>VXBB01010166.1:0-33317 GCA_013399915.1 Illadopsis cleaveri | reverse complement strand
AAAAAAAGTGTTTGAGGATGTTAAAAAACAAAAAAAAAAAAAAAAAAAAAAAAAAAGAAAAAAAGGCAAAGCTGCTCTGCCGGGTTCACATCTCTTCTTCCAAGTGACACACAGAGAAAGTATTTAGCACTTACAAAGAGCCTGTTGGCAGCTCTCAGTTCTAGGGATGCAGGGGCGACCCAGGCGCTCTATTTTAATTTCATTTTGCTGCTGGGTCTCCCTTTCTGCTCAGACCCTGCACAGAACCAGCCCCTCAGTCTGTTCTGGTGTCACCACCAGGAGCATCAGCCCCATGGTGCTGGGCAGGAGGTGCACAGGAGGTGCTGCTGTGTGACAGCTTCACCTCAGGGGTCTGTGGTACTGCTGGGACATCATTTCAGGGGACTGTGGTACTGCTGGGCCATCACCTCAGTCCTGTGGCACTGCTGGGCCATCACCTCAGTCCTGTGGCACTGCTGGGCCATCACCTCAGGGGTCTGTGGCACTGCTGGGACATCACCTCAGGGGTCTGTGGCACTGCTGGGACATCACCTCAGTCCTGTGGCACTGCTGGGACATCACCTCAGCAGGAGCCCCAGCTCCCCTGCTTGCTGCACCAGGAGCTGCTGCACCATGGGCTCCAGCAGCCTGCCTGTGATTCGTGAGCTATTTTGGGACCTTTCTGGCAGAAAAATGCAATATCATCCTTGAAGAGACTGCTGGGGGATAAACTGTGACTAAGATCTGAGCTGGCAAACGGTGCAGAGAGCTCCCAGGCCTGGGGATCTGCAGTGGGGTGCAGACACAGGGAGGCTCAGCCCCTCCTGCCGTGCTGCAGGAGGGGTTAACCAGGCTGACAAACCCATGGGCTCTGAGCCCTGGTCAAGGAGCAGCTCTGTGCTGCCCTCCCCCTGTACCCTGGGCTCGCAGAGGGCTGCATTTCACACACCAGCTTCCAAATTTTGCTCAGTAGCAGTGAGGAAGTTCATTGTAAGGCAATTATTCATGCACCTGAAGCTGTTCCCATTTGTTTCACCTCCTCCTTGTCTTTTTCTTGCTTTCCCTACACTCCATCTTCCTCCTGTGCTGCCTTGCTGAGCTGGCATTTTTAATGAGAGGCTGGAAATTTAGTGTGGACTGAGGCTCCATCTACCCTGGAGGTGTCCCAGGTCTTTCTGCCTTCAGGCCATCCATGTAAATGCTGCTGGACAGGGCAGGGCAGGTGTGGGATGAGTGTGAGCACAAGCTGTGTGCCCACATTTCCTTCCTGCAGAGGTCAGAGCACCTTTCCTGGGGGGAGTACCAGGAGACACGAGTGAGGAGGAGCAGTGTGACTCAGAAATTGTAGATCAAGGTGAGCCCAAGGGTGGCCCATAAACCAATTACCAGGTTAAGCAGATAATGGCAGTGGTTTATTGTCACAGATTTATTGTCACTTGTGCAGAAAGGAGGCTTTTCCCTTCATCACCCTGAGGGTACAACCAGGATCCTGATGGCCAGTGGTGCTCTCCTCTTCTGCCCTCCTGTCTTTCATGCACTTTTCAAGACATGCACACACAATTTCCTTCCTCCTGCCTGTCCTGGTGTGACTGAATTTGGCACGCTGGTACGCTGGGAACAGAGCTAGTTTTTAATCTCTAACAGGCTCCCTGTTGTCACCATTTGGGACATCTCAGCAGCAGAAATAGGAAGTGACCTTAGGCAGGGAAGAAGGAAAGTGCTCACACTTCAGGCTGGGGCAGCTGTGCCTCCTGCTGTGTCACTTTGGTTTGAAGAGAATGTGTCCAGAGCTCTGGAGCTGGTGCAGACCCCAGTGGTGTTAATGGAAGGGCCCTCAGTGGCTGCTCAGGGGCAATTGGGGCCCTCTGAAGGGACTGCAGAGGGATGCTGGTGGCTTGCTGGGCACTAGAATCTCCACAGAGGCCACTTCCCACAGCTGTCACACATCATGTATGATCTCAGAGTGACATGAGTTGTGTTATCTGGATTTTAGGCAAAGAAGAACCCATTTTTCATTTTTTGGCACATGCCTGAGAGAGATCAAGCTCTTCACAGAGTGGTCAGACCTGCAGGCAGAGGAGTTCAGCTCTGCAGGGCCTTTGCCCATGGCTTTTACATGGCCAGGCTGAGTGGTTGCATCCAGCACTGATGGTCTGGAGCATTACTGAAAGTAAAATGACTGGATAACTCAAAACATAAGTGCTAAAAGGTAAAAATTTTTGGCGTAGATTAAATATTCAACAATGAGGTTGAGCTCTGCTTGCTTTGGCAAACAAGTACATCCCCAAATGGATCAAACAAGTTGTAATGCAGAACAAATTGGAATAGTGGAGGATTTGTCTCAGATGCTTAAAATCATATTTTATCCCCTGCCTTTATATTACCATCTATTCAAGCAAAAAAAATCTTTTGAAATACGGGTGGAAAAAAGAGCTGAGTGCATGTTGTTTGTTCCTTCGTGCTGTGGCACAGTCTTATATTTCTGTCTTGTGCTCTTTTCCAACCTTGGAACAACCTAAAAGATAGCCGGCTAATGTGCTGTACTCAATTGCTGTCTCTTTTCCCCCCAAAGGTTTGCAAAAATTATTTTAAATTAAGCAGGGTACAAAGTTCTTCTAATTTCTAGCACAGAGAATTCATTTTCAATTCCTCTATCAAAGCAAAATGACAAATACAAAATGCAAGTGAAACCAGATGGACTAACTATATTAGGAGCGCTGCATGCATATTTTGTGTCACTTATTAGCATTCATTAAGTCAAACACGGGGAGAAATAAGCTTTGCCTACATGTATTAAACCAATAAGGCTGGCAAGGATCCAAGCCTGCTCTCGTGGATTAATTGTTTTATAACTGCTTTAATTAAAATTGTTCAGTATATGATTAACCTAAAAGTTTTAATTTCCACAAAATTGTTGAACAAATGAGACATTAATATTTTACATTAACCGTGGAGAGTGTGCTGTGGTTCTCTGAGTAGCTGACAGTAAACTTGAGGCAAGTGGCCTCGTGGGGGGGTGGCCCCAGGTGGCCCCATTTGGGTGAGAGGCTCCTGACTGGGCAGCACCTTCCAGAAGGTTCCACACCTCCCTCCATTGTGAGGACAGAGCAGCACAGAACACTCCTGGCTCTCTGTTTCCACTGAGTGTTGTGGGCTGTCCCCCAGGGAGGGTGGCAGTGCAGAGGCAGCAGGGGTGGCTTTGTCCTGGCCGTGCCTCTCCTGCCTTGGCTGGGCCAGAGAAGCACGTGGGCTCCTCAAGGCCAGGTCTGCCACACTCTGAGCTGCCCCTGGGTCAGGCATGGACACAGGGAGGAGATGATGGACACAGGGAGGAGGTGATGGACACAGGGAGGAGGTGACACACACAGTGACAGAGTGAAGGAGTAGTGGCTGCACAGCAGCTGCAGCCAGGAGGTACCAAAGGCGTGGACACATTTACTGTGGTGGTCACCCTGTTATCAATGTCTCCTGTAGCCCCCCTTCCATCTTTTTTAATCAGGGATGCTGCCTGGTTGCTGTAGACTGATAATTATTTTGCCACTCTTTAATCATCCAGTTTTTCTTACAGGCTGACTGGGATTTTGCTGCAAAATGGGGATCAAATCCCGCAAGCCAAAGGAAGGTTTGGGGCCAGCTGCTGTGGGCGCCTCCTAAAGCTGTGCCATGCTCACCCCCTCAGTGCTCACCCCACAGTGGCTCTTCTGCAAAGGCAGAAGCTGTTAAATCTCTGAAGTGTCAGACTCCAGTGGGATGGAACAGTTGGAGCTGTTTGGTCTGGGCAGAAGAAAAGCTGTGCTGAACCTGATGGGGGTCAGGTCACCTCCAACAAGGAAAGCTGCCTTGGGATTTTTGGAAATGCAAGATGTCATGAACTGTGGTTTTCCTTGTCTTAATCAGGAAATCTGGAGTACCCATGTTTACATTTTGCCATGCCTTTCTGGGGTGTTACATTAGCAGAGAAGTGGGGCAAGGGGTGCAAGGAGCTGTGTCTGGCAGGGTTGGGATGTGCTGTGGAGATCTGCAGCTTGCTCTGCCCAGCTCTGACCTCCTCCTCCTGCTGTCTGATGAGGCACTGTGGCTTCAGGGTGTGGATGGAATCACATCCTTATAGTTTACCTGTTTTGCTGGAGGTATTTTGATGTGTGATATTGCAGGCAGAGGTGTGTGCTGGCTGAAATGACTGCAGAGCTGGGCTGCACCTTGGTGTCCTCCTTTCAAAAACCAGCCAAGTCCTCATCTAAACTCACAGCCCTGTTTGAGTCATCACAAAAGTGTCATTTAAGTGGGACTGGGAGTTCATTTCTAAATTTAACTCCTTAGGGCCCTGTTTTTGAGGTGGCTGGTGTTGCCAGTGTGGGAAACATGGTGTCAGGCCCCCAGTCTGTGGGATTTCTGTGGGGACAGAGGCTCCTTGCCTCATGTGGGAGAGCTCCTTGGGTTCTTGGTGGTACCTTGTGTATTTTGCTGGTGCTCCTTTATGAACTGGCACTGAGAAAAATAGTCTTTATGTTGATGACCTCCATGGTCACACAGTATGCCAAAAAATAGACTTAAGTGAAGTACTGGCTGTGCAAGGTCCAAAACCTCAGCTGAGTTTGCTGGAAACATTGTGCACCACCATGAAATCTCCTGCTGTTGGGTCCTCTTGGAAGTACTTCTGTTCAAATGCACTTGCCTCCAGTTCAACATTATTTGGGCTTTGAATGTGCCATGAAGTATTTTGCTTTCTGATTCTCCTTGAGCGTCTCTGTGCTTTCCAGCGTGGAGCATGAGGAGTGTCTGCCATTGCTTTGAACATGGGAATTTCTCCTGGTGAGAATTTCTCCTGGCTGCACAGGTCTGTTTGCTTTCATTACCTACTCCTGGCATTGCTATTTAAACTTCATATGGCTTAGAGTTACCAAGATTTGTGGTACTTTGAGCATCTGGCCACGGTTTGCTGGGTTTCAGGGAGGGCAAGGAAATCCTCCCAGTGTTGGTAATGAGTTCATAAATGCTCCTTGTGTGTAGATTAGGTGGAGTCAGGGCAGAGCTGTTGGTGTTCATTTGTGTTTCAGTTTTAGGATATTTGGTTAAGCTTGCAACGCTGAGGAAATGAAAAATGGAGGGATTTTTAAGAAAGTCTGTGAGGGTTATCTAACTCAAATAGAGATGGATTTTGATTCCTGTAGCTTCCTGGAAAAACAAAAGGAGGGTGTGTAGACACACACAAACATGTGCTATGTGCTGCTCTGTGTAAATACAGCAGTTTCTCTTTCTGTCACATCTGATGGGGGATCTTTTGTAGCTGAATCATGTAATACAGAATTATAAGATAATGAGCAGGGTTTTCCATGCCAGTGCCAGGAGTTGTCTGTTGTTCCCTGCTGCTGCAGTCACCAGGTATTGCTGGAAATCAGACCACAGCTCTTGCTTGCTAAAGCCTGACTTTAGTGCCTGTGGGCCCTGGTTCAATCTGGTGAAAGTCAATCTGAGAAGCCAGCTCTGAGGTATTTGCATGTGAAAATGTTGCAGTAATCGACCTTTCAGGGTGCACATGGGGATTCAAGGATGTTTGCCAGCCCCACATGAGTCCAGTTCTGCCTTCCTGCCCTGTCTCTGGGGGAGATGAGGATGTAAATCCTGGTGTCCTAGCTCCTAAATCCTTGTGTAAAGCTGCTGTGGAGCACTGTTCTCTGTTTTAGGCTGTGGGAAATGCTCAGCAGCTGTGTCAGGCTGCAAGTGCTGTACCAATGATGCCAACCTTGGGAACCAGGCAGGGCTCCTCTGCATTTGAGAGATGAACATCACTTCCCTGTAGTCTCAGCTTGTCACGGAAGGAGCCAAAGCAAAAACATGCAGATGTAGTAAGTGCTGATTTCAGTCAGGGTGAGCTCTGAATGCACCAGTATTTCTGTAGGGGCTGAAGCCAGTGTGAAGACATGGTGGGAGATCCTGGACAAATCACTGGGAAATGCAGCATTAGCCATGGATGAGGCAGGTGGCCTTAATGCATTGTCAGGGGCTGTCCCCTCGAGGAGCAGCTCATGTGTTGGGTCCTGCACTGTGTTAGCTGGGAGTGCAAAGAGTGCTGCTCCAGTGTCCAGAGAGGAGGATCAAAGTGCTAATTCCTTCTGCCAGAGCCAGTTTCTCTGGGGACATCCACTGGCATTCCTTTGGCTGCTAATTTGGATGCTAGTTAGGGTTGAAGGGATTTACTCTGCTCTCAAGGCTCAAAGGCAGTGAGAAATTTCCTTTGCAAAGCTGTGGCCCAGCTCGAAGAGCTGCCCTGAGGGGCCTCCTTGTCTGTGGGTGGGTGACTGCAGCAGGTTTGTGCCTTTGCTCTGAATCACGTTTTGTGTTCTTCTGCTCCTCTGGTGACGAGACAAGAGTGAGGAAGGGCTGCAAGCCATGCTTGTGATGCCTGGAGATGCACTTTGCCGTGCTCAGAGTGGCCATCCCTGCCTGTGCAGACCAGTGGAGTGCTGCCAGGCTCCCTCCCTCCCCCACTGCCACCTTCCCATGCAGGATCTGTCCAACAGCTCCCAGCGCGCACCAGGATTTGTGAAATACTTGAGATGATGAAAAGCAAACAACAGGAGTGTCAGAGCATTGTGTTCTATATAGCAAGAGATGTTTGAGTGCCTCTGTGGAGATTCTCAACCTGCTTTTCATGTACAAGAGAAAGGCCTCTGCTGCTGTGCTGTTAAATGCCCTTTCCCTTCTGTTGCTGTAAGGAGAGGTAACTGCAGTCTGTGGTGAGGAAGATGCAAACCCAGTGCATTTTTGTGGGTTTTTTTGGTTTTAAAAGCATCTTTTCAGATTTGACACCAGTGCTTCCCATTAGTGCACAATTCCAACTCTTGGTGCTGCCATCTGAGGTGACAGCATGTCTGTGCTGAGAGCACTCAAGTGGACTCTGCAGGCTGCAGTCCCTGGTACCATGTGGGGGTTTGGCACAGCTCAGGTGTCCTGGCTGCAGGTGGGCATGGCAGTGAGGGGCTGAGAACAACTGCTCTGGAGAGCTCTGTTTGGTAGGAAATGTTTGTTGGTGTTGGATGAAGCTTCCCCATGGCACACCCCTTTGAGTGAGGGTCCTGGCAGGGGGAGCAGGGCTAGCACCCAGGGTGAGTTTGGTGCAAATGCTGAGGTCCTTGTGCCTTTGTGAGTGACCTGCCCCAGCAGCAGAGCTCAGCAGAGCAGGGGCACGGGGAGGAGGAGCTGACCTGGTGAGCTCCACAGGTTGTGCTTCCTTGGTAGTCTTTAGGGAAATATACTCAAGTAGATCCCTCCTGCTGGTTCACCAAACATCTCTATAGGAACCAGTGAGGGAAGGAGCATTACTGTTCTTTGTAGGACTCATTTTGGGACTTACCTAATGACTGCTCTGATGAACCATCTAAGAAAGAAAAGCTTCAAGAGATAAAGACCTTCCAACTTTCTTCCTCCAGAGCATGAGTCTGACTTTGCATGTTTACACAGTTTCTACTCCCCTCCTGGATTTACTGGGAAGTCCATGTGGAATGATGAATGTGCCAGTTTACTGGGAATTTTCCTTCCCAATAGCCATGGTTTGTGCTTTGTTTTTAATGTAGTACAGCTAGCTAATTCATTGGTAGCCTTCACTTCAAGATTGTTGACATTATCCTCTGACAATATATAATGTGTGGTTAATCCTATTTCCTGCAATCAATATGGTAATAGTAATTAAGTATCTGAATTATGAAATACTTATGTTGTTTATTTTCGAAATCACACAAACTTCCTGCAATTAGATACATAAGGCTAAATTATTTAATATCAGGAACTGAATCCAAGTCATCTGCACACTAAAAAGCCTTGTTTCTATCAAGATAGGGTTTATAACCATTGTATTTTTGTGAATTTCATGAATTGTTGTGTTTCCCAGTGATTTTTCCAGTAATCTTTTAACATCGAGAATTTAGAAATACGACGGGCCAGCTCTTCCAGGAGTGGATTTAGAATTCAGACCAGCCCATACAGGGCAGATCTTTGGCCTGTGGGCATTTTTCCTGTGGCAGATGAGAGGTTTTCTGTCTCTGTGTGCTGAAGGCTTCATCTCCTTTTGTGGGCTGGGAGCTGCTGTGCCCCTGCTGCCCAAAGGCTGCTGTGTCCACGGACACCCTGGTGGGCTCAGCAGAGGGGTGGGGACAAATGCAGGGTGTGACACTAGAGCTCGCTCACACCTCGCTGGGCCAGGCCTTGGTGTCTGTTCAAGTGCTGCTCTGCAGACACTGCTGGCATGTCCTGAGCACCCCGGGGAGCTGCAGGCTGCTCTCCCCCCTGGATCCCTACTCAGGGGAGGCACAGGAGATGCTCCAGTTGTTTCAGTATCATCCATCCTGTGAAAACACATCTGCTGACCTCACTTTGCCTGCAGACTATCAGAAGAAGGGAGTAGCTGGGGACTCCTCTCTGATTTGTACCCAAATGGGCTGCACACCCATTCAGAGCCCTCCTCCTCCCGAGGATGCAGAGCATGCTGCATTTTCCACCCTGGTGGTGGTTTTTGTTCTTGAGGTTTTGCTTATCTTTATTCAGCCCAAGCTCTGTTATTCGGTTCATTTTGTCCCTGACAGGTTTTCATTTCCTTTATAAATATATAGCATTTTCATTGGCCTCTTGGCTGTGAAAAGGATTTAATACATTGCTTTCTCCACACTTGCTTTTTTCTGTTACTATCAAAGGCTATTCTTTCTTTTCCCAGTCCCCTGAATAATCACTGGAGACAGTAAGGGAGTCTTTCTACATAGCTGCATGCTTGCAATACATGGTAATAAATATTAAGCTCCTTATGAATTGTAGCAACTTGTGTTTTGATTTAAGTTTTAGCAATTGGAGATGGCTTTTGACTTGTAGACAGAATGTTATGTGGTGAATTTCCAAAGATCTGCCTGCTGAATACACATCTGCTTGTACATACAGGCATTTATGCACTGCTCCTCACTTTGCAATGCAAATGTGTGATCTGCAAGTCCAATACGGGTTCTTCTGTGTGCAGGAAGTGTGAGGCAGGATCTGAGCTCGGGCTCTGAATTCCAGTCCCGTTCTTGCCCTTATTTCCGTGACCAGAGGCAAAAGTTGCTTAACATCCTCCATACCCCAGCATAATGCTCTGCAGAACGGGGCAGACAGTGCCAGTGGCACCATGCAGGGCTGTGTGGAGCTGCAGGGAGAGGCTGGAAGCACTCCTGACACTCTGAGCTGTGCCTTTCCTGATGGAAATGTGGTACCATTCCTTCCAGGTGAGGTATCCCCCCAGTCAGCCTGGCAGAGAGAGAGATGTGGGCATTCATTCCAAACCAGTTCATTTCCAAAAAACATGCTGGCATGGGTTCAGCCCCAAATGCAAACCTTGTGATAACAAACAGGGCACTGAAAGCCATCAGGAGAAGTTTCCATCACTTTTGAAAGCTGGAATGGAAATACAGAACACTGAACAAATATGTAAGTGCCTGGTGTGGTGCTGGCAGCCTGCTGGTGTCTCAGCTTCCCAGGAAACCCCACTGTCCCAGCCAAGAGACCTGTCAGAATGGAGTAGAGAGAAAAGCAGCAGGCAAACATAATTCAACCTTTCATTGGTTTTAATATTTTGAGGTAAACTCGATAGAAAAGGAAGAGATTCTTTTTGCATGTGCCGTGATTTATATTTTGAGGTGAACTGCATCTCTGTTGTACTAGAAGATAAATGTGCCTTAGATTTGGCTGCTGTTGTCTATTACTTTCCTCTCTCTAGCTCATGTAGAAAAAACTTCAATGTGCCCAAGCTGGGAGCTGTCTTTCCTGAGGGATTTGTGGCATGGACCTGTGTGTCCCAGAAGTCCCACAGTCATTATTGTATTTCCATTTTCCTGCAATGTTCAGCATTTTTTTTGTGTCACCTTCCTTGGAGTGTTTCTCTTACTATTTTCTCTGCTGGTTTAAACAGTCCACAACATCTGTTCCTAATTTTATAAAAGTATGAAGTTCCATTCCTGGATCTGTTTGAAGCACAGGAATCAAATGCACACACACACATCCCCTATGGAACAAAGCATCTTTTTGCCATTAAAATATATTATGCCTAAATATATATACTTGGGGGGAAAAAACAAAGTCAGTATCACATTTATATTGTGAAGTGGAGAGTAGATAGAGGTATGTCACCCAGCCCAGTCTCTAAAAGGGTTTGCCTGGATTTAACTGGGAGCTGTGTCCCATGAGTGTGGGAAGTGGTGTTGGGCAGTGGTGCTGTGAGCAGGCAGGTGAGTGCAAGGGGTCAAGATGGTCCAGAAGGGCTGTCCAGCCCTGGCACAGCTGCCCAGGGCAGTGATGGAGTCCCCACCCCTGGAGGGATTTAACAGATGTGTGGATGTGGCCCCTGGGGCCATGGGTTAGTGGTGGCCTTGGCAGTGCTGGGGCAAGGGTTGGACTCGATGTTCTCAAAGGGCTGCTCCAGCCTGAGTGTTTGTGTGTCTCTGTGGTGGCACAGAGAGGCACTGCCAGCCTGTGGGGCCGTGCCCTGGCTTGGAGCTGTGTCCCTGGGAGTGATCACTGCTGTTGGGTGTTATGGCATTTCTGTGTGAGGATGGTGGGAGAGCTGCAGGAGCTCTCGGTGCCTGCTCAGTGCCAGGAGCCCGTGCAGGGCTCACAGAAATGGATCAGAGTGGCCTCATGAGAGCCATCACTGTCTCTGAGCACTTGAGGATGTGGGCGTAGAGGAGGAGAAGAGGTGGTGAGTAAGAAGTTAGTGGAGAAGAGAACTTGGCTTACGTGATGAGGAGGGCGAGTTGAAAGTGATTTTTGCAGTCTGCCTACTACTCCAGCAGAGTCTGGATCTGTTGCAGGATCTGAACATGGACAGCAGGAGAGCAGATGTCTGAACAGGGTCTGAGCACAGCTGTGACTCATGGCTGAATGACTTGGGATGATAGATGGTCACTGCTCAAAGGGTAACTGGCTGGTGCAGCCAGGGACCTTCTCTGGGTCATTTATGTCCAAGGAGGCCTGGAAAATACCAAGCTGCCCTTTCAAAGCATCTTTAGAGGCTGGCTGTTTCTCTCACTTGATTTGTGCTGAGAGCAGGACCTGGTGCAGCAGGGATTGATTTCCTTTGAGATGCCAGGTTTGGTGCTTGGCTCTCACAGTGACTTTGGCTGGCTGCAGGTCAGCCCCTCTCTCAGTGTGGGAAGGGTGCATATGGAAGGAGAATGAGCTGCAGCCATATCCCAGTGCCTGCAGGAATTGCATTTCCCTCTCTGCTCCTGTTCAGCCAGGACTGGTGGCACCAAGAGCACCTGTGCAATGAGAGAAAGCATGTGCATGGTGTGAGAGGTGGGTCTGCTGCCTGAGCTGCATTCACACTCGTGCTGATTGAAAAGGAGCAGCTCAGTCCATGCTGGGTTTACTGGAAGATTTGGCTTGAAAACTGGTGTCTGATTAAAACATTGAACTTAGCTTGTGTTCCTGCCATTACATTTCAGACCCATCACCCAGCTGAGGTTGGGACTCCGAGGCAGGAGGAGCACAATTCTTACAGGCAGATGATTCTCAGTCCCTTCTCTTTGAAGTTTTGTCTGAGATTTCCATGTAGCATCCCATCTCAGGACTGCCTGAGCATCAGCAGATGTTTTACCTTTTATATATATGAGATTTTTCATCTGGTGATCTCAATTAATTAAGCCTTGTAATACTACTCTGAGTTACATGAAAGCTGGATGGATACCCTCGCTGCTCTTGCTCCCACATGATGTTAAACTGCTGAAGCAGTAGGTAACTGACTGAAACCAGATTAAAGCTCTATTATTCACATAGATGTTAATCATGAGCAGGAATTCTTTGCACACTGCAAAACTCCACTTATCTCGCTGGGCTTTGAAGGAAGAGCAAGGCTAAAAATAAAGGGTATGAGTGATTACCATGTCCTCCTTCAGGGAGTGGGTTAGCTGTGTTTTTGAAGAACTGGAATGAGCACTGGAGATGTTCATAGGGAACTCATCTTGGTTTTCAGCACTCTGTCCCTGAGCATGGAGTTTGGATGGGGGTGTCTCTTACATAAATGCAGATCTTGGGTCAGAAGCTGATCTTGCTAAATGGGCTGGGAAAAGTGATAGCTTCAAAAACTGAAATAATTGGGTATTTATAGCCCAGTGTGCAGTGTGTTGGTGCTCTTGGTTTGCTTATGTAGTGCCCCTGTGCATCTGATTATCATGAAGCACACGAGTGGTAGGACTGGCTGCTTTAGGAATATTGCCTGGGCAGAAGGAATTCCTGGAGCTTGCGTCATCTTCAGGAATGGAGCCCTTTCAAACAGATTTGCTGTAATAGGATGCACTGGAGAGAACATAAACACAAGAAAATAATGTCAGGAAATACTCTCACTTAGAAAAAATACTCAGACACGTCATTTATGTCATAGTTTTCCTGTGAGAAATCTGCCTAGTAATAAAACCTTTAAAAGTGTCCCAAATCTGAGGCCAAAAGTTACTTCATTCTGAATTGTTTTCCACCTCCTGTAAATGTGCTGAGTTACACTTGTTTCAGTAGGTGCTTCACTGAACTACTAATGCAAGTACTGGAGAGAAGAGGCCAACCAGCAGAAAAAGTTGGAACCCATGACTCTTTCTTATCAGTGGCTTCTGTTAATATGGATTTCCACCCTCATTTAGTGCTTAGGAGCTAATATAGGACTTTGGTGTTGAAATACTGGTGGCTGGATTGAGTTTCTTGTTTGACTTGTCCAGCAGTGGATAGAAATGCTGGAGTGATTCTCTCCTCCCACATGGCAAGTCTGAAGGCCATGTTTGCCTGTTCCTGGGCAGTGGGAAGGTGGGTCTGGCTGACCTCCACAGCTGCACACATATTTGCTTCTCGCACTATGCTTGAGTTTGTGTTTCTTGCAGCTCCTCCTGTGCCATCAGTACCTTGCAGGCAGGGTTTTACAAGGCTGGTTCTGCTACTGTGGATTTGGGCCCTTGCAGAGGTGCCATGGGAGCAACGTGGGGTGTGTGCCACTGCTCATCTTCCCTTCAGGCACTGTCTCTGCTCCCACTGTGCTGAGGTCATGTCATTAAGTCAAATGCTGTCTTGGGACGTTGCTGGGTGTTGTGCTGTATGTGTTGGTGATGAGCTCAGAATTTCCTATTTTGTCTCCTAAGGAAATCCTTTCCTGGCTCTCTGAGCAGCCTGTGTGGTCCTTTATTCCCACCAGATCCTCCTGTCCCAGTGTCTCCAACACGTGATGGCCTCAGTGGTGTACACGAGTGTCTGAGCCATGAAGGGAGCAGTGACCCTGCAGTGTGGTGAGGTTTTGATCCAAGGCTTCCCAAGGTCTGCCTGTGATGCTGCTCTCTGGGGAGGTGACCATCCCTCCTGCCCACTCTTGTGTCTGGCATATCCAGAGAGTCAGTGCACATTTCTTGAGGTGATAGAATTAGGCTGAGAACAGCCCAAGGTTTGGCCATGCAGTTTTGAGAACCCACTTTGAACCTGGTAACTCCACTCAGGACAGATCCTCTAAAGCTCCAGGAGACTGGCTGTAGGCTCTTCTCCACTTGCCTCATGAGCATTACATCTCTCCTCAAGGCTCTCTCTTCACAGGACAGATCACTGCTTCGTCTGAGGGTGCTGGGGAATGGTGTATATTAGGATGTATGGGGTATTCTGCTCTCCAGAATAATTTCCCTGTTTGGGGCTAGTTTTGCTTTGCCACCCCTGTGCAACACATGGAGAGGCTGCACTGGCAGAGTTTCAGTAAAAGCCAATCCTGCAAAAGTCCTGGTTATCTTGGATGTGCTTCGTTAGTGTGTTGTAGGGTTTAAGTTTGTTTAATTAATAGCTGGAAGGAAGAAATCTTCTCTTTCTCAGAGCAGCAAGGACAGATCTCACAATCTCAGTGGTCAAGAATGAAGCAACTGCCAACAATACTGCAGTCTCTTTGAAATGTGATTATATGGTTCAAGCCTAGCCCTGTGAAGTGTAATAAAAAGCAGCAGGAGACTATAACAAGGCTGAAATATCATGCTGCTGCCTGCTTTTACCAGTTCATACTGCCTTTTGAAGAGTTGTTGTCTTGGCAAGAGGTTGGCCAGCAGCCTGAGCAAGGCACAGCCAAAGCAAGGGGAGGTCTGGGGTCCTGCAAATAGTTACACTTTTCAAACAGCTGTCCTTGGAGTACAGGAAATACCTAGGCTGAATTAATTATGATGAGAACAGAGAATTGGTGTGGAAAAGTGAAAATCTTGTGCATTTACAGTTTGTTTTCAAATTCCAGGCACATGGATATGTTATCTTCTTCTGTGAGCCATTTGGCAAGTGAGCAGCACAGAGACCTGCAGGGTCAAACTGAATGCTGGCAGAGATGATACCCAGACACGTTATATAGTCACAGGGTTTGCTTGTGGTTTCAGAGGTCCTAAATCCAAACTAAGGCAGAGAAGCAGTGTGTTGGCACTTGCAGGTGTAGTTCAGTGGTCTGGGAGCACGAGGGCTGACAGGACCAACCTCCTCTGGGTCCAGGTGGCCCCACAAGGTGCTGCACTAATTGCAGCCAAGTCATTGCCACAGAGAGCCAGGCAAGGTCCTTGGCAAGTCCCCATCCCTTGTTCTGCAGTCTCTCTTGTGGCCTTTTCCCCCCAGGTTTGTTTCTGTGTGTCTCTCCAGCCTTGGTGCATTGTGTTGCTGAAGTTTCTCTCCTCCCACACTCTGCCTTGCTCTTCCTTTCCTCATCCCAAGATCCCAACCTGCCTCTTGGAGACCATCATCATGTTTAGCTCCCAGTATGTTTCACAGACCTGTTGCAACTCCAATTTGCACAGATGAGGCTTGGCATAACAGAAACATACATCATCCCTCTCCTTGTGGCAGCTGGGGAGAGCAGAGGGTATTTCCCCAGCTCCTTCCCTGCAGCCACTGGAGTTACAGCACTGGAGGGTCTCCCCTGCAAGCAGCTGAGGGTGAGACTGTGATGGATTGACTCTGCCTTCTGTTAATGCCAGCACTGCCTTTCATGCCCTGTTGCTATTTGTGTTTTTGATGAATGATTAATTAGAAAAATAATCATTTGTAAATTGTGAGTGAACCAGACGTTTGGCCTTTCCTGTAGGGAAATTGAGGCTCCAAGCTCTGCTGCAGCATGCAGCCTGCTCACAAATGCAGGA
The DNA here is from genome assembly GCA_013399915.1 of Illadopsis cleaveri. NCBI lineage: Eukaryota > Metazoa > Chordata > Aves > Passeriformes > Timaliidae > Illadopsis > Illadopsis cleaveri. Next base: position 18,201 of record VXBB01010166.1, on the reverse strand, counting down.
GTATTCCCAGGCTAGTGATGAATTTACATGAAGCTCCCTTTCAGCATTTTAATGACTGTTACAGCTGAGTAACTAATGAAAGATATTAACAAACAGAAGAAGTAAATATTTAATTTTTCTATAGCATTTTTCCAGCTTGTGGCAGCCAGTATTTTAAATGTATGTACCGGAGGATTTTTGCCCCAGTCTCTCCACCTCTTTGGAGTACAGAGCTTGCTGTATGTGCTGGACAGGATGAATGCCTCTGTGGAGATACTTTAGCCCAAAGTGGGCTGTTCCTCTGCCCTGTGGTGACAGTCTGTGGTCAGTGTGATTTAGCACAGCCCAAAAGGCATTTCCCTGCACCAGGGATATCTGCAGCTTGTGGTCCCCTGAAGATGAGATGGCCACAACAAGGTCATTCAGTAAACTACAGTGATTAGTGACTCCATCAAGAAAAGCTGCTGAACACAGCAGGGAACAATCATTTGAAATGTCTCAACTCTGATAATTTACCTGCTTCCACCCTTTAGTATATCACCTCCTTCCTTTGCCTGAAAAAGCCTGCTGGGGAAGATTTTCTGCGGGGCCTTGTTATGTCCTAGCAGATTCTCTTGCTTGTTTTTCTGTTATTTTCCTCTGTGGTTCACCAGGACGTGATGATCTGGTTTACTGGGGCTGAGGGTCAAGCTGAGGGATGAAAGGTTCTGCCAGTTCTCTCCAGCCTGAAAGGTTCTGCCCATGTTCTGTTCAGATATGCAGGGAGAATTGGGGCAGAGGTTGCCTAGAGGAAATGTTTGCAGGGAGGATTTGTCAGTGGCTTCAGGGGTGTTTGTCATGTAGCAAGCACGGGGCTGGCTGTGTTATTCTGGCACACGGTGAACCAAAGCCATGCATGGACGATGTCGTGGTGGGGTGGCAGGTCCCCGAGTGTCCAGGAGCACTGCCAGGCATGGGGACACAGTCTGTTCCTCCCCACCTCACTGCCAGCTCCTGCCTGCTCTGCCATCCAGGCTCATGGCAGCAGAGGTCCCAGCACAGCCAATTCCACTCTGTGCAGTTCTGGGCGTCTGGAGAGGTGTTTGCAGCTATGAGCTGTGCACAAATGAGGCAGCTGAGATCTTTGTCTCTTAGGCATTATGTGATTTGGGGAGGGGGAAGAATAAATCTCCACTCAAAGCCTGCAGGACCTTCACCAAGCATTTATTTCAGGAAATCTGGCCAGTGTGGTGCACCCACTGTGTCATTGTGGCTGTCTGTGCAGGGCCCTGCATGATGTCAGTCTCTCTGCGTTGTCTCTGGCTTGGTCCTTGTTTTCAGCAGAGCTGGTCCAGGCTCCACACGCCTGGGATCCAGCTGCCTCGGCTCTTCCCCATGCTCATTTAGTCTCCCCAGCCTGCCATCCTTTACAGCCAAGAAAAACTTCTGCTAAGTGAACCCAAGCATTCATCTGGACGGAGATATATGTATGTAGCAAGAGTCTGTGTGTATTTGTTTTTTTAAAGAGCTCATCAGAGCAGATCATAAAGCCAGAGTGAAGCAGAGTGAAATGTTTGATTTGAAACAGTGTTTCTTAAACACTGGTTTGTTGCAGATCTCCGTTCTACCTACATCTAGACTTAATTGCCTCTCCCCTTCTGTCTGTCTGTGCACTTTGAAATATATGAGAGAATGCAAAAACTGGGCCTTCCTTCTGGGGGCAGGAGATGGGGACTGTCAGGATCTAAGGCACCATTTCTGAGGGATGTGAGGGAAATGGAGGCTGGATGCTCCAAGTGTAGTATTTCATGCCCACATGGGTGAGTGTGTATGGACACCCCTGCTCCTCAGCAGGTCTGTGTTCTCCCATCTGCTGCTCCCTGTGTCTCCCCTTGGCTGCTCTCTGTCCTTGCTGAGCTGGGAGGTGATGATTCCTGTTTGCCATGGAGGGGATGTGGGCTCCTGCTCCCTCAGCAAGTGCCAAGTTGAAGCTAAATGCCCTGATCCTGGCAGCAGGGAGGGGTTTCACAGAGCTGCTGGGTCAGGATCTGCTGTTCTTCTGTGTGGGGTGGGCTCAGGTGTGTGTGACCTTCCAGCTCCTGTGTTCAGTGGGAGTCCAGGGCGAGAAAGGCCCCTGGTACCAGCCCTGGATGTGTTTAAAAAAAAGACTGGATGTGGCACTTGGTGCCGTAATCTAGTTGAGGCGTTGGAGCTGGGTTGGACTCGATGATCATGAAGGTCTCTTCCAACCTAGAAATTCTGTGATTCTGTGATTCTGTGCTGCTGCAGTGGGGGCAGCCTCACAGGAAAACATGAGCTGTTTCCTCTCTGCTGCCTCCAGGGTCACTCCTGCTGGGCTGGGTGGCACTGGGGGCCAGGCCAGGTTCTTGGGCAGGACTGTCCTCTGTGGTGTTGGAGCAGCTCCTTTCAGGGTTGGCCTCTGTGCTCACACAAAGCAAGGCACAGAGTTTAACTTGCTTCTGCCTGGCAGATTTTTTCTCCCATTACACGCACCTAGCAAAGTTGTTTGCCTTCCTAAACAACCCTGGGAAGGTTTTTTCTTCATTTCCGAAAAGCTGAAGGGGATTAGAGCATATAGTGGAGTATTCAACTGTCAAGTGATTTACAGCAAAGATGCAGTTGAGTTATGAGAGCTGTTAAAATGCCTGTTAAAAGTACTAAATGCTTTTAAAAACTCGTATTATTTGGCTGATAGAATGTAAAGGTCTGATGGAGCTATTACTTTACTCTGTATAAATACACATTTGGGCAGGTGTTATTTATGTACACTCTCATTGCTGTGGCTTGCAGTGACCCAAAGCCATTGCCACCAGGTGGTTGTACATCAGCCTACTCAAGCCAGGCAGTGGTCCTGTTCCTGGTGGACTGTTGGATCAGAAGTCCTTGCTCTGGGGAATTTTAGCTTCATCCTGGCAGTACTGGGATGATTTGAGGGGTGGCACTGAGGCATGCTTGTGTCTGGAGGTGATGGCTTTCAGAGGTGCCCTGAAGTGATCCCTCTTTTCACTGAGGGCTCCAGTGCCTTGGCTCACTGGCTTTCTAGAAGGCTTTGGCAGAAAAGCAGCAGGTGTGTTGTCCCAGAAAGCATGGATGCATCTTTCCTCAGCACTGATATTTCTCACGTCCCAATGTTTCTCATGATGGACGTGAGCAAGCAAGCCTGAATAAACACTTCCAGTGTTTAAACTTACTTTAAAAGAAACAGGGTAAATTTGTGGTCTGTGAACTCTGATAGTTGGTATTTATTTTTAAAACTCAGTTTTGCACCTGCTTTTAAACATGTTTGCCCAGAAGAAACCGTGGGGAGTCAGTAAGTTTACCACAGATTTATGGCTGAATGTGAGACCTCCTCTCTTCCCTAGACCTCTGTAATCCAGCAGAGTCACCATGACCCCCTGGTTACCTGCCACTATAACCACTGGAGACAGTCCAAGTCTTCCTGATAAATAAAATGGGAGACTTTGGCCAAGTATGTGTGATGTCCTCTAGTGTACAGCACTCCTGGGTTGTTGTGGCTGCCTGGTCAGGATGCCCTCATGTCCTACATCTGAATTTAGGGGCTGCTGGATTTGTGAACAGCAAATGTCCCCCCTGGGATATCTTCCTTGCACTGACAGCCCGTGGCTGATCCAGAGGAAAAACTTCACACCAGCTTCTCATCCAGTGTATGAAAAATTCCTTCTTCTGGCTTCCTGAACCATTGTAAACCTAGGAAGGGTTGCAGTGCTGTGCTGTGTAAATTTGTGGTGGTGCACAGTAAATATTATGCTTTAACAGTCACAGGTCTGACATTTCTGTTGAGTTATGTACCATAATGTTCCAACACCATGGGCTGAATTTGATCTTAACTACGTGGGTGCACTTTAGTGCACGCCTGAAGAAAATTGGCCACTAAACTTGCAGGTTCATGTGCACAGTCAGTGATTGAACAATCTGGTGATGCCCCAAAAGGTATGAAATTAATTTTCAGGTACAATAAACAATATTTCAGCCCTGACTGGCTTGACGGAAGCTTCATCTTCCAGCACTAGGTATTGAAATGGGTTGCAGGATTGCATTTAAGAAGGGATTTGTTCTGCCTGTCTCTTTAGTGCAAAGGAAGCTCATGAAGTTGTGCCCCGGCAGTGGTGATGCAGCTGAGTGCTGCTTCACCTGAGCAGTGCCTCTCTGCAGCTGGAGGTTTGGAATCCTTACCTTTCTTACAAATTCCTCATCGTGGAGATCAAGCAATGATTCTTTTTCTTGCTGTTTATCTTTGTACAAGCTGGTCATGGCCCAGTCCAAATGCATTTATCACTGCTTTGGAAAAGGGATTTCTGCACTGTTCCTCCCTCAGAACCGTGGGGCTGTGCAGGACCCCTTTTCCTGGAGAGGGACACTGGCTGGGCACAGGTGCAGGGGTGCTCAGGAGGGGTGTGAATGGCCTGTTCAGGTTTGAATTGCAGTGCAAGTGTTGCCAGTTACTGGGGATTCTCTGTGCAGGGAAATATCAGAAGAGGCTGCAGCAGAAGGTGTCTGTTATGGGATATGTGGTCTGTGGTCAGCTGCAGGGGGAGTCCACAGCAGCAAAACCAGCAAAGACTTGCTGCCAGGAGGTGCTGGACCCTTGGGACAGGATCATGGAGAATGTACCCAGCAGCAGCTGATCTTGTGTCTGCTCCTCTGTTAACACATTTGCACACCTCTCCCCATATTACCTCAGCTTTGCCTTGGAAGAGCGTTTGTGAGGTCTGGAAGCGTGGTAGGAGCAAACCCACCTGATCCACACCATGGAGCAGCCTTTGGTGTCAATTGTTCCCAGTGTTAGCTCTGCAGGCCCCATTCAAACCAGGCCCTAAGGAAGTTGGTGTCAGAGCCATCTTCACCTTTCCTGCTTGGATTCAGAGGCTGGGGAAAGATAAGTAATGTATTACACAAATTTAGCTCTTGTTTTCACTCTCCTGTTTATAATTGTCAAAGGTTTGAGCCTTCTGAAATGATAAGGTTAAGTGGCCCTCTCTGACCTTAGATGAATAAGAAAAAATATAGTTACTGAGGGACTCGGGCCATTACACCTCAGCAGTGAGGAATCCAAGGTGTTGGAAAAGCCTGCTAAATTATCCTGCTTAATGCCAGACACTCCAAGGTGACTTATGGTGCTGCAAAAGCATAAACATCCATAACTGTGACTGCTGCAGGCCAGGAGTGGGTTTGCCACATGCCTGTGCCTGGGTTGGCAGACAGGAGTGGTGGCAGATGAGCTCCATCTCTCTGGGGCTGGCTCCACAGTGGTACCTGAGCCAGTCCTGGGCACGGCCCAGGCTGAGCTCTGCTCCCACCCTTGGTTTCACAGCATGTGTTTGCCTGATGTGGAGCCTGGCCAGGCTGCAGGATGCCTTGCTGTGTGGCCCAGGCCTGTCATTGCTCCAGGGAACCTCTCCAGCTCTGCCTCAGGACTTCCTGTCTCTGGGCAGGACAGGAATGGAGGGCTCTGGAGCTGTGCCTCTTGTCCTTGGTGTTTGCTGCTCCTTTTCTCAACAGTCTGAGAAGGGAAAAGCTTATCTTCTTGTGAGAGTTACCTTTTAGATGCTGCCAGTCTTACTCAGCTGAGCAGGAAACAGATGAAGCACAACTGTCTGATGTGAAGTGTGATTAAGGCCTTGTAGCCATAATGTTCTTTTCCTAGAAGAAGGGCAAGCCTGATGCTAATTTAGCACTGGATCCAACAAGACATGGAAATGGCACTGAGAAATCATCCTTGCAGCTCTGTTTAGATGTGGCCTTAAAAAATGTCGTAGGTTTGGGCTTGGATAGCCATCTCTCTGCTCCAGGTAGGGACTCAGAAGAAGAAATGTCCTTTGTCTTGAGTCCAGAGTCTTGGAGAAGAGCAAGGTGCCCCCACTGTTGGGCACAAACATCTGTGTGCCAGTTTGGCAACCACTGATGCCAAAGCTGATCTGCACTAGGTGAGAACCTGGTTCAGGGTTGCCTCTTCTGTGCACTCCTCTTTGTCTAAATTATCTGCAATCACAGGAATTCCTGCTCACAGATATGTTTGCTGGAACATTTGGAGAAAGAGAGTTCAGAGCTGGACTGGAATAGACTTGTTGAACAGTGCTCTGTCCGTAACCCCTCTCCCATGCTAAAGAAAATCTTCAGTGAGCACATGGAATGAATTGGCATGGGTAGTCAGGAGCCAGATGGAGCAGAAATCCAGATTAAATAGAACAGAGTTGGATTCAGAGAAATGCAGAGCAAAAGCAGCACGTGAGCTCAGGGAGACTCTGTGCTGTCCCAAAACTGAACAATCCCTGTTCTCCAGGGGAGCTCCAGCACGGGATCGGGGTTGGTGTAAATGAGCTCCTCCTACAGAACTGAAGAGTCAACTCCCAAAGCCAATCAGCAACACAGGGATCTCATTTCCCCTCTGCTGTCTAAATAAAATGCTGCTGCAGATGGAAGGCTCCCTAGAAGCTGCTTCTGGACTGCTTCCACCTTTTTATGAAAGCTCCACTCAGACGTGGTACAGTGTGCACTAACACAACCCATTGAGTGCTGTGGTCCCTGGAAAAAATGTCAGGGGGAGAGAAGCTGGGAACAAGCCTTGAGATTCAGGGTTGGAAATAATGATAGAAAAGTATTAATATTTCACAGCACAATCTGCTTTGCAGAAAACAAGGGGCTTGAGGAAGGAGCAGATGGAAGGAGCTGAGTATGTGTTTCCCAACGAGGCGGCATTGTGTCTGTTGCTTTGTTAGTTAGAGCTCTAAATACTGAAACAAAAGCGCAGAAAAGAAAGAGACTGAAATTTAAATTTGATGAGTTGCTCTTTCTTTTCAGTTTGGGATTTAGCTGGATCTGTTGTGGTTCAGTCTGTGCAGGAGTTTTGGTTGTGTGTGTCCTGTGTGCACCTCTGTGCACGTGTGTGAGTGTCCGTGCTTCTGCAAACTCTGCAGGGTTAGCACAGGCCCAGAGCTGTCCTGGGAACTGACCCTGGCCTGCCATCAGCACACACTGAGATAAATGCAGCTCTCCAGGTGCTCTAGCAGCCACCTGCCCAGGGGCACACTCCTTTCTAAACTCTGCAGAAGCTGTGGTTGTGCCCTAGAAGACCTGCAGGCTTGCTGGCCACGTCTCCTGGGGAACAGCTCCCTCCTTAAGTGCAGACTTGCAGCCTTCAGTCTGCAGGTGAAGGTGTGCAGCAGAGCCAAGGGACAGCCCTGCTCCTCCAGTTTCATCATGGCTTGCACATTTTCACACTTTCTGACCTGAGCAAAAGCTTCAGCTGGACCTTCCAGTCATATTCCCTGTGTCCAGTGAATGCAATTAGGTTGTGCATTAAGTTGTCTCTTCAAATTTTTGATGCTCTTGTTTTGCTATCTAAGAGGGAAGCCTGTATTCTGTTGGGATGAGTGTAACATGGATAGCAGCTGGAGTCACCTCTTACCGTGGAGAGGCTGGGAAATGGGTGCAGAGAAGGGCCTGAACCACACCAACTGGTTCAAAGCTTACCCCAAACCTGCAGAATAATTCCTGAAGGATCTCATGGATACTGGGTAGGGTCTGAGTCAGTGTGTATCATAGTTTGAGCTGTAGCTGCACATTTCAGTCCTGAATGTGAATTCCCCTCCTTTAGCAACCAAGTCGTTTGAACTCAAGTCACCATGGTTTTTAGAAGTGGTCTTAAAAATGTTAATTAACCTTCTGCAGTTACAGAGAAACTCCAACTGTGGATAACTGTGTAAGAGAAGGACTTAGGGGTTTTGAAAGCCTTTCAAGGGCACACAAGGGAGATGAATGTTCTGTGGCCATGGGTGCTGCCTTTGGACCAGGTCACTGTGTGTGATAGTTCCCAACTGGATTCTCCTTGGAGATCTTTCTGGTGTCCAGCTACCAGGCACTGAGGACTGTTCTTCATTGGTGAAATGATACATAAACATACACCCTCTGAAGCTCAGCCCTGGGATTGTTCACTGTAAACATTGCATTGTCCCACAATTTACATTAATGAGGATGATTTACATTTATATAGCTCCTTTCATCCCGATGGATCTCAGAGTGCCTCACAGACTAAAATACCCAGGGCTTCATCACAGCAATGTGAGCTGGTTGTGGTGTGAGCAAGCCAGGCAGGACAAATGAACCTGAACATTGCTTTGTCTTGAGCAAGAGGTGTTTTGGAGGAAGCTGGTCAAATATTTCATCTTGTGCAGATCTGGATGGACCTTGTAACTGAGATCAGTCTGAAAGACCAGATGTGGAGAACTTGGTGGTCTTGTGCTTTATGTGTTCCTGCAGCAGGAGGGACTGAGGTGACCTGGTGTTTTCCAAGTGTCTGACAGAAGGTGGGATGACTAAGGAAAGTTCTTTTGATGGTCCCTAGGTCTGAGGTGCAGCCCTTGCCCAGTACTTCTCCAGAGCCTTACCAGAGGGAGGCAAGGATCCACAGGGATCAGATGAGGATGGGACTTGTCCCTTGGGGCCGTGCTCCTGTGGGTGAGCTGGGGTCTGTGGAGTTTGTCTCCCACATGCTTCTTTTGGGGTTCCTGTTCACCCCCCACATTGTATCTTGCTGTGCTGAACCCCACTGTGAGCATGGGCTTCCTCCTCCAGGCCCTTGCCAAAAGAGAGTTTAAACGTTCACTTGCTTTATTTTTAGGTGTGTATTTAAAATACTGCCGACATTTCCAGGGAGCGTTTGTAAACGAGGACTCTGTGAAAGTTATTTTTGTGCATTAATTCATGAGGCAGCTTCAAAAATTCATGAAGTAAATAGGACTTTCTGCCAGGAGGCATCGGGGTGCCTTTGCTGCCCTCCAGAGCAGAGCAGACATTTCAGTGTACCACAGTAACTCTCAAACAGAGTCTCCTGATCTCAGTGTGCTGATTAAGGCACTAAGACAGGCTGCAGAGGTGCTTTGTAAATCTTTAAGATGTCCTTGTTTCACCAGCCTTAACAGTGATCTTATTTCAGCAGGGATTAAGTGAGCTGCAAAAATACACCTGGGTGGCAGTCGCTGTCCCTTGTGCTGTCCTGGAGCTCCACGGGGCTCTCCTGGTCCATGGAGTGGCCCAGGACTGACTCCTCCTGTTCCCAGGCATGGTCCCTCCTGGTGCTGTGCCTGTAAATGTGCAGTGACTCTGCTCTGGCATCAGCACAGCGCTCTGGGGTGACCGAGGGGTGAAGTCAGCTCTGTTGGGGGATTATTTCCATCAGGCTAAAAGCAGTAGTGATTTAAATGGAGCAGATTGTGCTGGGTGCCTGCACTGGTGCCTGCTCTGCTGTAGCCAGAGATGGGCCAGTGGGGCTGGGGTTGGTTTAAGGAGTCACTCTGCAGTCACTGAAATGATGTCACTATCAAATGAAAGCAAAAAAGAAGAGAATTGGGTCTTACACCTCCAAGATGGGTTAAACTAAACCAGAACAAGCTGGCTTTTTCTATGCAATGAGCAATATCCACGTGTGGAATTATTTATAAACAAATCTTCACAATAAATCCGTATGTAGAGAGTCTTCCTTCCTTCTTATCTTGTAGTAGGATCATCCTCCAAATATTAAGCTGCATGTTTGGATGTCTGAAGTAGGGAATAGCAAAGTGCCTCAGAATAGATGAAGGACCAGACTGAGCCTCTTTTTGATCTGTGAGGAAGGAGAGAAGTCCATTTGTGCTGGCTCCTGCCTCAGCTTTCTGCTTCTCTGTGGATGCCAAACCTGCAGCCAGTGTGCTGCTGCTCCTGGGTGTGGGATGTGTTTCAGGCTGGACAAATGTTCATTGTGGTTTGCACAAAGGTTGCTTTTCTATGCACAACTCAAGTCTTGAAAAGAGAAGGAAAAAAATGCTCTCCAGACTCTCTTGGGATTATGTTTTTTTCCAGGTAGCTTCTGACCTTGAATGATATTCAGTGTTTTTCCATTAACACCAGTGGGGCTCAGGCTTGTGTAATATTTAGGGATACTCCCTCCTCCTCCTCCTCACACTAAATGCTTTTTTTGTTATCCATTAATGAGTAATCAGAAATTTCTAAGAGGACGTATGGCTTCAGTTCTTTCCCAGACAGTGGGATCTGTGCAACCTTGCAGTTTGTAGGCAGCTATAAATGGTAATGAAGAGCATGTCAAATCCCTGCCTCCACATGTAATTGCTGTTGATTTGCTCCAGGTTTGGTGGCAGGGGCTGAGCTCTCAGATGTGTGCTGGGCACACCTGGCACACGCTGCTGTGTTTGTGTTGGGGCACTGCCCATTAACTCCCTGATTGTGGCACTCCCTTCCCTCCACACTGACAAACTCTCACAGCCCAGGGTGTCCAGAGGGGCACAGTTATACCCCTTAGAGAGGAGAAGGATGCAACTTCTGTCAGACCTCAGAGTCAGCCTGCAAGAGAGCTGAGAAATGACTTGCTGACCTCCTAAGTCTGCCTTTATTCCTGGGCTATCTGCTGGATCTCTGTCAACCTGACCTCAACTGCCTGAGCATCCTCCTGCCCTGTGTGTGCGTGACCCAAGAGATGGACAGCCCTGGTGTCTCTTGGGGGCACACCTGGACTTCCAGGGGGGCTTTAGGGGGCTCTTAGACTGTGGGCAGGGCTGCCCAGGTGACACTTGGGGTGGCATCAGGTGCAATACAAGGCTCAGAAGCTGTGCTCCCTAAAATGCTTTTGTGCAGCAGAGAGGAGTCAGGAGCATTGTGCAGGAAGGTCAGATGGGGTCTCACCTGCAAAATGGATGTGTTTGGTTTAGAGGCTGTGTTTGAGAAGTGTGGGGATTTGCTTCCCCATAGTGTTCTGGGTTTGTTAAACCTCTGTAGTTAGAGGAGCAGAAAAGCCATTGAATTATTTGGTCCATTGAACTGATGTGCTGTGAAGACTCACTTGTACTTTCAACATGCTGCAAGTTCACCAAAGGTGCACAGCCCAGTGCAGTGTTCAAAAGGGAATATGGCATATCTTTGGTTCCACAGCACCGTGGGGGAAACAGAAGAAAGGAGGAAACTGCAGCACTTGTTGAATATCAACAAAGGAATTTTAGTATTTCTTGGAGGAAGCCTGTGATGGTCTCTGGACTGAGGTTCCTCCTGTTTTCCCATACCATCACCCACATATTGAGCCATAAGTCCTGGCAGCTGGTTGGTGAGAATCCACCAAACTCCTGTGCAATAAGGCATTTTCTGTAGTGATTTAATGTTTACATGATTACAGAATGCAGTGGATTACTTGATTACTTTGTGTGGGGTTTTTTGCAGGAAATATGCTGGAGTATTTTATATCTGTTTTTTCTGTTTTGGGGGACTTTTTTTTTTTGTTTCCTTAAAAGGGGATAGAGTGCTACCTATAAGAGATTGAGAAGTGTAGCCAATAGTTTTATTATCCTCCCAGTGCTGGCCTCTTCTGTCTTTACAAATGCTCTGAAGCCACAACTCTGCATAAGAAAAATGGATTTGTCACTGAATTTTCATGCTTCATCCTCACAGAAATGTAACTGTTGTCCTGGGCTTTAGCACTGTGCCTTCAAGCTTGGATTTAATGCTGATCATTATACTTTTAGAGCAGGTTACATAGAAAAATAGAGGCATGGAGCACATCCAAAAGCAAGCGGCCTTGCTTTCACTCCCATTTTATTCTGGTGAGGATGCTGAATATTTATTAAGAAAATCCCACAATCCCATTTTTAAAGAGAAAAAAAAAAAAAAGACCTCTGTATTTTAGAAAGGAACAGCTGTAAAGTGCAGCTGTTGAGCTTAATTGTATCTCTTACAATTTCCCCAGGGCTGGGGAAAGAGGGAGCTGAGCACACCGAGGCTGTGCTGGGTTAGGGTTGGGCTGGTGCTCAGCAGTGGAAGGAGCATCCAGCTCCTCTGGGAGATCAGAGCGTGGCTGGTGGTACCTGATCCCAGTGGGAGCCAGGGATGGTGCAGGGGGGTTCAGCTGGATGTTGTGTGAGGGCACAGATCCCCCTGTGCCACGTGAGAAACTGATGTTTGTGCTCACCCCGCAGTGTCTGAGTGCTTTGGAGAAGGGCATTAAGGATGGGGGTGGTTGTGCACCTTTCAGTGCCTTCTGCTGCTGCTGTGGTGGGAGTCTCCAGATGGCTCCTTTGACAGTTTCCCAAGATATTTTTATTTCTGTCTTAGCACAATTGTGTTTTTTTTAAAGGAGGCTGTGCTCGGTTTTAGGATGTATTTTGTGTTTCAGATGTTGGTTGTAGCACAAGAGTTAATTTATTGTTTTGATCCAAGCAGATTTGACCCTGAAATCAAAGCACTGCTGCTTTCAGCTGATGTTTCTGAAAGAGAATTTCTCAGAAGCTCCTTTTGAACACCTTTGTTTGGGGATTGGCCTTATCATGTCAAAGGGATAGTTGCCTTGAAAAAAACCTTCTATTTGACACCTGAGTGATGATTTCCCTTTTTGTTGAGATTCCAATTTAAATCTTCACAATACCGAAGGTTTGGTAGCAAGCCGACATCTGCTGCACTGAGCCTGCTTGGCTTTGAATGCAAGATCAGAAAATTCCCTTGCTTCTGCCCTCCTTGCACACTCGGTACTGCCTCACAGCATGGAATTTCTGGGGGAGGAGCAGAGGGGCCGAGGATGTCCTGCTCTCGAGGGCTCCAGTGTGGGAATTCAGCTCAGCTCAGCAGAGCCCGCTCAAGGCTGCTGAGATTTGGGCCCATTTTCTTTTCATCTTAGCCAAAGTGAGCACAAAATCAAGTGGAACAGCAAGTAAATGCAATATATTTATTGCATTTTGGTCTGTTCAGTCTTTCTTAAATTTCAGATACAATGTCCTTTCTTTTTGCTTTGCCTTTCTCCTGGTGACTGCGTGGTTTATTCTGGCATATTTTCCAGCTATCTTTCAAAATAAACACCTTTCCCAGAGGTGAGGGCAACTTGAGGCCCTGATTGCATGAAGTGTCATTAACCAAACAGCACCAGGGACAGAGGTGATTAATACACACCCTTGGAGCTTTGTAGGGAAGCTTAATGGTCTGATCCTGGAGCAAATAGTGTAAAGCCTTTGGAGATTCAGCTTGAACCTAGCTCAGGCGTGTGTGCATTTAGCTGTGGGTTTCTGGGGTTGTTTTCAAGACCCAAATGAGGCACTGCTGTCCTTCCCTAGGGGAAAAGAAACAGTGCTTTCCAGTATTTGCTGTGGGAATGGTGATACCTGTGGTTGCAAACCATTTTGGTGCTTCATACAGCAGCGGGAGCATGGCCAGGATGGTGGCACCAGGGCTGAGTCCCTTTGCAGGGGTCAGTGACTGACCCCAGCTGAACATGAGCCCTGGGCAGGGCTTGGTGTCCCAGCCCAGGGTGGTGTGTGGTGAGAATTGTCCCTGCCAGGTGATCCCAGCTGTGCTTGTGCTCCCCTCTGTGATCCTGGACCAGGCACAAGCTCCATGGGAGCAGCCTGATGGCCTTGTCCCAGCTCTGGCCACGGGCCTTGGGAATGCCCCTGTAGGGGCTGGAGCTTCTGGGTCTCTCCTCCTCCTCAGACATCCCCATCCCAGTGCTCTGGAACCTTTGCTGGTGTGGTTTAGGAGCTGAGCTCTGGAGCACTGGGAAGCAATGTTACAGAATTGCAAAGGCATTTTGCTCTGAGCAGCGTTTATGTAGCCAAAAATGAGGAGAGAATCTAGGGAAGCTGAGGGAAGGCCTTCAGGTAAAAAATACAAACCCAAAGGGTTAGGATGGCGCAGGTGACACTTAAAATAGAAAACACTTATCTTTGTTTCCTTTTGAAATGTGTCCTGTATCCTTGGGAGGCTTCTTAGCAGCCTTTGGATCAGTGCCCTGCCTATTCAAAGCCCTTCTACTTTCAGCAAAGGACTGTAATTTGCAGCTTGTTTCGGGTGGTTTTTACTCTGTGCTTTGCGGGACTGTGCTTGGCTGTGCTCTCCTGGAAGGCAGACTAAGTGATGTCCCAAAGGAGCTCACCACTCTCTCGGATGGGGATGGATGGTGGGAGATGGCAGTGTCCTGGGAGGAGTGGGTCAGTGTGGGGCACAGCCTGGACCCTCCATCCCTCTTTATCCCTGATGTGAGCAGCGCTCCTGCTCGTGCTGCACATCCCCCGTGTGCCTGGGCTCCAGCGCTGCCCTCGGGAGAGGTGCTGTAATTAACCATCCCATTAGGAGCGAGCCCTTCCCATCAGCTCCCTCTCTGCCAGCACATTCTCCTCTGCTGTCTCTTTTTCTAGTAGAAAGCTCTTCCTACAAGTGGTACTTGTGTAACTTGGCAAGGATGTTTTGATGGGCTGGCCGCATTGTTCATTGAATTACTGTCTGGCTGGAAAGCCAAGGGCTGCAATTTTCTCTGCATTATTATTCTTGGGATTCAGCCTCTTAGAAATGCAAAGTGGGACAGTTTGCTGCTGAAACATTTCCCAACAGTTCAGGGCCTGGCAAGAGATGGAGGGATCTCTTGGGCTTCAGTAACCTTCAGGTTTTCACATGCTTTGACATGCATTTTGAGTGAGTCCTTTTATTTATTTCAATAGTTCTGTCAAACGTTCCTCCTCCCTTGTATTAACTATGGCTTCACTGCCCTAAAATAACCCAGCAGGGTTAGGAATATTTGCCACAGGAATCTTGTAAATGGCTTGCACATAATTATGTTTTTATTCCAAGGCAAAGGAGATATAACTCTTCAAAATGGATAAAAATCTTGAAATGAACATCTGGACATACAAATTAAATTGCTCTTAGTGTAAGGACAGTAGAGTACTTTATTCTCCCTGGCAGGCTTCAGCACACTTGCAGGCTCGACACTAATCCACAGGATCAGAGTCATCTTGTAAACTTAATGTCTCTAAATGTTTTCACATATTTTTATTGCAAATCTATCCTTTCAGGACATTAGAGATCAGCCTGAGCCCTGGTAAGGCACACGCAGCCTCTCTGCATTGACTGAGAGCTTTATATACTTAGATTGAGATAGCCTTGGGTCTCAAGAGCAAATCATTCTTCTGACAACAAACCCTCCCCTGCCCTGCACAAGCTGTCACCCTCACCATCAATGAAATTATAGATTAGGTTATTGATTATTTTTCCTTTTTTTCCCCTCCCATTTACTCTCAGACTCTCATGAAAATTCAAGACATTTCATATCTTTCTATTGACAAGAGCAACAACTAAATCAGATTATGCAACTCTCTTAATTCCCAGAAGTAATTTCCAAATTGTTCTTAGGTCCTTTGCCTGTCTGGTGCTTGCATTTGGATAGAGCACGCTGAGATACTTGCAGCTTGTCATGGTTTAAATCTTAATTAGTTCATGGGAGCACATCCTTTTGAAATGCAATACTTGGACTTTCTCTAGGCTATTCTTTTTTTTTTTTCTAAAAGGAATTAAAATATCCAGTGTCATAATTATACATTTCTACTCATTTATGCTAGATGTTTGAAGAGTATTTAAAGAAAGCAAAGTCAATGTACTAACTCCTAATATTACAGGAGAGCAGGAGGTGGGTGGGTGCTGGTGCTGTTTCTGTTTTTGGAGCTCAGGTTCCCTCAGGTGCCAGGAGTGGTGGCAGCAGGGCCATCAGTAAGGCATTGCCAGTTGACATTGACGTTGGCCCTTCTTGCATATCTTTGTGAGATTTGATGCAGTTCTGGTTCTTCTAGACAGGCTGGGGGAGCTTGAACTGGCTGAACAAATAATTGTTGATATAGATGCAGAAAGCTGATCATTTGGAGCACTTTTTATTTAAAAGGAAAAAGACCAGGGCACCAGTAAATACAAAACTTATCACTCTACCAAGCCAGTAACGTCAGCACTTCAGTCAAGTTTCCAGGGGGAGATTTATGACTCCTGAGATGATGCTTGTATAAAACTTGTTTGGCTGTGATTTTCAAAGGCTGCAGCAGGGAGGGACTGCTGGGGTGGCTGTGTGTGCAGAATGCTGAGGAGCTGCTTGGAGAGAGGAGAGGGCACATGAACAGCAGGGGTTTGAGGGTCTAGAAAGCCCAGAGTGGTGAATGCCCAGGTGTGACAGAGGGGTGTGACAGAGGTGTGTGCCAGGCAGAGGGCACAGGGTCTGTCAGAGTCATGGTCATGCCCTGCCCATGTCAAACACTGCCATAAATGCAAAGAACAAACCCCATCAATCCTGATGATAGGTTTGATAGTTATGTTTTATATATATGGACATGTGAAAATACAAAAAAAAAGGAGATTTGTTTTCCATGATCTGCTTTTCTCTGTGGCTGCTGTCTGGCCTCCAGCAGGATAAATGACCAGGATGGAGACAGCCTTCCCTAAAATGTGTGAGAGGGTGCTCAGATGAGCACAGGGACAGCTCCGTCCAGCAAAGAACAGTCCCTTGCCCACTGTTGTTGTGCAGTGCATCCTTAGATTAGATTTTGGCACAGGAGCACGTGTTGGCTGGTTTCCTCTTTAACCCTGGAGGTGCTGGTCTGTATTGCCACGTCCTCTGTCCTATTTCAGTCTCTCAGGCACTGGGAAGTGCACGTGTACACTGTGAGAAGCTGAGGTGTCTTCTTTAAAACACTGTCTTCTGGATCTGCCCTTATTTTCAGCGCTTGAGTGGAAACATGGCTGTTTTAAATAAAAATTGGGTTTAATGTGCTTTTAAATTGGAGGCAAGTGCACTAGTTATGCAATTAACTGCAAATATTGAGTTCGAGAAAGGGCAATGCGAGTACTTCCAAAATAATCAGAAGTGTTTTTAAATGGATGGCTAATGGAGAACAGACACTGCAGTGTGAGCTGCCTGTGTTCCCTAACAAAGCATTCTTTACCCAGGCTCTGCATAAGCTTCTTTTCAGCGTGTACATTAGAGCAGGAGTCTGGCAGGCTGTCTCGTCATGTGTCTTGTCCCGTAGAGCCACTTATTGGATTTCATCTGCTTACCCTTGTGCCATCATCAGGGCAGTGCTTAAAAGCAGCTCTTGTATGAAAACAAACGCAGCAGATTATGCAGCCTTAGTCTCTTCGTGGAACAGAGGAGGGGAGAGATGGGGAAGGGAGGAAGCCTCCATTCCTGACCTTTAACTCAGCAGTAAACATAAATCTGCTCTAGTGCTCTGCGTTAGACCTTTGGAAGAAGGGGCAGCCAACTCAGGCAGACTGCAAGGATGTTGTGAGGTTATGCAGGGAGAAAACCAGAAGGGCCAAAGCCCAACTGGAACTTAATCTGGCTACTGCCATAAAAGACAATAAGAAATGTTTCTATAAAAACACTGGCAGCAAAAGGAGAGCCAAGGAGACTCTCTGTCCTTTATTTGATGCAGGAGGAAACACAGTGACAAAGGATGAGAAAAAGGCTGAGGTACTTAATGCCTTCTTTGCCTCAGTCTTTAATAGCAAGACTCGTTGTCCTCAGAGGACCCAGCCCCTAAGCTGGAATACAGAGACAGGGAGCAGAATAAAGCCCCATAATCCACAGGGAAATGATCAGTGACCTGCTGCACCCCAGAGACACACACACAGTCCCATGGGGCTGGGTGAGATCCACCCAAGGGGGCTGAGCAAGCTGGTGGCAGTGCCCACTGAGCCACTTCCCATCATTTATCACCACTCCTGCCTAACAGGGAGGTGACTGGAAGTTACCCAGTGGGACACGTGTCCACCTGAAGGGTCAGCAGGATGATCCTGTCAGCCTGACCTCAGTGCTGGGGGAGGCCATGGAGCAGGTCACTGCCAGTGCCATCACACAGCACTGACAGGGTGCCCAGGGCATCAGGCCCTGCACAACTAAACTGTCTTTTGTGACAAGGTGTGTCTCCCTGATTTGTCAGCTTTTTGATGTTTTCATTCTTGGACTGGAGCTTTCTCAGGAATTGTAAGAAAAACAAAGAGTGATGTTTGGTAAATAACACATTCCTTTCCAGGGGGAAGGACAAATTGATGGACTTCTAAGTTGACCAGTGGGGTCAGAGGGGTGTTACTCTTGTCCCCCAATCCCTGATAAAATTCCAAACCCTATTTAAACCCCAAACCAAAATAAACTGTCTCTTTCTTTCTTGTCTCCCAACGTGACGGGTGAATGTAGTTCTTTCGTGTCCTCCAGTAACAAAGGTGACCATGGGGATGACTGCATCCTCTGGGGATGTGTTCTAGCTGGAGTTCAGTACAGCCTTCTCCTGGGGACACTGTCAGCCATGGCTTGGACAGCTGCTCTGTTTGCAGGGAAAAACACTGTCAGATGAGCGTGGTGGGCAGTGCAGTGACACCCAGCCAGAGCTGGTCACCAGTGGTGCTCCCTGGGCCCAGTTTGGTATC
>VXBB01010162.1:314179-347923 GCA_013399915.1 Illadopsis cleaveri | reverse complement strand
GCAGCGCCAACCCAGGACACCATTAGACTGCACTGGATGTAGAAAAACAATGAAATATCAGCAATAAAATATTTCCTATAAAATCTTAACTCCTGAGAGTAGTGCTAGCAGCCTACACTACCACTATATTATAGTGGTATTTTCAAAACCAGTTAGGGATCATGTCAGAGACTTTATTTTACTGTCTAACCTATGCAAGACTATATTAGAAGGCTAGCCTACACCAGCCCTCTGTAGACACTTTGGCTACAGAGGAGAAGGACAATATCACCAATCAAGATATCTATGGTGGTGCCTTGATCACTGCAGGTGAATCACAGCTGTGCATTTCTCTTGCTGTCTTTAAAGAAGCTTAATATGACAAGCTCTGCTCTAAGGTGTCTAACCCATGGGTGGTTTAAGCTAGATGAAATGGACCCTACTTCTAGTAATACCCAGTGTGCTTGCTCTCCTCACAGACCCCAGAATTTGGTATTCTTGGTTCCCCAGTCACTCTGAATATACAGGAAGAAGTGGACCCTCCATTAAATTATTCTATAGTTAGCTACTGCTGCTGTAACATTTACAAGCAAGAGAACCATGTGTGAGTATTTTCCTCTCTGAAACAGGAAGGGAGAAATGTACCTTCATTTCTTTCTTTCTGGTGAACACCTTAGGCAGAAATGTTTCTTGTGAAAGTCTTTTATCTTTCAGAAAAAAACCCCCTAATCTAATTCCTCATGCTTAAATGAGGAATACAGAGTCTAGACACAAGGAAGGATTTCAAGGCTGTGGAAGCCCAGTTTCATGGTATTCTTTATACTAACTCACACATGATGCTTACGGAAGAGATTTCTGATGCACATCTACTTTGATGGTTTCCACAGTTTATGTAAGAACAAAGTTTATTGCGAAACCCATCCCAAAAGTTAACCTTTCCTTACTTGGGAGAAGCACTTAGGATAGTGCTTTTGGCTGTGAGCCCTTGTGCCTTATGTTTCTGTTGGATATGTCTTCTTGGTTCCAACCACAGGAAAGGTACACAAACACCAGCAAGAACATGTGTCTAAATGAAGATCTGATGTCACATTGGATGCTCGGAAAGAAGCAGAAAGCCTTACTGATGAATTGCTAAGTCCTTGGCTATGATCTGAAATCTTTATAAAAAACATGGAATGGTTTGGGTTGGAAGGGAGATCATCTAGTTCCAACCCCTGCTTCCACTAGAGCAGTCTCCTCAAAACCCCATCCAACCCAGCCTTGAACAATGCCAGGCATGGGGCATTCACAGTTTCTCTGGGCAACCTGTTCCAGTTCCTCACCACCCTCACAGTAAAGAATTTCTTCCTACTATCTCATCTAAATCTACTCCCTTTCTGTTTAAAGACATTACCTCCTGTCCTAACACTGTGTCCTTGTCAGAAGTGCCTCTTCACTCTCCTTGTAGGCCCCCTTGAGGTACTTTCTTCTTCAAGTTCTTTCTTCCCCCAACAATATTGTTGCCAAGAGCATCAGGGTGGTTGAAGCACACCTGTAATTTCTTAGGCAGAGTTGGAATTAGCATGTCCTCATGACAATATGTCATGTACAGTAAATAATTTAACTGTAACATGGCCCAGGGATATGTATTCAAAGGAAGCTTGAAATATTTGGCAGGCAGTGAATTTCTTTTTACAGGGGTGCAAAAGGTTATAAGCTCATCTCTAATATAAATACTTGCAACCGGTAGCAGAGCTCTATTATGTTAGTGTGCTAGTTAATGTCATTCAGGTAAATAAGGAAATTTCAGGCCAAATATTTATGTCAGCAATTATGGTTATTTATAGCCATTTATATCCCTATTTTTAGCACACTGAAAACAGTAATAAAAACTAGGATTTAATAGGCTTTAATAGGCAAAGTTAGAAGCAGGAAAATGGGATTTTCATTAAGAGGCCCTCATTTCCTTAAGAGAACCGGTTTTTTTCCATCTTCTCACCGGTATATCTTAAGTAGCAGTACAACCTCTAGACTTGCAGAAAGCTTGAACTTTGGGCTGTGCAACCAAGGGCTGCCCCAACTCATTTTGCAGTAACCACTACCTTATGCCAGGTGAGCTGCCCCGTTCACTGCTGTCTCCTTTATGGGTAGTTACAGAGACCTACACAACAGAACTGCTATTGTCTAATTTTCAGAAAGCTTCTGATTTCAATATCCATTTCTTTGGTCATCTCCAATGGGTATCTGCAACAATGAGGTCAATGGAACTGATTTAATTAGATATTGGTGCAAATTAAAGTGTTACAACGTCTTTTATTCATAGAAAGGGAAGGAAACGGCTATTCTGCACATTAAGATATTTACTGCAAGTGAGGAGAAAATTGCCTGTCCTTTTTCAATACTCTGTGTGATAATGAAAGTCTTTCATCTTTCTGATGTGGATGAAAAATATTTTGAAGTTGGTCCCTTTACTAATTAAATTCAAAAGGAGCTATATAATTCAGATTCACACATTTGAAAACATCTAGCAAAAATGGATGATTTCATTTGTTCAGAGAAGATGTGCATGGTGAAGTGTCAGTTTAAAGTTAATTTCATATTAATTTGAATAAGAGAAGTTCAAAGAAGATTTTATACACATGGTAAAGCATCAATTTAAAATTAATTATGTCCTTGAACATATATGCTGCTGATTTTTGAAGGAGTAGAAACTCTATTCTCAAAATAGCTTGAAATCCTTATCAAGAAAGGATATTAGCAGCCTTCAATTTTAGCAAGTCTTTCCTCTCTCTTCTCCAGGTTTTCTTTATCATCTAACATTTGACCCATACTTATCAATATGTATTGTAAACTTTTAAAGCTTGTCAACAGAGAAAGTACAGTTCTAATGTAGGTAGAGATAAATATATCCTCACAACTTGTTTCCCATGATCCACCCATGAGCAACTCGTTTGAGGTTTGTGGTTTCTTCCTCAGAGAAAGCTCCCTCATTGTCTTCAAAGAATGATTGATTCAGTGAGCTGAACTAAGGACAAGAAGTCACGGGAGAGGTCTCTGCCCCAGTACCATGGCCTGGAAGAATGGTGATAGGTTATCATTTCCCTTTTGTTGCAATTAATTCAGTTCATGGATATGCTACGGATAAACATCTAACAGGAACCAATCCCTTTTAGAATTGCTCTCAGACCTGGCAGGCAGAGAAGTCCTTGAGGTTGTTGTGAACCATACAACAGAAAGTCTGAGGTGCATTTTAACATCTTAGGTAATATTTGAAGAATATGTTGAAGTGTCATTTAAACAGGGCATTGTAGGATAGATTAACATTTTAGTTTTGAACTAGACTTTGATTAGTGAGCATTAATTGCCAGGAAAACTTACTCTATTTAGGGCAGTTAAATAAATATAAACCACAATTCCTTTATCTCTTTTCTTTCAGTTCTCAGAAAATCTTGCCTTCTGCACTGAAAAAATCAGTCAAGCTTAGTGATTAATACATATCTATACAAATACACAAGAATGTATTAACATTGTTATGATGAAATTATATTTTCTGAATATCTGATCAGACGAACTTTTCCCACCTTGTTCCTTTTTCTGGTTATTTTGTTTTTCCTATTTGTTACCAACTGATATTTCCTTCTGTTTCCCCCACAGTAAGCTGTTCAGAACTGATTTGCAGTTCAGTGCAGATGTGTTTTAAACCCATGATGAAATAGTTCTTTCTCAAATGTAGTTTAACATCTACATGAAGGCTGGTGACTGAGCTACAAATGAAAAAAAGTACATGACTTACTGCAGCCTCCTGATCTTTGCCTTTACAATGCCCTTTTGTTCTATAAGTTTCCATGTGGGAAGATTAGAGAGGGTCAGTAAACAAAAATGTCTTTGCATGTCTTAAGAGATCTAAGTGCTCTGCCTGTAGAGTCAGCAACTTCCCATTGAGTTTCAAATAATCTGAAAGAGATGAGTTCCTTTCACAGCATGAAAATTCTGGCTGGGGCAACGGGTATTGTCTTCTGACTCCTTACAATCTCAGACTCACAGTAATGTGACTGGGCCACCTGGTTAGTGGGTGTTTTTGCCACTTTTGCTTCATCAAAACCAATCACCAAGTGCACGTACTGCGTACTGTCTCCCCTCATTCCAGGCAACACATTTCCTTAATAACACATATTTCCTTTATAATTTATAACACAAAGCAAATGCTTTGTAACATATTCAATGGCAGAATAATTGTAGAACTGTGGAGAAATAAAGAAGAATTTGAAGGGTTTTGTAAGAGACATAAGGTGCAGGGGATGCTGTCCACAGACTATAATTTGGCTTTCTGGCTTTAAATTTTAAGCAGGACAGAGGCAATAGAAGAACATGCCATGGTTATATGGCTCACCCATTCTGTTCTTAGGAAATTATGTTATGAGGCAGCTTCTGAAACATGAAACTTTGTGCAGAAGCGAATTTATAAGTCTGATGCTGCAGCTTAGCCTTTGGCTGATGTGAGAATTTTAGGATCAGGCCTTGAAAAGATAATTTGGGTTTATCATAGATTGATAAAAGTAAAGGGTTAATTTGCTACCTGTACGGTCTCACACTGTACACACCGCTAAGACAAGCAACTCTAAATGAAGCAGAAGTCCAAACCCACAGGCTTCTAAGGTCACTGAAATGAGCTATAACATACACAGTGATGTTCAGTTCATAACACAGAAGCTTTGGAAGAAATTTGGATACTAATAAGTGACCTATTGATGTGACTATTTATTCCAACCATTTACAAACATAGGGGATTATGCAATGCTCTGACATAATTTCTGCTAGCAGCTGGAAATCTCTGCTGAACATCTGTCTGAAGTGCTGTTCTCATAGTCCATCCGCCAAATCTAGCTGAGTAAATTGAAATGAAATTCCAATTTTTATTCCTTTCTCAAAACTTGTGTTGTCTTTCAAGGCAAAAACATTTTTGTGAAAACTCTTTTAGCAATTCTTTGTGTCAATCCTATAGCCTTGAGTTATACTTTGTCTCATAAAAATGTAGAACACTGGAACATGTGTCACTGCATCAGAAGATTCATAAAACCCATTTGCACTAGCTGTTATTTATATGTTGGCAGTTTGCTTTGAAATGATTGTTTGCTCTTCTTGGAAGTGTGGACAATTTTAACAAGGGGCCTCAGTACTGAAAAGGCATAAAAAATGGTGTGGGAACTAGTATGGAATTTTAACTTTCCTTAATTATGAGGGTGAAATAAGAAAGAAAGAGGAAAAATGTTTATCTCTTTATCCCTACAAGTGTAAGTAGAAAAGCAAGGTAACTAAATGAAGGAAAGAATCCCTTTCCCATAATGTGAATTTGGTCTGTCTAGGTGTACTTTTAGACAATTTCCATTGATCTTGACCTGTATTCTGAATACAACATGAAATAGCATGAGAGACAATTTAATTTTCCAGATGGAGAACGAAGACCTCTAGTTCTGGATTAATTTTAACTATGTCCTTAGGTCTCAGCTCTGGGTTTATTTCTCCTTACTTACGTCAAAATAGGTTAAAAGAGTTGAACTCTGGAACTGCCTGTTTCTGCTCACTGACTTGAGCAGCATGGACTGACTACTTCAGATTTACACATGTTCCTTTCCTGTATGTTCCTAAACTTGAAACATCATCTTCCCATGTTTAATCTCTTTATATTTTAGTTAAATTGTAAAATAGGGATTATTAGGTTATAAGTGAATTTTTGTGTGTGAAATTGTGTGTAAAAAAGTTAC
Source organism: Illadopsis cleaveri (assembly GCA_013399915.1). Taxonomy (NCBI): domain Eukaryota; kingdom Metazoa; phylum Chordata; class Aves; order Passeriformes; family Timaliidae; genus Illadopsis; species Illadopsis cleaveri. The sequence goes on along the minus strand of VXBB01010162.1, from coordinate 342,203 downwards.
ACAAATTCATTCTAGGGGTAACAAGTCCCACAAGAAATCATTACCACTTAGATGTGAAGACATGTAGTGGGCAAAAGACTCAGGTCTTTACAACCCCCACTTACTTTCTTTTGAAGAAAATAATAAAGAAAACATCTATAAGGATTTCTGTGGTGGGAATGATTAATTTTCTTATTACTAAGTAAGATAGAATTCTCTTGTTTTTTAATTTCTAAATGCTATTAATTGCAGATTCAGCAAAATCTATTTTTTGAAATTTATTCTATCCTCATTTATCCTGCCATTAACATAGAAGCTAGAGAAATTAAACCGTGTAAAGTGGATATAAGTGATGGCAAAACTGGGATTGAGATTAGATCTGTGGTTCAGTTATTTGACATATGCCTCTCCCTCCACTAGTGATAAATGACACTTTTGGCCATAGGAAAAGAGACATATCTGGTATATCAGAAGAAAACACTCCATTTTTAACTGATAAGAATGTCCAGCTCTATGCAATAGATTTTATATACACACTGACCCAGTTGTTTTTTTAAGTAAGTCCTTAATTTATAGGTCTTGTAAGTCTACTCTGTCTCCCAAATAAGCAATTAGGTCATCAGGATCCACAATTTATTAAAGTGCATTTTGTGAACATGGAGTTCATCTGTGAGGATATCGTGTTTCCCAAGGAAGTTAGGAAGAAATTTGCCAAAAAGGAACTAAGGTTAAAAATTCAATAGATCCGTCTGTTTCTCTCGAGTTCCTCTAGCAGATATTTCTGAACAGAGGTGGGATGGAAGTAGAAAGAAAACTTCGGGTGAAATGCTGAACTGAAGGATACCAATGCAGTGAGCTACATCTCTAAAATGAAAACCACTTCAATGAGATTGAAAAAAGCCCCAAATCCTAGTACCTAGTAGACCAATGCACCAAAATGCAAAAGCCCAGATGCACAAGAGGATTCAGCCCTTACAACTACTTCATGTTCAAGATTATAAATTTCCACACCTCAGCAGTTACCTCACTCACCTGTTACATAAAAGCCACTCTGAACTTGCTGGAGCGTTGTCTTGGGAATGCTAGGCATCCCAGGGCATACCCAGAGTATGTCCTACAGCTGGGCAGGTCTTTCCTACTAGCTGCTCATATTATACATCATGATTAGTACAGAAACTGGTTTGTGCAAAAGCATTAAGTCTTCATTCTCTTCTTTACTCAATAACCAACCAGTTGTAGTGTTTACCTGAGCTGTCAGAGGTGTTATTCCTTACAGCTTCTTCATGAGTCAGTTTGGACACAGCATCTCTAAAATTTGGAATAAAAAAGACTTGTGAGTGCTCATGGATGGGGAGGGAACAGGGTGTCTTTAGCTCTTCTGCTGGATTTGTTTTTCTTCACATGGCAGTATTCAATGTGCATTGGGACAAAACCACTGAGAATTACTTTGGAAGGTAATGATGGGGAAAGTCAGCAGGCAGTGGGAGGGCCTGTTTAAGAGTGCCTAGTCCAGCGAGACAGTTGTTACCAAGTGGAATATGTTCAATAGAGATGAACCCAGGTTCTGGGTCTCTGACAACACCAGGGTCAGATCTTCTGTGTGAGATATCAGAGCTGGCAAGAAGCACAAAAGAAAGTTTCATTTTTATTCCTTCATGTATCATATTCTTCACACATATCTAGTGAACATTAAGCTTTTGGGAGAATTGGAGAAGGCAATCATAGGAGATCATATTTTCTTTCTACAATGCTGAATAGCTTTACTAGAGCGGGCCTTATCAGGCATATGTCTTGGAAGGACTTCACAACACAAAATCCCAAACACAAGAAATTGTTTAACTTAATAAGAATCTGTTTTGTAGAATCTGTTTTGCTTTTCATCCCAGTAATCATTATTAGCCAATATGATTGGCTTAGATTGCTGTCTTCTTTGGGACATCATCTTGTGTTGCAACCCAGGCAAACATTAAAGCTGTGGGTAATACTAAGCAGCAATATCCCTGAAATATGGGGCTGCACTCTTTTTGGGGCACGGCTCCTGTGTGATTAAAAGCTGGGAAATGCCGTAGTCCCATTTCTCTGGGCTACCTTCAGAGAGATTTTGAGCATACACTTCTAGGGCACCATGCTGTGAGCTCAAAGTGCTGTCAAGCTTGGTCAGTTGTAGGTACTGCTGCAATCTCGCAGACTGTAGTTGGTCAGCAAAAAAAACAGTATTAGAGCAACCACTAACAGCACCATAATAATTACATGCTTAATGAGGCCTTAAATCCCCTATTGTATTACAGCTGGGGTGTTTTAATGGGAAATGGATAATATCTCCAACTGCCTCCGAACAGCTGACTATAGGGTGTAATTTCACAATTAGCCTAAGTTATTACATGTCCCCACTGCAGCTCTGATGACTTGCACTGCCTTTCCCTTAATGCTAGCCACATATTGTTGCTCTTCTATGCCAGCAACTGGGTGACTTCATGGACAGTTTGATAGCTCCCTGATTTGACTCTGGGTTAGATTTCAATCAGACAAACTTCTTTATTCAGCTGCCAAAAGCTTATTTAATCATTTGGGCAGTATTGTGGAAGAGGATGGGATGCACATCTGGAGTGACAAGGTATGTATGCAAAGGCTGGTTTCCCACCAGACATATTCCCTTATGTAAAAGCTTTCACTTCTGCAGTGAGGATAAAATGATGATACAGCAGAGATGATGATTCTCTGCGGTAGAAAAAAATTCTTGCTTTACTTATCTGTCCTTAGAGCCTATATCTGCAGGCACTCTCCATGTCAAACACTTACTTGGCAAAAATCTCAAATGTGACATCCAAAATCTGTACTTTTTGAGATGAGAATATTACATAAAGAAAACATCAAGGAATCTTAACCATTTCTCGAAGTATTTGGTATGATAGCCCTTGGAATAGAAGAAAAAATCACTTTTGGTTATCTTTCAACCTCAGTAAATTCAAACAAAAAGACAGAATATCAAATACACTTTATCTTGTATACACAGTGGAACATGCCAGCTAATAACAAGAAACAGATCATGACCCTAGAGTAACTCACCTCATTTAGAGATAATGGAATACAATCAAATATAAACAATTTGAAATACAAGTGCAATGCAGACTTTGCCTGTGATGCTTAAGAGCACATTAAAGCCATTTGGAGCAACCTTTGCTGCATATAATTTTGAACATTTCAGCAGCATTAGAAATGCTTGATAGTGTACGTACTAAATTATTATTGCTACTTGTAACCAAACACCTTGTCTGAATTTTATGGTATCTTCTTAGTTATCCAAATATTTATTAAGGTTGAGTTTGAGAACCATTCAGTATGAAGTTCCTAAGATAAGGTTAGTTCAAGAAATTACTAAGATTCTTTGCCCATCTTTCTTCCTATGGCTACAATGCAGTGCACTCATTTCTTGAAATTGGTTCATTTTAGGATCACAGGATGAAAGATACACCAAATCTTTGGGGTTTGTGTTGTAAAGAAAATGAGTGTCATTCTTTGGCTTAGAGAGTTTTGAATGGCAGAATGGTGGGGAGTTCTGAAAAGTGAACTGTACCTCTGCAGTCCTGCAGCCACATTAGCTTGGAAATTGTTTTGAAAAAAATGTAACTATAACCACTTGTTCAGAAAATAAAGTCTCTATTCTTTAAGTTCCTTGTTTTCACTACATTGACATATTTCCTACATGCTTTTCATGCTAACCTTATTTGTACCCTAAGTGGTTCTATCTTGCTGTGGTTGCTAATGATTAAGGATGGGGAGTGGAATACGACAGTTTATCAGAAACTAACTCATTATTGAAAAGGCAGGTATTTGGACTACAGATTCTTCAGGGGATGTCAGTTCTATGACTATGTATTTCTATAGTGCACTCTAAATTCCAGTCTTCATATTAATACATTAATAGCAATGGCAGAAGTCATGTCTTTGTCACAGGCTACTACCTTTCTTCTTCCTGTGTCCCCAGGCAAAATTGACTCTGTAGTAGCAGTACCAAAGCAAAATCACTATTCAGAATTCTCTAAGACAAGTCTCTTCACTGTACAGAGAGAGAACCCTGTAGCTAGGAAGAGAATAAGTTGATCAAAATAATGTTTCCACTGCTATACAAGAATCGAAATGATATAAAAATAGTAGAGACAGAACTCTGGGTAAGAAATGTAGGTGGAAAATAAAGAGTTTTACACATTTTCAAAAAATATGGACAGTGTCAAAATACTGATGTTAATTACAGCCTGACTTTAAGATCAATAACCATGAAAAAGGAAAAGTAAAAGAAAAGGGAAGGACAATTTCCCAACAATTGTGGAAGAACTTCTAACCACCTAGCGGCTACTGGCCTTCTGAGTACCTGCTGAATGCAGTGATATGTATAAGCTATGGTATATACTTATAATGTACATCTATCTATCTATAGCTTGGATCATGTTGAAAAATTGTGAATCTACTTTCCTGCATTTACGTGTGTAAGAAAAAGGAAGACAAAGGAGAAAGAGAGAGAAAAGACTGAGGAGAATTCTTTCATAAACTTATTAATTTGGCCTTCAAAATAAAGGGTCAACTACTCTTTAAATGCTTTAGGTACACCATATGAATAGCTATTATCTAGCCTATCAGTTTCTATAGGGTCATCCAGTTTATTCTATTTTTACTGATATTTTAGGTCATAACAAAAACAGCCTAATAAATGAGAATACTCTTGCAGTACCAATTGAATCCCTTGACACAAATTTCCTTTGGCATGGTGGTTGTAACTGGCACATGAATGGTGTGGTCCCTCAGGGAAAGCAGATATGACCCATTATGACTATATTGTACACAGTGTAGTGAAACCCACCCGAGTAAGTTGACACGGTACAATAGAAAAATTAACTGATGAAAAGGCACTTTTTAAAGATGCTTTAAGAACACTGAGTTTATTGTACAGGATTTGCAATACTTAATAAGCCTGTTCACATGCTCTGCTTCTGGAGCATTTGACTTTCAGAGGTATCTGAGTTGCTTCAGGATGAAGAGAGCCTGGGTTTTGTACAGGACCAGTGCTCTGGTCTGTGTGGTAAGACAGTCAACACATGAAGCAAGTAAGGTCCATTAATGACTTCTGCTAAGAAGCGGAGACCAAGGCACTGCCTGCTTGTTTAAAGACTGTAGGAAAAACACATCTGGAAGTCTGACACAAGAAAAGAACTAGACACTATTTGCTTTGAGGGCTGTCAGGCACTTTTTCCTGTCTTTCCCTTCTCTTACATTGTTTTTGCCTGAGTTGCCAGTTGGATGAGCAGGGTAATTAGGAGCGACACGCAACTTGTGAATGTAGCCAAGTCCTGGAATCCGCTGCTGTTCGTGTCATGGAGACAGGATACAGTCAGACAAGGAAAGTTATTTCCTGCACTTAACATCTGATCAGTCATTTGAAATGTAAACATGATTGGAGGAGTCACAACTGCCAGAAATAAATGTACCAGAAGAGAATGATCCTGCTTCTTATTTCGTAACCAGCTGCTGTTCTCAGAAGCTTTAAAGGTTAAATAAAAATCCTAATAATACATTTATAATACTTAACTTGGGGGTACATGAGGTTTGAAAATTCTCCATAAACATTGAAAGTAATGTAAATTGTCAGGATTACTAGCACCTGCAATTTTGCAAGCCTATTCAGCTACAAGATATATTCAGATCCTTGTCAATGGCTTGCTCTTTGATATATCACTAAACTATTTGTTTCAGTCACAACTTTAGCATTTTCTGCTGAAGAATAAAGGTATGATTTATGTGAAATCTCCTGCCAAGACATCCAGAAAAATGCTCATTCAGCTCTTAATGAGAACTAATGAAAACTAACTGAAAGTGTGGGATTTGTTTCACTGGAATGGGATGTTCAACCATGAACTAGTTACCATGAACTTTTTTTTTTTTTTTTCAGTAGATGTAGGAAATAAGTGATTTGTCTGATCTTAGAGGTTTATTTTAGAATATGATTAATTGTTCTCATGAGGTTTCTTTCTAATGAATTGTAAGAGTTCAGTCTAATTATGAGGTATTTTGAGCTGGTTGAGAGGAATCTGACTCAAATCAGTCTTGTCAGAAAAGGGAACTAGGAATAAACTTTCTCTATTCTTAAATCCCACTTAAAATCTACTTGAAATCCCTTTAGAAGTTATAGAATCACAATAATAGAGTTCACAATAATAGATTTCAGCAGAAGAGCAATATTGGAAAATTCCATTATTCTCTTGCCATGCACTCTTGCTCTGTGTAATCCCTATCTTGAATTGATTAAATTTCATCTTAAACAAAGATGAAAGAGAAGAATGAGAAGATTCCCATACAAGGGAATCTCAGGAGGCTTAACAAGAACAACTGCAAGGTGCTACAACCCCTGTTATCAACACAGGCTGGAGGATGAACAGATGGAGAGCAGCCCTGCCAAGGACTTGTCGATGCTGGTGGGTGAGAGGCTGGAGTGAGTCCAATCTTAATCAGTTCTGAATGTGTCTTAAAAATTCATGGAGAGAGAGTATTCTCAGTTTATTTCCTGCTCATTGGCACAAAGTTTGGAGACAAAATATGATCCTCTATTAACCCTGAGGAAAGACTTGTAGTCTCAAGCCAAGCTAAAGATCTGGTAGTATGCTATGAAGAGAAAAGAAAGCCAGGATTTTAAAAGCTGACCTCAGGAATCAATAACACTGACACTTGATATTTTTTTTTTCTCTCTGTTTTCATTGAAGCCCAAGATTATATATTGTCAGGGGCTGAGAAAAGGGCAGAAGAATTCTATTGTAAAAATGGGACTCCTTCATAAATGGAGATTGGGTCCGTCTGTGCGCACTTTTTTCCTCTAGAAAAATTTGAATTCCTTGTAATGCTTTGAACATTCTTTATAGACAAATCATATCAATTGTATTTAGTTGTGATTATATAAAATGATCTGGTGGCTTTAAATGTAAGTAAGGAAAGTCAATATTTGGAGACTTGCCAGAAGTACTATTCAAACAAAGGATTATTCTTTAATAAATTACCATAAGCAGGAGTGTCCAATTAATCCATGGAAGCAATGTTAACAACATAACTCAGTGCAATAAGACACAAAATCTGGCAACACACAGGTACATGACAGCTGCACAGCGGTTTTAAGTTATCCTAGCTCACGTTGCTGCTGATGCCACTCATCTGCTGGTGGAAGTAGTGTGTGGGATTCTCGTTTCATAAAAGGCAAAATCAAAGAGCAAAATACAAATTGGTTATGAAGGACCAGATTCTCCTTGATTATGCTATTCATATTGACACTATTTTCCCAGGATGTCTCACTGGGTGAGTTTTAAGTAGAAGAGTAGAAGAGTAGAAGAGTAAACCAGATGCAAACCTGACCACCCAGACAGAACACCAAAAAGTCCAGTTAGTCCTGTGGCTACCTGAGATAACCATCAGAGCTCACAAGGGATATTTTTTGCTTCATGTATGAGATGTAGTCAAGTTTATGATCAGACTGTTCATGTCTGGGCAGAAAGACCTGTCTATCCTTCTCTTCTCTTTTCTCTTTATTGCTGGCCTTTATTAACTCCCTGTTAATTGTTTTTACCAAACCTTTTCATCCATCACCTTCTCTTTGGATGAGTCCCTTATAACCCAACAGTGCAACATATTCTGCTTATTGAAATTTATAGAAATCTGTGGAAAAGCACTTGACTATTTCAGATCTAATCCAATTTCTACTGAAGCTTGAGGCAACAACTTTCATAGATTTGGTGTAGTTAGGTCACATGCAGATTTAGATGACTTTACTTCATACCCTTGAAAAGGTCAGGTCACAAGCAGTCGCTGTAGAAGCAGTAGAAAAAACAGGTTCTCCATTGGATAAAAGCAAATGGGTGGTTGGTTGCTACCACATTGGAGTTCTTGTGCAATCAGATGGAGAGAGGAAGAAAGAATTTATTCCTACACCAGAAAAGAGAAAGATGAGCGTGGAAGAAGAGAGATAAAGAACAACAATGGTGAAAGTACAGGGAAAATAAAGACAACAATGATTGCAGGGAAGAATGAATAATATTGACAGCACTACTAAGTGCCCAGGACAGGTGGGAATTGTGCCAGTGAACTTCATACAATAAAACAGTGTAAAGAGGAAGTAGGCCCATTATGGATCATGAGAGAGATCCTCCAGCTGCTTCTCACCATATCACTGATGCAAAACAGATGGACCTTTATCTGGAGCAGTTGGTTATGGCAGGTTTAGAGCACCTCTGTGTGACTGGTGCAAATCAGCTCTTGACTTCTCCTTTCTCTGCATGACTTTTGGGGATGACATAAACCATTGAAGCTTTGAAGTTACCATCCATAAATTACCAAAAATAACTTCATAATATTGCAACTGGTTAATGTATGGTTGACTCTAATTTTGTGTTTCATTTCTATCTGTCTTTCACCAAATGACTACAGATCTCAAGTGAGAAAGGCGTAGAAGAAGATTTAAGATCAATTAGAGATGTATTATTTTATAAAACAATAAAGTAAATGGGAGCTTTAGGTGAAATTTTATCTAAGAATTATCAGCAGTGTTTGGAGTGTGGAGCGCTTAGAAGGAAGCAATTCAAGTAACTGGCCTTTAGAAAGATTTGTTTTGTTGCTTTATTGAATTACTATTGCAAATATTCTAATTTAAATTCCTGCTATTTATTTAACTGGATTTATTTTAAACTTCCAGTCTAGAGTCAGATTCTCAAGCCAAGGCCCTTGTGAGGTAATTTCCCTGTCAGGAAGTCCTGAGTTAATCCTAATCATCAAACAAAACTCCAGTACTGAGAGCCTGGAGAAGCGAATGCAACTTTGGAAAATGTTTCCTCCAGCAATTAGCTGAGAAACTGCCATGGAAAGTTCTCATCTTTGTTAAGTTTCCTTGACCCCATCTTTTCATTCCAGATGTTCTGTCATATTTGCTCTGACTGCATCTGCACTGCTAAGTACGAGGGGGCCAGGAAATGAGTTCAAGCACTTTACCCCACCGTGCATCTGCTTGGCTGCACTCTGCTCTGCACAAAGCAAGGCAGATCTTGCCAACTTTCCAAGATGGATCTGCTCTACCAGGGTCTGCTCCTAAGCAGGGGATGTATGTCAATTGATGCCACTTAGATCAGAACACAGGCTTGGTCTCTGTATGTTATTTATTTAGTTCTACAGCTATAACTTGGGGGATCAAGATGCACCTGGAGAAATATGATGAAGATAAATATAACAGAAAGACAGAACATGATCTTTTCTACTATCATCTACTGTCCAAAGGTAAGTATAAAAATAACATATCTGACAGCACTTGTTTCAGATTCCTACACTTTAAGCCCTTTCACCTCCATCTGGGCTAGAACCTTTTTGGAGAGAGAGAGAGAGATAGAAAGACAATGAAAGCGATCATATATTGTATCAGTGAGGTAATTGAAGCTAAAAGTAAGAAGTAGGAAAAAAGACCCTTTTCCAGAAACCATTGTTGATTTTTTGGCCCTGATCCAATTAACAGACAGCAATTTCCTTTTTTTTTTTTGCCTTTACTTCTAAAAATGAATGGATGCAAAAAAAGGCCTTGGGATTCTTACAAGATTCAGAAATTCCTTGAGTGATAATTGTAAGCCATTCAATTCCACTAATACATTGACGAGGCTGAGGGGTCTAGTACATCCAGATTGCTTATTCTCTGATTCAGGGAAAATTGGTGGACCCAAAATGCTTTAAACATTAACTCTTTTTATGGCCATTTACCAAAAGTTTACATATCTAATGTGTCAAACCAAGGTTAATTTTGTGATAACGCAATGCAACAGCCTTGGAAGGAAGGAGAGGAAAGCAGCTTCTCCACCTCTTCACCTTCACGCAGTAACTGCCTCCATACTCACTGCAGTTAACTGGTGTCTTTGTTGCAGTCAGCAGGAACTGGTACCAATATTTCCCTGAGAAGCAAGACTGTAAATCTATGAGGACGCAGTTATATGAGACAGGCTGAGCCTGTGTAACCGCTTACTGCTGCTGAGAGGAATTGTCCCATTTCCTCTTCAACAGCTTTTTCACTTATTTCTCATTCTTATCTGCTGACTCCTTCCCTCCTCTTTCACTAACTCTCATGTGTGTCTATCTATTGGGCTCCATGTCTTCCAGCTTCTATATTTGCCCAGGACTGTACTCTGGCACAGAGACTAGCTGGAAAGAAACAGCACCCTCCCCATCCATCACATTCTTGAAACTTGCAGCAGTTGGTGGCCATAATCAAGCTGCCTTTGGGGAAAGTTTTTTGGTCCATGATGGTTTTGCAGCTGTTCCTAGGAATTGTTGGAAGAGAGGTAGTTAACCTGGGCCAAAACTGTACCGGGGTCATTAAAATAATTTACTGTAGACAGCATAAACAATCCAGTTCCAGTGCCTTGGAGTGGTACTGTTCATTGTTTAATATATTATCATTGCTGTAACTCAGGGACGTGGTTCCTCTTAGTGACTTAGTAGGAAACCAGCTCAACCAAAATGGAAGGAAAAGCTTTTTGCCATCAACCTTTTAGGTATCAGACCACAGAGATGGAATTGGGAACAAGGGTGTAATTCCAGGAATAGAGAGAGAGAGATGGAAAGAAAGGAAAAGACTGACTTCTTCAGTGTCAATTTCATATGTCTTGTCCGACTCTATCGTCCTTAACAGTATCATTAGAGATGTATACATATAATTAGAGGTGTGTACATATAAATGGGAACAGAGGAGGACTCTTTGTCCTGCAGCGATGCTGATTACAGAGATTTGCACCATAGTGCCTACAATCCACTGCCATTTCTCCTGAGGTTTCTACCCCTTTGGATCTGCCATCTAATGTGAATTTGTTAGAAATTCTGAAGTTTTATTCCAACCGAGCCCCCCTGTTAAGACAGTAATCTTGTGCATTTTGCTTTAAATGGACCGGTGAGAGCTCACACACAGTTTCAATGACAGACTGGAAGAGGTGATAGCATTCACTAAGACAAGCAAAAGGAGATGACCCTCCTTTAACCTCTTACTCTGACATATTTGCATCCAAAAGAGAGTGGTACACAGCTTTCAGAAGGGTTCGTACTCTTCTCTCTGAGTCAACACTTTGGCATTCAGCAGCAGTGCCACTGCATTAGCAGAGGCAGCCCCTGCCCTGGGACACGGATGTTCAGCTGGACAGGGGAAAGGCTGCAAAAACAATCTTGCATACCTGCATAAAACCAGTTGATTGGGCTTTTTTAATATTTGTTTTTTCCCACATCCTCATTTTTTTAGTCTAGGTCACCATATGATCACGTGAGAAAAACAATCTCCAGTCAAAACTTCTGAATCTGGTATTGCTTAAGGGTCTGTGGGTTGAGAACGTCTTTGTCGTGCTGCAGAGTGATCCAACTGCCCCTTATAAAACTGTTCCAAATTCTAGATATATTCCATGTGTTTTAAAGTAAACTTTCTGTCCTCATACAAATATAACTAATAAGAAAAAAATAAAACCAAAACCTTTGAGGTTCTCAGTGTTCTGGGGAAACACTTCTTAAGGATTATTTTATAGTATGTGCTGTTTAAAATTTCTTGCCAGCTAATTTTTACTGAAAGCTCTGTGTTCAGTTATTTTATTTCATGATTAACACTTCCTCTAGCTTGTGAATATAAAGATTCTCACTCCATACCTACTCTAATTTTTTTCTCCTGTAATAGATTTTATTTTTTCCAAGGTTTGCAGTTGTTTATTTGTTTTTGGTGGGTTTTTTTTGTTTTGTTTTGTTTTGTTTTGTTTTTTTCTTTTCCTTTTCCTTTTCTTTTTTCTTTCATGACAGATTGCAGGTTTAAAGCTAGCAAATTAATTTCTGGAAGTCTAGAGTATAGAAGCCTAGAGATTTGACAGTTTGGGGTGAACCTGTGAAAAATACTTTGTTTAGCAGGGTAAGTCATGCAAGTCTTAACAGAATTAAAAGAACCTTTCAGGCAAATATGCTGAAGTCTCATTAAAGCAACACCCTCATGCCATTCTAAAGCACCTCTTAACTTCCATTCGTAAGACCTGACTCCTCTGCCCTTGCTTAACCAACTGTTCTAGTTCAAAATTTACTAGTAATTGCTATTGCAGTTAGCAGTTCTCCTGAGTTGCAAATTTGCATAATTTTGGGAGAATTCTGGTTAGGGTTGTGGCTTTACAATTGTAAAAAAGCAGGAAGCTTCCTTTATGTGCATGTTCAAAATACAAAGAATATTTTTTGCTAATGGAAAATGATAAAAAAAAGAGATTCAACACTCATCACATTTTCTATTGTAAATAATAGAATCTATTTTAGGTTTATACTTTGCTGTTTTGACAAAACATTAAGTGTCAGTTCTAGCCATACAGGTCTGAATCTAGTTAAATAGTCCTCATTTCTTGTGAATTAATGGCAACCTGGTGTTTAAATAAAATAATTTCCTGAGATTGTCTCTGACTTCAGCCTTGGAACTCCTTCTTTGAACTAATGTGTCTCAAAAAAGCAGCCAGGCAGATGTACGGATCTTGTGGTCTGGGAGCATTCTGTTTTAGTGGCCCCAGTTGTGAATAAAGCAATAAGCAGATGTTTTATGCTACTGTCGTAAGTAATGCATCTGTTGGGGGCTGGCACAGAAGTGCATCAGTGATTAATGCAGTTTGATTCCTTCCTAAATCTCATAGATCCATCAGCTTCCTTCCTCCACCGGCTGTTAACTCTGTTGCTTTTGCTATGTCTCTGCTCTTTCTTCTTTGTGTATCTGTGCAGGAAAATCCTCAGCTACAAAACCTGTGTGAATGTCTTTATCCTGGCAGTGATTGGCCTGAGAGGAAAGTACTATTTTAGATGCTTTGATTATGCTAGTAATGTAACCATCCAATTATATTGCTAGATCCTCCAGGTTGCCTGCTATCCTACTACACCTATGGCACCTGCAGCCAAGTATGGTGCAACCCTGTCCCTGAAAGCTGGGGGGCACCTTAGTGTCTTGAGAAAACGGAGGGAGATACTGAGAAAGCAGTGGGGAATGCCAGCATCCTCTGGTTTGGTGTCTTATCTTCCAGAAACTTCTGTCTGTAAAGGGCACAGGTTTAGTGTAATGTTACCTGGGAGTGAGGCAATTTTGGATGTGCCCAGGACGTGGGTTTAAAGCCAACTGTAGAGCTTATGGTAAAATAATAACTTCAGGTTTTGAGGAAATGAGGAAGAAGGCAGGAAGGAAGGAAAGAAAGATGGAAGTCCCCACCCTTCTTCGAATCAGATTACAAAGTCATTGATGTTGTATTTCTAGCAGAATGATACAGTTTACACGTTTACTTCATTAAAGTGGAAAGTTTTAGCAATTTTAAAGGCAATTTCCATTTCAAATTGTAAGGGAAATCAGCATAACCATATAAAAAATCCATTCTTACAAGAACGCTTTTTTAAATAACTCTTCGATGGTTTCTAGATCTCAGTGAAGCAAGCTTTTGATAAACGGTAGTTCCTTCTGGTCTAGTAGAAACGTGTTTCTCAGAAGATGCTAAGCAAACTAGAGTTCTCTTGGAGTGTGGTCCTAAGATCATTGTTTTCCTGATGGATTTGAACAATAAAACAATAAAAGCTCTAAATGCTACCTGCTTAGCTTCCTAAATTAGCAGAGATGCATGGGTACTGTTATGCAAAACAACCTCAGTGGACCACTTTGAATTGTTTGGGTTAACTGATAAGAAGCTGAGGGTCTTTAATTAAGGGAATAATTTCTGTGGACTTCAACTGGAAGCAAGAAAAGAGAGGAATAAATAGTATTTAGTGGCATGAGTAGCTTGGAGCCACGGAGTCCCTCCAAGTGTGAAAACCAAGAGAAAACAATCCCCCCAAATAGGGAATACCTTTAATAGGTGAACCTTAGAGGAACAGACTATTCAATCACCTACAAAAGAGACAGACAAGGCAATGACTGGCAGATTAGGTGGTGTCATCTGTGGGGTTTAGGAAAACAAGGCTGGAGGAAGTGGAAATGAATTTGAATTTGTGAGTATGGAAGAGATGTGCACATTAATGAGGATCTCACTTTGTTATGCTGATGATGCAAAGAGAAGTCATTTTATTAGCATAAGTCTCCTCAAAAAGAATCAAAATGATTTAAATAACCATTAGTCCACTGAGTTCCTATTTATATTCAAAAGGAAGCATCTTATCTAGCTTTATTTCAAAACAGAACGTTTCACACTTCTTAATTATGTGTGAATTATAAAGCACTCATGTCCTCTTCCTCTGCAAAATGCACAACAGCAGGTGTATTCCACCAGAATTAATAACATGCTACTGAGTGGATGTCCTCCTTGCAAACATCTGCACAGGAAGAATGATACTATATCAAGGGTTGGTGTTGTGACAGACTTTAAATTAACTATTGAGTCTGAGGGGCATCTGTTATAATGACTCATGGATCAGCTTTAGTGGCTGGCCATTCATTTGTTGGAGCAAGGCAGGCCAGATTTCAAAAGTTGCACAGGTCTTAGATTAAGGCCATAAGAACTTGGTTCTGACTTCTAATAATCTTGGCTAAACTTTGATTTGCATTTTTACTCATTGCCTAAATGTAGAATTTGAGGTATGAAAATCAGAATCTAACAAGAAAAAGTAAGGCATATATCAGTCCTTCTAGCAAAAACTTCAACACAAAACTAGTTAAGAAATCTAAAGTAATTGGCATGTCAACAGCTATTATATAGCAAGCATATAATTTGTGGTGGTCAATTAAAACATAATTTTTGAGCATGTACATATTAACAGAATAACTTCCTATTTCTGAAATCAAGTTACGATTTCTTTTTGCTCTCTTACCATCTGACTTGTGTTCATTCATACCCTTGTTAAAGTATTTCAGTTAAAGGGGTTAATTTTTATCAGACAGGAAAGTCTGATTAAAATTGGTATTTGATTCCATTATCAGCAGTCCAGACTTCTGGAAAATGAATGCTTGGCAATATGTGTTGATTGAAATCATCAGTTCATAAACAACATTGGAATTCTAGATATGTCAGATCCCTAGTTTGGAAAGCAATGTGCTTTTGTAAATGCTGGAAAATACAGTTCAACAACCACAGGGACATGCCTAATTTTAGTGGAAGATTCTTATTGCTATGTTATCTTTCAGCATAAACTAATGCTGAAATTCTAGAAGACATACTATCTTTAGGAAAAATGAAATTCAATTCCTGCATTACATGACACAATACAGAACATAAGCAGCTCAATTAAAATGCCAATTGTTTTTAAAAGGGCTTTAACATAAAATGTAATGGGGGTTGCATTTCTTTTTTTCTAGCACATTTTCTTTCTTGAAAAAACTGAACGCATTGTTGTAGCTTGCTTTATTTTGCAGATGCTTTCATGGGACCTTACATACACAATATTTCATAATCAAGAACTACAGTAAATCTTGGGCAGAATTCTGAGCATGAGAATGAGGAATCATGACGAGATGCAAGAGTCACAAGGACAGAGTCACACACAGAGCAGCAGAAACGTGGGAATATTTCAGTTGTGTTAGTCTATTTCTATTCTTGGTTTGACAAAGAAATGAGGATCGTTTCTTTAAGTCTGTCCTCCAAGAGGTGAGGATGTATGGGGGAAAGTGGGGGTTTGGGTAATGTAGGCTGCAGATAAACCAAGTTGGTAGGAGAAGGTAAAGGCAGGAAAGATCACTGAAGAGAGGTTATATTTAGGGTCCATGACTGTGGGGCCTGATCAGCAGTTTTCACCCTCCCTGATATCTTGCAGAAAGAGACTGAATTTGCTCAGGTTTTGTCTGTCACCTTCTTTTCTCTGAGACCAAGATGAAGTTTTGCATTTGTGACAGATTAACTGGCACAGAAAGGATATTTTCCCTTCCCAGCTGAATATCCATTTCGCAGAGAGAATCTAGTTTATTGTTCTGACAATTTAGAAGTCAAAAATAGTGTAGTCAAATTCTCAGAATTTCATTGTACATCAATCTGGAATCGGGAAGGGATTGAAGAAAAGCAGGCAGAAGACATCAGCTATGAATCCCTATTACAGAATATTGAACTTTTCTACCAGTGCTGTGATGACAGAAATCTCTCACAGGACTTCACTTGACCATCATTGGGAAAAGGACGACAGGGTGTCAGGAACAGCCTGGGATCAATGTGGGAGAGGGATTTATTGGAGCAGCAAGGGTGAGTAAGGGTAGTGATAAATTTTGTCTGATGTGCTGCCCAATGTTTCCAAGAGGGTTAATAAAATCGCAGGTTACTTAAATGATGATTTGTGCATCATGTCTTTCTTAATGCAGGCTGGAGACAGCACAGGTCACTTCCCAAAGCCCATCCACAGAGAGACTGTGCAGGACACTTGAGAGCAGGGAAGAAGCAGCCTGTGCTCTTCTATTGCTTTCAGAATAACACACTTAACTACTGGTGTAGAGTTTGGAGCACTGAGAATGACTTAATTTGGATAATGAAAGAAAGATCTTGGACTCTGCTTTGCAAAGTCATCTTTTTATAGTCAAGCTTTCAAAAATAAGACCGCAAGTGACGCAAGTTGTACACATCCATTATCTAAACAAAAGAGATACACAATTAAAATGTGTATTAGGATTTTTTTTAAAAAAATTGATTAATGACAGTAATTTTGAGTGGATGTACAAAGCTAGCTTTTTTTTTTTTGTAAGAACTCTTAAACTTGCAACTTTGATTCAGGGTTTCTTCCTGAAGAAAAGCTAAATGAAAACCAACAAACTGCCCCCATTTTTAGGGTGTGTGTGTGTTTCCCTGCAGTTTTCTTTTCATTTCCCTTTTTGTCTGTCATTTTCTTTGACTAAAGAGGAATGGGCAGCCTTTCATTTAATTTTCCCTTTGTAGTGACTGATTACATTTGTGTGGCAAATTTTGCCACTAGGAGGACAACATGGTGAAACACCTTCTGGTTGCTTGAAGCTGAGGTCACTGCAGAGTTCAGTAATGCTTCCTAATTATATTACAATTTAAGAACACCTAGGAGGCCAACACTGTGTAAAACACTTTTTAGTAACCTACATAGTGGACACCTCAGAGGGTGTATTTACTATAAACTCTACGTTATTTAGGGAATTTGGCTGTGTAAATGATCTATTTTTCTAACTAAATAATAGAATTTCAGATGTGGTAAAAGATGTGTCAGCCTCTTAAAGGACCCTCCAGTGTTGAAATTTAGCTCTTGCCTACCAGAGTCCATATTTTTTTTGTCATTGTTCTGTTTCTGTAGGGTAGTTTGGTTTGGTTTGATTTGGTTGTTTTTTTTTTTTTTTTTTTAATTTGTGGTTATTTTAGGGCCTCAGATCTAAGTAAGAGTTCATCATATGCTAAACCAGAGTTTATCATGTATAATTAAAATTGTAGTATGCTTGTTTACTGCCTCTGATGGTGTATGGCATTTGCTGTTTGTATTCATCTGCTAACTTCCACTAGGTCTCTTTGTTTCCTACATTTCAGGAAACTGTAGCTGTAAGCCTAAAAAGGAAGCTGTAATCCCTAGAACTTAGGAAAGCATATCAGTACAATTTAAAGTTTTGTTCTGAACTCCTACAATTACACCTGATTCAACCTGTCCACTTTTGACAGTAAAGCTAAACTTGAACTAGCCACGTTAAAAACAAAATAAGCCTTTGAGAAAGCACTTGATGGGCTTTCCTTTCAAATAGCACTTCTGTTCCATACTGATGTTAGGAATTATGAGCATAACTGCAAATTTCTAGATAAGTCAACAAGATGGCTACATGTATATTTTGAATGCTGTTATTTGTTTGTGAAGGTGACAGACCTGCATTTTGTAGGAGAGGATCATGGAGTAATCCTTCAACAGATTCTTTTTGCATCTGAGTTTATGAGTATTGCAAAGGAATGCAAAATATGATAAGGATAGAGAAAGATCTTCATACGGAGATAAAAACATATCTCCTGGACAGACATGAGAAAAATAATCAAACAATTCTCATGAGATTCTTATTTTAAGTCCTCATTGGCATTACTCAGGATTTTATTCATCTCCAGACCTCTGATCTATCAATGGAGTCAACTCACATACAAAATTCTTCTTGCTAGTGCATGCATATTTTAAGAAAGTGAATGAATTAAGGTAATAAGTAATGCTTGCGCCTTAGCAGCATTTCCTATTTTGCAATCACCAGACAAGATAAGAAGTGAGATAAAATCTGTCCAAAGAAAAAGCCTTTTCTTATGAAAAAAACCGCAAAATATTCCAATGGAGAAGTCTCATTTTGCCTTATATGCTTATTTTGTGGGGTTTTGGGTCTTCTTTTATAGTTTTTATTTTAATGTGTTTTGAGAGGTGTGGGGTGTGTCTTGTTTGAAATTCAGTAAAATCATGAAGATGCGATTGGGACATCTTCCATGCAACAAGTTTATTGCTGCTTTAGCTTGATTTATTCCTCCCCTTCTGAGGAATTAGCAGAGGATAAGAGATACTGACACAGCTTTGGGAATCTAACATTCTTTTATCAGTGTTTATATTCAGAGCTGAAAAGCAAACAGAAGAAATTTGTTGGAATTTGCTGTATCAGATTTCTGATATACCAACCTGCCGAGTGATTGAATGCGAGTAGTCACAACAGAACCCGCTGTTCATTTACTCTAAGCACTGAAGATGAACAGACTTAGGAAACTTTCAAGCTGTGCAGAACCATAACTTCGGAGGTGGTGACAATTATGTTGGAGCATTTCTAGGGAATGTGCAGCTTGTAAGTATTATTTGTGCATGGATAGGGAATGAGTTTTAGTGTAGGAACTGGGGAAATGTACTATTTGGACTGTTGTGCCCTGACTGCTCAAAAGTAATTCTAGTGGCCTAATTAGAAAACAATTGTATTCTAGAAGCTTGACTGATTTGCAGATTTGGTAATTGCTATAATAGAGATGGGAAATTAGAAAGAAATTAACATTGGCAGAGTGAAAGACGTTTAATTCATGAGACTTTATAAAAAATCTTTTACTTCTGGGTGAAGGAGATATTCTAAAGGGATCTTTGGGATGCTGGGCAGTTCTGAGGGTAATCATTTTGATAGGATACTCACAAAGACACTAATGATATTGTCAATCATACATAATGTAAACATAAACAAAATAGTATTTAAGCAGCACAATAAAATAGACCTAATTCAATGTGGTACTTATGACTACTTATGACCATGTCAATTTGAAAAGAATATGAAAGTTAATTAGTTTTGATTATAAAAAGACAAGTTTAAAGAAAGCTTTTTTGATCATTCTCAAAGACAAATCACTAATCAAGTTACCAAAACCTTTCAGGCCAAGAGGTGTTAAGTGGAAGAATAACAAATAGTTGACATGGCTTTGTTTTGTAAGAATGCATCTTCAAGACTGGAAATACAGCAGAACAACTTTTCTCCACTGATTTCTTCCTGAACAAAAATTTTTACTTCCTAGAATATTTTTAGCATGACAGATCTCAAACAAATTCAGGAAAACCAGCAAATTCTAATTAATATTGACCTAGTCTGACAACTGAACAATGGTAAATCGGATAGGAGAACAGAGTTTTGGATAGTTTACTGACCAAAATTAATTGCACAGCCCCCAGCACGAGTTTTTTTTCTCTTCAAAGTACTTATTACAACATCTTTTTACTTTCCTTTCTAACAGAATTTGTCTGTTTTATTCTTTGTTAGATGGGGGAATTATTGTTGTGAGATATCCTTGCACTACTTAGTTTTATGCCGTTTTACCAAGTGAAGCAATAAATTTGGTGCTATGGTGCTGTTTGGGTGCTGTTTGGTCTGGAGCTTAACAAAATATAATCTATTTTTATACCTGTCAGAATATCACAAGAAGATAAATGTATACTGATATTTTACTCTGAAAGGGTTATCAATACCCATACGTTCCCATTTTTCAGGGAAATTGGTTATAGAGGATTGTTCTTTACTCAACCGAAGGTACTCTGGCTACACCTTCTGGCAGTCAAATTGTTGCAACTATCCCTTGGTGACTGCTTTATTTTGTTAATTGTTTTTTCTGGAACTCCAAAAATTGTCCTGATTTCAATGACCCTTTGAGTTCCTGTGTGTGCCGTGATCAACTAGAAGGGAAGAACGAGAAACAACTTCTTGTAGCTTTTTAAATTTTCCTCTTGCTTGCTGTGTGAGGTTGCAAGCTGCAAAGGAAGCACTTGTTTATCAGAGCATTAGGCAGATCATTGTTTATATTCACATGAGAAGAGTGAGACTGTGGTATTAAGGTAATGGAGGAGATTTGAGTGGCTGTCCTAACTTTGGTTCCAAGAAGTTATATTCTAAATTTGAGCTGGTCTTGGAGTCTTATAAGCAGTAATATAAATCCTCAAGCTTTTTCTTGAGCTATTCGAAGTCAGTGTTGCTGCCCACAGGATTGTTTCCATGGGCTACAGCTGAGGGAAGCTTAGCATCAGACATGGACAGTTAACACTTCCAGCTTGGTTTGCTTGCCAAAACACAGTCATTAGGTGTCATTTGGAATCTCCAAAGGTGCTAGGAATTTCACCACAGATCTGATGTGAAGCTTATGGGGAACTCATGCTTTTCTGCAGTGGCAGCTGAGGGCCATGTAAGATGTCAAATGAATCAGGATGATAATGTGTGCAAATCAGTCCTATACCCAGCCTGGTGAAAGCATCTCCATGTTTAGAAATAGCATATGCAGAAATACTGTGTTAATAGGAAACTTGTGCACGCAGCTTTCACTTTCAATATAATATATTCATGCAGCCTTAAAACAGTATTTACGAGCAGCACAAAGATAAATGCATAATATGTGTATATATATTGTTCTGTATCCTTAGAAAATCTTTTTTTTTGAAGCTTAAAGGACATAACATGTTTTGCAATTTGGATTAATATTGCATTCTCTTATGAAGTTAAAAAAAAGGAAAAAGCCAGCAAGAAACTTCATTTGTTTCCTGCATTCTGCTTTACTTGTCATATTGAGGTAAAATTCTGTAGCTATTGCAATCAGAATCAACAAAGTAAAAATGCCAATAACATAATATTATCTACTTTCTGGTTAACCTTTTATTTCTTTAAAAATAAAGCTGCTTTCATTTTTTATATGCAGCCACATTGAAAGAGCCCCAAAGAGATATTTTATCTATGTATCTTTTCCTAGGTTAAATTTAGCTGCAGTTGCCTGTAGCCATCATCAAATTACTGAGTTGCCCAAACTAGAAACTTATTGTTTGCTTTGTGTGGAAAAAGCATACATTCCATGTATCATACATTGCTGGGAATTCCTAAAGAGTTTGTGAAAAATGAGGGCAGAGATAGTGTTGTTAATTTGAAATTAGTCAGTACTGGAGCACGGGATCATCTTTTTCTATCACCTTTCTTGTAAAGGTGAGAATTAAAACTTTCTAAGGAAGAAATGGAAATACCTTTTTATTTTTTTTTTTCAGAACAAATTCATTGGTTTGTTATCTGAGATAGTAAAATGGTTATATTTGAATTCTGGACAATTATGTATGTGAGAAGCAACTGAGTAAAACTATGCAGCTTCTTCCATGCTTCTATTGTTCCATGCATCTCAAATAATCAAAGAAATATTTCAGCTCAGCAGTAACTGGCTCTGTTATCAGCTTTCTGTATAAGAGGATGTTTAAAGAAAATGAAGCAGATGTTAAAATTAATAGATGTAGAAAAAATTTGTTCAATATTGTGTGTACTGTCAGCTGCAAGTTGCTTGGAGATGGTTTACATTTCATTTTGAGGGACTACACAGAGATTACTTTACTAGGAGCTGCATCTACTTGTACTGTGTAAACTCTCAGATGTTGCTGCTTCAGTGTTTTTAAATATTGAAAATACAAAATGGTGATTATCTCCTGGTATCAGTTTTTATCTTTTTTACAACTGAAAAATCTTAAAATGAGAAAAAAATTGGTTTTTTTTTAAATGAGACAGTATTAATTTATTATTCTATGCTCTTTTTTTTATGGCAGTCATAATTACTTGCCTTTGCCACAGCAAGACTGCCGTAATCTCAACTATTTTGTTAATGCCCTCAAAACTTTTGATATTAATACAGTCCAAAACTGGCCCTGTCTCTTGTCTCTGTTTTCTCCAGCATGAGCATTTTCTTTCCTGGTTCTAGGGCTGTTTATGTTCATTATACTATGCCAACAAAATAGATAGCATTTATTGAAACCAACAAGGCACTGATTCAATCCAGGAAAACAGGAGCTGCTTCTTCAGGTGGTGTTCTTCACAATCTTTTCATGAAGCTGCTGTAGATGCTGAAAGTTTGGAAGGGTTGGAAATGGGGTTGTCTGAGTGGCTAAAAGAAAAATACTTAAGGGACAACACCTCTGGCTTAAACATCATGAGTCGAAAATTGTTGCACTGTCAAAGTATCCAGGCAAGAATTTACATTGGCCACTGTCAGTTGGGATGGACAGATTTTTAGTCTAAGCTATTTCAGACCATAGTCTTCCTAAAGCTGTTTTCTGGATGAGTACTGTGGTACAAATGTGCGTGATACTGCTACCAGTGGGTGTACTTTCAAAAATACTTTCCTGTTCACTCAGGTGCCTATGCTCTGAAAAGCATTTTTGGCTGACAGAAGCAGCTGGGGGACCCAACAGTGTTTCATACAGCTCAGCACAAGAGATTAGGCACTTACTCAGATTTTCTTACTCGCAAGTAAAACTCATGACTGGGTATGTAGATATTGTTTGTTCTCCCCATCAGCTGTCCAGGATGCTCCTAGCTCTCTTCTCTGACTAGTTCTCCACAACCCAGCTCCCTTGTTTTTATACCAGATGAAGCTAAAATTGGAAATGACTGACTGAATTTTCTTGGTCATGCCTTGAGCACCAAACAGTGTATATGTTCTTCCAAGAGCAGCATATTTATCCTCAGCACAGCTGCTTGTCACAGAGATGACAGTCCCCATTTTGTTAGTCAGGAACCTGAGAGCAGACTTTTGGGCAGCACGCCCAGGGTCCTGCACAAAATCTGCGTCAGAGGCAGGATACTTTGTACTGAACTTGTTATAATTTAGGGGTTATATCAATAGTGATGGTGATCTTGAGAGTTAACACAAATGTACAACCTGGGAATCAGGTCTGAGTTTGAGCTGATAAGAGCATGAAGCAGCCTGGCCCATGTGCTATGTGTTTTGGGAAGACTCTTCCCGTAACTGCCCGAGTGATTATTCTGAACAATGTGCTACCATCCATTACCATTCTTATCTCTGCTACCACTTATCCTAAACCTGAGTCATCTATTGTATCTCAAGTGGATTTTACGAAGTGTTCCATATTTTATATTCTACGTGATGGCATTGGCCCATTTTCTATAATCTTTTGTTGGAGTTTCCTGGACTGCAAACCACAGCCAAAACTTTCTCAGGCTGGGAAATCAAACGTAAACTGGCATAGTATAAGAAAGAGGCAATTATTCTTAATTGGATTTCTTAATCAGAAATGGGGGAAAAAAAATCACCAAAATCATACAATTTTTGAGTGGCTCTATCCTAATGTAATTTAAAAAAAATTCTATTTGCAATACCACTTTATACCTGATCCACAGATTTTTAATGTGGTTGGTTACTTTGTATATAGATTTTCTGAGCCAAGTAGATCCTCACTCTGTTTTCTGATTAAAGAAAAATACTCTAAGCATTAACTGCAAAAACTTAGACCATTTGTAAAGACTGTCAGGAAGTTATTTAAAAACACTTTTTTTCTAACTAGAATTACTGTATTTTTTATTGTTGGTAGTAGACTTTTCGTCCTTGGAACAATATGCAAATTTCATTAAAAATCCCCTTTTCAAGTATTTTGAGACACAAGTTCAGTCTGTAGCTTAATTTAGGATGTAAATAAGATGTGTAGGATTCCAGCTGCTATGTAAAGTATTCTTGCCATGATTCTTCCCTTTGAAATAGTAGTTTGGGTAGCCATAATGTTAAAATTCTGTCATCTAATTCTCTACTTGCTGTTTAGGCTTTATTTTTAGACAGTTCTTTGCAGCATAAAGTCAGAGCTGAAGTATTCCATTGGAGGTCTGCAGGTGGTATTAATCTTGCCACACTCTAGGTAGGAAGACAGCAGGGTCTAGAGGTAAGACAGTAGTTTAGGTTTACACTAGATGTAATGGGGGAGATCTACTAGAGAGATTAGAGAGTGATTCATCTGACCCTGTTGCTCTTATTCCTTCATTTCTGCAGGGATGGGAATGTGCCCTGTTGGGAAACCAATATGGTCCAACACGGTAGCAAGCAGGGAATTACTGTAGCCAGATTTTTCTGTTACCACTATAACAGTGAATTATATCTACACTGGTTATAAATGCAGTATTTTCACAGCAAAATATCTGCATACACTACTTGCCATATATGACTAATCTACTGGATTGACTGAAATTAGAATGTTCTTTGTCTTGGATAGTATTTCATCAGAAGAAGGTTTAGAGTCTAAACTCTTTAGACTAAAATCAGCTTACTTAAATCCTGGAAACTGAACTATAACAATTTTTCTAAAGGATAAGCATATTCTCTCTCTTTCTTCTGTAGTGCACTGAATTTCATTTCCAGTTGTAAAAGCCGTTATAAACAACCTGCAAACATGCAATGTGTGGTAACAGCCATATTTATCTCAGTGTTAAATTCAGGAATAATCCTAGTGTCTGTAGATGTGGGTAGATGAAAAGATAGAACAGCTCTGGCTAAGTTTCAGAACGACCTGGATGTTCTTGTTCATTTGTTCCTTTTGTTATGGTTGTTGTTTTTTAAATGATTATTTCCTCCACCGAATTTTGTGATAATATATTTAGAAAACTAGCTTCATCTCCTTCTCTACATACCAGTGAGGAACAAATGGACTCAGGTGGAGGAAAAATGTAATAACAAATAATGTTACTTTAAGTCACAATGGCTAAGAAGCATAAATTTCTCCCATCTTCCTGCTACCAAATCTAGGCTGATTGAGATGAGCAAATATGAGGAAGCTGATTCTTAACATCAGATTGAAGAATAATTCTTGGTTTGTTTGCATTTTTTTGGTGTATGGTGTTTGTTTTTTTTATTATCAGACATCTAGGACAAAATGAGAAGACAAAATTCAGATTGACGGCTTGTTGGTGTCTCAAACTGCTGATTTGATTGAATTAAAATACCTATGCTTCCTATATTTAGGATGAAAGTACAGCTGTAAGATGTCTGAGTCTGGCAGACTTAGCTGTATTGCTCTGGGGATCAGTATTGGTCCAGTTCTATTTACATGAGGTCTTGTAGCACTGAAATAGGAGTGCTCATTTCAAGACTGTGATACTCCTAGAGTTCATGCAAAAGATAATGCATTTCTGAACAAAACCTTCCCCTCAGATATTTCTATACTTTGATGAAATCACCTCTGAGAAATCTCTTCCTCAGGCTGAACAGTCCCAGGTCTCTCAGCCTGTCCTCACAGAAGAGATGGCCCAGGCCTTTCAACACCTTGGTGGTCCTTGGTATGCCTCTGTTTCTCTTGTGCTGGGGAGTCCAGACCTGGACACAGAACTGCAGTGCTCCAGGAAAATCCATGTGTGTTCCTCTCACAGAAAAAAAAATTAATGAAGGTAGACCTTTTATAGTTTATAAAAAGCAAACTGAGCATTCAGAGTGTCTGGGGGGTTTTATTGCACAAGAGGTCTCATCTTTCATCCCTGGTGGACCAAGCTACCATGCTGTTCACAATGATAGACACAAGCATTCAGCTTTCAAAAGAATTCTTCTTTCTTAGTTGTTTATAGGGCCTGCATGCCTATGTAAATCTTCTGAACCACTCTGCCAGTCTTGGGGAATCTGGATTACCCTGACAGCTCTATTAAGCACTCCAGTGCCTAAGTGGAGAACATAGAGGAGATAACATAGCTTTAAAATTTTATCAGTGATTGAAATATTGCACCTCGTTTGGATCATCCATATTCAAGAAAAATTAAATCAAGCCAGAAGAAGTACAAATATAGTGTGTAGGTTCTTTGGCAGAGTGGGACTAGCAAGACGTTTCTTTCAGCTTAATTAAATGAGAGCTGAGAGGAGATAATGCTTCTGATAGGAAAATATGAGGTGAAGAGAAGAAATATTTACATGCCTGGCATGTAAGTTCAATAAATAAATATAGACTGGCTATGAGTAACTTAGGACTAGAAATTAGAAGATTTTTCTCAACCTGGAAAGAAATAATTTTAAAAAAATTAGAAAAACAGAATGGGTTAAAGGTGGAAGGTGCTGCATTTACAGAAAATAAATAAAAATCTTGCTTCCCATGGTAGGAAAGGAAAAGGCTTGATTATCTAGGAATATCTTTCACTTTGATGTTCTCATCTCTTTTTTTTATCATCCTTTTTGATGCTTCAAATTTTCCCACTAACTCACTGGATGGAATTTTCCATAGCCTAGCAAGGCACAGAAGTGAGCTTTGCACAATTATTGATGATCTTTATTCTCTAGAATTTGCCTGTTTACTTAATTTGGATAGTAAGAACACAGGTACCACACGCTTGGCCACAGTTCAGTGACAACCTATGATTTTCCCTCGTGGTACTTTACCTTTGCCTTTAATTTTTCCCTCATGTGAGGAAAGAAAAGGCAGAATCTAAAAATTTCCCATCAGCTCTATGCATATATTTCAGTTTCTAATGAAATCAATTTTTCCTTCAGTTGATTTAAATGAGACCAAAGTTTCAGCAGATATTTTTGAAGTGCACCCTTTTGAAGATGAAGTGCATTCATTTGTTCTCAAAAACACATATGCAGTTCAGAATTGATAATCTAAGGTGTTTTGTGTACTGCTTTGTGTCTTATTATTACTTCTGCATTGGAGAAGCCACAGATTTGTGAATATTATTTTTACTTGGCTAATTTATAGAAGCAGAAGTTTTCTGGAAGCATGATAAAATCCATATCTGCTTACTTAGGGTGGAGGACTTTTCTCAAAGACTTCTATCTCTCCAAAAGGGCTTTCTCTTCCTCTTAAAGATTTTCATATCAGTAGAGGCCAATAACCCCTAGATCTTTTTATGATTGAAAGGATGTTTGTTTTTGGAAAACTTTTCCACCAACCAGTGATTTTCTGTTTTCATGATGTCCAGGTTCCTGTTTCTTTCCAGATTAGAGTGCCCCACAGTCACACTGCGCTTTTTCCCTTGATGAAATATTGTGAGAAATAGAAATGGTGCATACATATCTAGCAATCTGGGAAAGGTGAAAAAAAAAGGTGTCTTTGAGGCATTTGTGGCATGAGTGAGGAGGTGTTTTTTCGAGAAGTGTGGCCTGGACTCACTGAGGTATTGTCATGCAGTGTCTTTTCACTGCAGTTGACTGAAAAAAGACACAACTGTTTAGTCATCGGCTTTTTAAAATTCTTGTATGCTGTTTCCACACTTACTTTGTTACAGGCATATTGAGATGCACAGATAGGTTATACAGGAATATACATATGTAAGAAAAAAGCAACCAATTAAGACATTTTGGAAGCAATGTTGATAGAACTATAGTATCACATACTCACATGTTGAAAAAGACTTTTGACAACATCGAGTCCAACCCTAAAAGATATAAAATCAGTCAAACAATATAAAACTCAGTAGCCTGGGCTGCTGCAGCCAAAAGAAGAGGACAGTATGATAATGAACTGAAGAAGAATGTGACAATTCTGAATTAGATAACTGGATTCAGTCTAGCAGCTACATATACTCTTTCCGTCATGATAACTGCAAATGTGCCTAGTATGGCCTCTAATTTTTCTTTTAAGAGAAGATCCTACCTGTAAGAAGAAAAATCCTATTTTGACTTCTGTGGAAGCAAGTTCCTTATTAATGATTCCTTTCACAGTAGTGCCAGGAGCTGAGAGTGAAGCCACATGGTACAGTATCACCAATCTTTCCTCACCCTCGTTTCAGTTGAACGGTCCTATCTCTTGAGGCATCTCTGGAACTGGCTTAAGAAATAACTTCCTGCCACAAAACTGTTCACTTTTGTTGTGTTTTTTTTTTTTTTTT
>VXBB01010162.1:269519-305112 GCA_013399915.1 Illadopsis cleaveri | reverse complement strand
GAAAAAAAATACCAGGAATTCATTCTTAACAATCTGGGTCAGCAAAGCTGAAGAGATTGAAAAGTATCAGCCACTGACATTGGAAACATTGCTTTTGTCATTGCCAAACTCCAGTGTGGACCTTTAGTCAGAGTGGAATAAATCTGCAAGGCTTTCTGTTGTGTTATTCTGCATTAATTGTAAACCAGAACAGTCACTGCAGTTACAGGTATGGAAAAAACATACAAGATACAGAAAAGAAAATCATTGACAACAGTTTCGTCTATTTCTCTAACTTATTGGCTTGGTCAAGTCCTTTATTGCTCTATTTTTTTCCTGGCCTTTGCTTGGATATTGCTTATTTTGTTTCATGAGCATGAATGAATCATCTGTGATTAGGAAGAGCCATTGTTACCCAGTCTCGTCTGCTGTTTCATCTACAGGGCCCAGGAGCAAAGGAGGTGTTTTGTTTCAGCAATCAATGGGTAAACACGTGGTGAATACAGTTTTAGGTTATAGACACCTGAACTTTGGGTCACAGAGTCAGCTGCTGGGTTGTGACTTGGCTCTGGAAAAGATCCATGCTGTGCATTTGCTAGGTAATAATCTATCAGAGGCAGGTCAGAGAGCTCTGTCATGTTTTTGGTGAAGCATAATTTTATTTTCTTCTTCTTTTTTTCTCTTTTAGAATTTTTTACCTGGGATAAAGAAATATAACAGATATTAATTACCACATTAGGAATGTTCATTGCCTGAACTACTGAAATTTAGTTAACTTATTTAAATTTGGCCTGATCACGTATGATAATCACATTTAGTATCAGCTTAGTACGTATACAAAAAGCATTTTTGTCAAATATAGGCACTGAACATGTTGAATATGCTTCATTGTAGAATTCATGAAAGAAATTCATTGCAGAAATCCTGAAAGACTAACTCTGTCAACAAACTAATGTTATATCTGGAAAATGATCTGAGATGAGAAGCAAGTAAAGCTTTCTCTTAGTGTTTTTTTTTCACTAAGAAAATCATTTTCCTCAGTATTTCTTTATCTTACCTCTTGGAATGGAGATTTTTTCCTTCCAACTCAGGAAACAGTGTATGGTAGGACTCTGTTCTGCACGAGGAATATGAAACAGAGATAGTGTTTTGGTAAAAGGCCTTGATTTGCTGGTAGCATACATATTTCAGGAGTTGCCCAAGAAAGACTGAGGTGCTATCAACTCCCTTTGGATTTCCACTTCCAGCAATTCTGATACCATTTTAAAGACAGCATCTAACTTTCTGCTTATTCTATTTGATCAGCTGCACCTCCAGGTGTGCCCACCAAGTCTGGTGAGCTCACATAATGCACTTGCTCTTTGGACACCCCCCAGATTAACATTCTAGTGGCTATGCTAGAGATTGTCTCCTTTTACATGTTTTCTATTGCTCTTGTAGGACATTTTCAGATCTTTCAAGTCTTTTAGGGGGCTTCTGATTTGAGAAGCCATAGTGGCCTAGTAGGTTAGAACATATGAAACACTGTACTACCATGGTCAGAGGCTGCTGCTTCTCTAATGAGTGGTATGTTTTTTCATTAAATGTCAGAAAATGTACATAAATGTGAAAAAATATTGCTCCATTGCCTACTATTTTGCCCTTTCACAATGCTTAGCTTTCATGGGAGGAATAATGCCTCTTGGAAAACATAATTAAGAAAAATAATTCAGCAAATAAGGCCTGGTTCTAAATGTTTATTTTAATAGAAAATCTCTCACATTGGTTCTCTTTTTTTTCTTTCATCCTAAAGACCCTATGAAGCCAACTATAACCAACTACACAAATATATAAAACTCTTGCTGTGAACCCTTCAAGCAGAAAGAAAATTTCATTGAGCATAGTGTTCTATCTACCAATTAAAAAAAAAAAAAGAAAAAGAAAGAAAAGAAATTTACTTGTCTCGTTCTTAGAAAAACTCATACATAGACTGATTTCTGCTACTTCCAACATATTTAAGCATATCCTTGCCCAGAAGTGTGCAGTTGTGGAAAGAAAGACTATGGGAAGTGAAGGATGATATTTGCAGCCGAGTGACTGTATTTTATTGCTGCAAATCCATCAGCACATCACAGTCTGTCTGCAAGCAGCCCATTAAAAAAAGTGCTTGGTGCAATTAAAATGTACATTTTAGTGTAAGACAAATGTATGTTTAAAAATAAACATATGAAAAAATAAAAAATTTGGGATAATCAAGAGCATTTCATATGGTTTCTTTGTGAGTACAAATAATCACTTCATTTTTTCCCTGTGTATTTTTTTTTTGATCAGCCTGAGGCACAGTGGGAGGTATTTTTTCAGCTTTCCAATAAGGAAGGGGCGAGGATTAAGAGGAGGGGGGGCTGCCTTCAAAGCCACAGTAGGTCCAGAGGGAGTCTCCTCCTGGGATTTTGGCATTGGCGGATCTTTGAAGTTTTTTGGATTTTACTTACCAGGTGGTCTTGACTCATAGCAGCATCTCCTCTGAGCTGCAGTCACACAGCACAGCAGGGAACCTACCTACTTCACTTTCTGGAGCAAAGAAGCCACAGGAAAAACTACATTTTTGAGGGATAGTTATATCTCTTATGGGAACATAACTATCCCTGCTACAGAACCTGAGATGGAGCAGAAGTATATGCCCGATAGCAGAAAGTCTGATTCAGTTAAAAACTAGAATGTAGCAGTGATGGAAAGCACTGTCTAAATGCAGTCATTAGATGGCAGAATTGATCAAGCAATAACGTGAATTCTGTGCTCTGTAGTGTATGCTCCAAACCAGATGGTTTAAAGAATAGATAGCAAGTAGCAGCTGGTGCTTGTATATATTCCCAAAATACTGTACCTGGCTTACCTGCCGGCACTTTGAGCTAACACAGACCACAGTATTTGTATATCATTTCCAGAAGCAGCACTTCAGGGACTAGGGATCAGAGCATCTATCAATCAGGATTGTTAGATCATTTCTAGGCATGTGCCTTTGAAGACCTGTACCTGTGTAAATATTGACCATCACGATGCTGTCTGGCTATACATTTTTGGCAATAGCACAGGTCCAATCCACTTGTGTTTCCCTGAATACCCTTGCTTTGAGAGGTTTCTTTTCTGAAGTGTTTCTGTTCAGCCAGTTTTTAACATCAGTTAGTTTCTTTGGGCACCAGCAAACTTCATTAAATTAATTGCCAAGCTCAGCTCATTGCCAGCAGTTAAATTCTGTGGGAGCTGATCTCTCAAATTTT
Organism: Illadopsis cleaveri; assembly: GCA_013399915.1. NCBI lineage: Eukaryota > Metazoa > Chordata > Aves > Passeriformes > Timaliidae > Illadopsis > Illadopsis cleaveri. The sequence goes on along the minus strand of VXBB01010162.1, from coordinate 301,876 downwards.
ACCTATTTTTCTCCCTTGTAACTGCAATACCTTCAGATAAAGAAGCATAGTACTACCAGTTCTGACAACCCTTGAACCCACATGATTTCATTACTGCTTTGGATTCGTGAAAATAAAAAAGTATTATTTTTAATCAACCTGCTGACTCCAATAAATTATTTCAGCATTAGCTTTTCTGGTATTCCTCTTCCCATTAAGATTCCCTGTAGTCTAACTGCAGTTCCCAAGTTACACACACCTATACCACCAGATTAAGATATTTTATATTCCTCATTAGTGCTTAAAGGTAGTATTTCCTATGGGTTGGTTCACCTCAAGGAAAACTAGAGAAAGGAAGTTAAACAGAATTTAGAAATCTACAACTAAAATTATCAATTTTATGTGCAGAAATAACATTGGCAGGTGTGTCTCCAACTAATTATTCATAAAGGTGTTTAAATATATTACATCCATACACAACAAAGCACCAAAAAAACCCCTTAAAATATTTCAGCTCTTTATCCCAAATTCAAAGTGGCATACTAATCCCACTTATTCAAAATTTCACACCTGCTGTTTGGTTTTTTTTCCTTTTATTTTTTTCCCTTAACCTACAAGTATAGACAAAATCTCGTCATCAACTGGGCTGCATTTCACACGTGACGATTCTTTACAAATGTAATTGGGATTGATATCTCCTAACTTTAACCACCTACTTCTGAACTTGTCACCTGGGATCCCTTCGCAGTCAGTGGAAAGCAACAGCCACTTCTAGAGGCAATTCATCCCATCTATTTTAGATATCTGCTTTAGGACGTGTCTGCCTGAGAAGTTATGATTTCTCTCCAGTGACTGTAACAGGAGCCTGGGGGGACCAAGCAGAGATAAAAATTCCCAGTCTCAATATTCGGTCTGGTGAATCCCATGCACAGTCTAAGGTCTTGAAAACAAGATTGCAATATTCCACTACCTCTTTAAAAGAACTGGATGCAATCTGTACCTGTTTTACTACAGTGAAGTAAACGATGAGGGGCACAATCCAACAACAGCATATCTTTTAAAGATGACAAAATCACACTTGTAGATCATACTCATCAGGATGTAGTGTGTATTTACTTAAGGAAGTGTGATGGGAAAATCATGACAATTAACTGAAAAATTTCAGTAATGAAATGTAACAGAAGTATTAAAACTAAGTTGTATCAGATAAGCATGATAAAAATGGTTTTACCATTTGGGTATTTGGGTTTTGTACAATTTACTTTTTATTTGACTATACAGTGATCTCATTTTCCCTTCACTGAATAAATGACTTGACCAACTCTGCCAGGCCAAATTTTCAGGCTGAAAAAACCTATAAAATAAACAACCAGAAATCTACTTATTTAACTATGTTTAGCATATTTGAAGGACCACTCTCTCTCTACATATTTACTTTAGCCTGAATGACAGTAACATTATAAATTTCAAAAGTGTGGTACTGGAATAGCCACTAGAGCAAACTCTGTTACCATTTCAAACTCTTTCTTCACACCTTTCACCCCCAAGAATTTTGAACAACCCAGGGATGACCCATTTATTTTTTTGTTGTGCATGTGTATGTGTTTGGTTTTAAAAACCACAAAGAACCAATTTGCCATAAAGAAGATACAAATTGATTTTTAAAGCTCACTTCTCCAGGAATACTTCTCCAGTATTCCTTTGGCTATTACTTGATATACACAATCAGTCAGGACATGATGGATTTCTGAAGGCGTACTCTAAATTTCCAAGACTTCCTCCATATGTGGAATCCTAGTTCTTTATTTAATTATGGTCCTTGTAAGTTTTCTAGTCAGTCAACAGCTGCCAGCAATGTGAACCATCATTAGATACATGGGTGATCTTATATCTAATGGTCTGATGTAACAGACAAGCTATGATGTGTAAATGTCTTACAAATGGTTCCAAAGGAACATCAGAAGTATTTCTGACTGGCATTCTGTATGCATGACAACTGGCTGCTTCAAAAAGGACAATGAATGTCCAGTGAGGGAGAAAGTGACTGAGAAAACATCTCCAGGAGATGTTTGAATCAACAATTAAAACTCAACCTCCCATATTAATTTACTTATTGATATGGGATATTCATATAGACAAACTTTAAAAGAGTTAACAGTAACTTCGGTGCTTCTATGTCTCCCAGAGCAGGTGATCTGGAGGGCTTCATACAATTTTTTTTTTATAGTAAGTTTAGACTATGCTAGTCTCAGTACTCTTATTAACTTCTGCTTCTATTCAGTTCCATGGAAGGTTACTAGTGTCAGTAATTTGTTTTTTGTTGAAATAATTAGAGTAATGCTTTCTGCTCTCAACATTTTGCAGCCTAAGGACAGCAGAGGACTACTCAGTTTAGTTCATTGCTTCAGGTAGCTGATAAGTGAAATTAAAAAAGTAAGTCCTGTTGATTGGACCCACGTGGATATATCTTTGAGCTGTTGAACTGAACTGAACTTTTAGAATTAGTGTTGGTACAAATAGTCATAGTTTCAAATTAAAAGTACATCTTAGATGCTTACTGCAGTATTTGCTGACAAGTGCCTTTTAAAGGAGAATTATTGATATTAAAACAAAATTTCAAATTTGCTAAATGTAAGGCTGTGTGAAGAATGAATAGATTTTAATCATTCACTTTCCTGTGAATGACATATCCATCCCTTTGTTTATCTTAATATTCAAAGGTATTTCATGGTTATCTATGTTTTAAGATACTTTTGAATATTTTTTTTGTTAATATGTAATTGCACAAAACAATTTATAACATTGAAGAAATAGAGACAGTGAGAGAACTTATTGACCTTCAACAAGAAATGCATCTAGATGAGCACATACTGTAAGAAGAAGCTCTTTAGCTTGTTTTGGGCTGCTTAAAATTCCTTTGAGTTTTATGGAAAATCTCCTAGTGACACTCACTAACCTAGTGACACTCACTAACCAACCATGCAGACAGACATCAGTGTTATTGTTAGTGAATGTAGTGAAAGGTTTCTGGGTTTTTGTTTGGATTTTCTTTTCCTCTCAGACCTGCAGAGTATTTCTCTGCTCAAGAGCTTTATTTCAGGTACGAATTTTAATAAACTTCATTGCTTTTACTGGATTTGTTCTGGCGTTTGGCACCTCTAAATGCATCCAGATCTTGTTTGTACTTTTAAAATCTGCTCACCATTACAGGTTCCCAAAATCTCAGTTTTACAAAGCAAGAAAAGAAATTAGGTTCAAGAATATAAAGTTAGTTATGTATAGCCTTTTTTGTCTGATACAATTCTGTGGCACTTGCTGATATTTACCTCTCGACTCAGGAAATACAGAGTAGTTCCCCCCTTAACAATGTGGCCAAAATCCATTCTTCCACACAACGAGTGCATTATCCAAAGCATTATTAGAAAGGGTGACCAAATTGGATATTATAAAAGATAATAGATAAAAGACAGCAAACATTCTGCCTTGCCTTCATATTTTCAACACTAGTGTGTATTAATGCCAAGGGTTTTGTAATCGTTCCTTGCAGGATGCTGGGTACCAACAAGCTGTAACAGTGATAATTGTGGTACTTAGGATACTGAGAAGATACACTGACAACATATCTATGCACAGGGTTTTGAATATTGTGCCTTGGTACACAAGTTAATAACCAAATCTCATTTTTTAAGAATCTCTGTGAAAGGATCTTTGTTCATTACTGGATGTGATTATCAAAAACCACATATAGGAAATCATTCCATAGAACCAGATAGAGGTTCTCATTTTTCATCAGGAATGTTAAACAATATCTATAAAATTTTAGGAATACAGTGACACCTTAACGTTTCATATCATCCACAGTCCTCAGGATTTGTAGAAAGAATGAGTAGAACTCTCAAAAATAAAAATGCTTAAACTTGTAGTCAGGTAGACTTGAAATGACCTGAAGTTTTAGAAATAGTGCTGTGGAATATTAGAAATACCTGTCACTAAACTCTAAGTTTGTGTCCAGCAAAAATAGTGTTTGGCAGGCAGAAATAGTGTTTAGCTATTCCCATGACCTTTGTCCTCGTTAGGACTAGCATCTTTGATGGACATGGATTAATTTGTGATACAAAAAGACCTACAAGAAAATACGGCACAAGCCAGATTGTTTCAACCAATAGCAGGCAGAATGCAATCCAGTCTGGATATACAATATTGATAAAAGTCCACTCTCACAAAATAAAGCTGGACATTAAATGGGAGGGTTTGTGTCCTGTGTTATTAACTTCTGATATTGCTTTAAGGTTGTAGAAAAGTATGGCTGGATCTACCTCTTCCATGTTAAATGTCTTCCCAAGAAAAATCATTTAGATTGACCATCATTGACCCTGCAGTAGTCTGTCAATCCTACCTTGGAGATTAAAACTTGTTATGCTGCAATAAAAGGTCACTGAGGAAAACATCATGGATACTGGGGCTGGGAAATTATAACAAGAAAAAGCACAGCCAGATGCACAGACTGGTGCTGGGCATGCAGGTGGCACCTACTTCCTGATGCAGCCACAACACTTTTTTAATGTTTTATTATTGCATTAAGATGATCTTCTATAGCTTCTTAAAATAGAATGTGTTCCCCTGATTCTGGAATTAATCCTTCTTTGTATTGATGTTTTGGTATTCTTTCTCTTATCCATTTCATTGAAAACAGTGAGCAAAACCATTGCCAAAATGGGCTCAACCACACATTGACAAACATTCCCTGAGAGCTGTTCTCAAAACTGTAATATGTTTAGGAAGTCTGTATTGAAGAGTCCTCATAAAAAGTCTCGTCTATATATGGACAGGAGTCCATCAAAAAACATAAAAAAGAATCTTCTTCTAGGGAAATTTGATTAACTGTATTCTTCTGTCTGAATATTCCCATTTACATTACTAGCTTAAGACTAGGAGCTGAAGTCACACAACCAGCTGCATCTGACAGATGTGACTGGAATGAAGACAAAAAGGGCCAAAGAAACATAACAAGACAATGAGATAACCTCAGCCCAGCAACAGTGCAAACCAGTAAGAAATCAAGAGACCATCAATGAGAATTAAGTGACAGAACATCCATTGCCTGATGGGTGATATGGATACCACTTGGGAGGGGATCCCTTTACAGAGGCATCCTGCTTGAGCTATAATCTGAGAATTAATAAAAGAGGAATCTGAAACCTTCACTTGGACCTTACATTAATTAACATGGGATCCTAGGGTTGGGCTCTTACAGTGGTTAGTGTGTGTAAATCAGCTCCTCTGTGATGGCATATTTAAGAGGGGGAAAAACTGCTGCACAACAGCAGCTGGAAGAGTGAGAATATATGAGAGAAACAGCCCTGCACACACCAATGTGCAGAAGGAGGCAGTGCTTCAGGGACCGGAGCAGAGATTCCCCTGCAGCCCATGGTGAGGACCATGGTGAGGTAGGCTATTGCCCTACAGCCCCTGTAAGTCTCTGGTGAAGCAGGTATCCACCTGTAGCCCATGGAGGACTTTACGGGGCAAGTGGACATGCCCTGAAAGAAGCTGCAGCCTGTGGGAAGGCCCACACCAGAGCAAGTTCCTGGCAGGAACTGCAGCCTGTGGAGAGGAGCCCACCCTGCAGCAGGTTTAATGGCAAGACCTGTGAGACTGGTGGGGGAACCAAACTGGAACGATGTGTTCCTGAAGGACTGATCCCCATGGAGTGGACACATGGTGGAGTGGCTCTGGAAGAACTGCAGCTTGTGGGAAGGATTCACGTTGGACAGGTTAGTGGAAGACTGTGTCCCATGCATGGGAGCTCATGCTGCAGCAGAGAAAGAGTGTGAAGAAGAAGGATTGACAGAGAGAACACACAATGAACTGACTGCAGCTTCCACTCCCCATCACTCTGAGCTGCTCAGGGGCAGGAAGCATAGGAATCAAGAGTGAAGTTGAGCCTCAGAATGATGGAGGGTGGGGTGAAATTACTTTTTCTTATTTCTCATTATGCTATTCTGATTTGATTGGCAAAAAACCAAATTATCTTCCCCAAGCTCAATCTGTTGTGTTTGTTATGATAATTGCTGAGTGATCTCCTTCCTTGTCTCAACCCAGAGGCTTCTTGTCATTTCTTCTTCCTCCCCTGTCCTCTTGAGGAAGGGGATGGGTAGAGCAGCTTAGTGGGCACCTGGAACATAGGCAAGGTCAACTCACTGCCCTGACGAAAGCCGGACTGATTTAACTAGTGAGACTGAACTGATGGGCTTTGCTTCTCTAATGTCTTAGTGGTATTTCCGATTAACATCTCTTTTCAAAGAGGCAACAACAGTTTCATCCTACAAAAGGAGGTCTGTGCTGGCAGATGACAGTGAAATTCTGAACAAAAAGTATAGAACGACTTGAATGAAACTTAATAAATATGAGAAACTTTCCTGTGTGAGATGAATTCCTGACTCCTTGAGGATAAGCATGAAATGAGAATACAAATCAGAGAGTGCCATCTGACTTCAGTGTGGTCTTCCGGGAGATCGCAGGTTATCTTCACGTACTGCTCCCTCATCAATAACAGATGAGCTACTATTTCTTCTTACATGTCATTGCCCTTTCCTCAAAAACAAAAGGATGAAGTGGAACACTGAGGGGAGAAAAAGGTGAGGGAGAGATCCATGAGGGGGGATAATTGGATCAGTTTTTTGAGCTACACTTTTACAAAAAAGGCTGTGAATTAGTCTTTTCTGATATTGTTAGAAACTTTATTGGCTAAGTTAATTGGCTAGAAAACTTTAAATGCAAAAGACTAAATTCATAGAACCATTAAATATAAGGAAAACCTGCTAACATTTATGGACTAAAACTATTTTTATCCTTCTGAAGCATAAACTGATGCTGTATTAACATCAACAAAGACTTTCTCTATTCATGGAGATACACCTGTAAAAAACTTCTTCTATTCATATAGATACACCTGAATATAACTCAACTTGGAGTGGACCAAGAAACAGGATGTAATTTTTTTTTTGTGCTATCCATCCTTGTAAGAGCTGAAAGGACATAAAAAGGAATTTCTAGACCGGTGTTAGGTGATTTACTTTTCACTGGTGTTTGCTCTGCCAGTTTCAAAGACTGGTTTTCTGAAGATACAGTACACATTTTATTTGACAGTACGCGGAATATTCATAAGGTGCTTGACTTGATTACTTCAGAAAAGATAAATATATTGATTGATATTTCCAATAGCCAAGTTCACAGCTTTTTAATGCTGTCTGATGAATTGAAATATGTGAAGAGCAATAAACATCAATGTAAATTTTTTTTAATATAGCATTGAAAAGATAGTAATATTTCTATTTGGAAACTGATTGCCTATTGGGTTAAGCAGCAAAATAGTCACTTTCCCAGAATTATGTAGATTTGTGGAAAAGGAAGGAAATATTATACTGTTTACTGTGGACTGTGCCTGTAGCTGCAAGACCCCATGTAAGATAAAGGCCACTGCGAGGGACACATCATTTAATGTCTTAGTTCAAACATGGACTACTACAGAGAGTACCACTGTAACCAAGATCCATTAAAGGTTCTTCAGCCCCAGCTTCCTACTGAAGCAAGTGAACGCCCTGCAAATATTAATGTTTATATGCCAAATCTCTTCAAAGATCATGGTTTTATTTCAGATCACTAAATCCCATACATCTGCCCTGGAACACCTCAGTTAGCCCAGAAAGCACATATGTAGGTAAAAGCCCTAAATTCCTACATCTGAACTGATCATTACATATGAATCAGTTTAGGGATATGGTGTAGGACCCATGGGAGACCTGTGTCCTTCTGGGACAGCAGTTTGGCACTAACTAGGATGCCCGAAGTCTCATAATCATACATGCTCCCAGATGGTTGTGTCATACCTGAATTCTGCCCATGTTACTTGTTTTCATCATTATACTTCATGCAGCTGTCCTGTCATGCATAGTCCAAGATTTTCAGATGGGACTGGAAGATATTGTGGTATTGCATCCATGTCCTCTAGGGCTACAGACTCCTGGCATCTGCTTCTGATCTTCATTGGTTCATGGCTGTCTCACATGTGAACACACTTATCTAATTTTAGCTCTGTACTGAATGTAACTGGAGAAATCCCAGGTCTGTACCATTCTGCAGCTTTATTCCGTGGATTCATCTACAAATCCTATGTCTTGGAAATGAAATGCAGTAGGATGTCTATGCTTAGGCAGCTGAGCCTAAGCATAGGCTCATCTGAGTTCAGATTTGACCCTAAGGGTCTGACCCTAGGCTACAAATGGAGATTAAATCTGTAGCCTCACTGCCTGAGCTTGAACCTAAAATACAGGCACTAGTCCTCTCCAAGTTCTACGTTATCAGTAGGAAGTAGATGAAGCCTTTGAAAAAAAAGATTACTTGTGCCTGTGTTTTCCCTGATTAAAAAGTGACCTTTTCATGCATGAAGAAACATTTTCCACTATACATCAGTGGACATAATTTATCATACTATTCAAATTTATCCTATGTGGGAGATAAGACCATATGGAAAACAGCTAAAGCACATCTTAAAAGCCAAGGAAAGGGAACTATAAATCTTGAAGTATGCTGTGCTGGATGTTATACCAAATAGTCTGACATAAATTATTTTTAGCCTCAGCAGAACAGTAGAGAGGTTTTAGGGGAAAAAATAGGGGAATAGTTTTGGTTGCTTTCCAGTGCTTTCATCGAAGAATGATTTTGAGCTCATTCTTTCCTATCAGTTTCTGTACCACATAGCATAGGGGAACAAATATGTGAAGTGGGAATGTACATCTGTTTGTGTGATCTATAGTAATGACTGCTCTCAGCTGAAATACTAAAGCATAACCTTGGGTGATAGGTCTGTGGGTTGAAGTACTTGGCTTTCTGTTACCAAGCTAATGCTCACGTTGTCATCATCTCCAGTTCAACCAGCAGGCAAACAAATAATCAAAATAATCCATATTGAGCCTTCCCTGCAACAGCTACTAACTTGAATTTGGTTTTGGATATTAAGTCTGTCTCCTAGCAATTTGAATGATGATACTGTACTGTCATTGTCAGAGGAATGGATGACTATCTCCATATTGTGATTTGAAATAGAGGGGACAGAGGCATCAGAGGTTTTTGCATGAAGTATCAGATCTATAAACTGCTGATATTTAGTGTGTTCTGCTGGATCATACTGTTACTGTGGGTTGTCAGTGAATAATCATATGGTCAGACAGGATGTTCATTTGCAGGTGAGGAGGATATAGTTTGGCATGCCCAGACATCTGGTAGGAGGATTGTTTTTTGATTATGTGGTGCAATGCTTTGAAAATCTGACTATTAAATGCATTTATAAAAGTGGTGTGAGGCAAACAAATGTGTCTTCTGGTGTCTGATTTTAGGCATTCAGGCTCTGCCTACCCTCACCAAATTGAACAGGGTCAAGGAGCACTGTCCATACTGTTGAGTCACTGAAGTGGTCCCAGAAGAGCTCTTGCCTGGGCCAAGTACCATTTTTCCCAGGGAGTTCCCACCTTGACAGCTGGTGGGGATAGGGGGCCATTCCTAGCAGGCAAGTTGAGCACTGTTTTGCATGGCAAAAGCACTTCATGTGTATGCACGGAGGCAGCTCCCTGTCAGCTGGGCAGTTGCAGGCACCTTCTGTAGCACAGACATTGCCTGGGGGTACAAACTCACACCTCATTTTGCGCTGTTCTGTGCGCTCAGCAAACATTTATCCCCTGCCCATCTATCGTGCATGTGACAGCTCCCAATCAAATGTCGGCTATTTAACAAAGCAAGGATTCCTAGCTTCGAGGAAAGAGAGGCCGAATTTGGCTCCCCTCTTATTAGATGTTTTCAATATAGCATCAGAGTCAACCTTTGAAGTAAGAGGCACTGTGACACTGGAACAAAAAGAGTGGCAGCAACTCCCATGCTGCAAGGTTGCATGCAGCAGCAGTAGAACACACTACTTTGTGTGAACCACAGTATCAAAAATCCTTGAACTGACTTGCTTAGAAGATGAAAGCCTCAAATTTAAAAACATTCCTTAAGCGTATTGCTGTTTTGAACCCCTTCTGGGGTGCCCTACATAAAGATCTCCGCTTTTTTCTAAAGGTGAAAGGAACAAGTTGACCAATATTTTTGAAAACTATCCTTTTATTGAGGAATCTGAGGACAGGAGAAGAATTATGCAATCAAAATAAGAAGTTAGTTAAAAAAAGAAAGATGAAATCCTATTAGGTGCTTAGAAAGAATTAACACCTACCTTCAAGATAGCTGGTGTTTTGATAGTTTGTGATTATAACACGAAAAAAAAAATCTATGCATTCTAAGGACAAAATTGGAAAGCAAAAATACGTAATGAAACTCACAGGACAGCATGAAACAGGCTATAAAGGAAGCATCAATATCATAGACTGCTGTCTTAAAACATTCTTTAACACAGTTTCTATTTAAAATAAGGTTCAAAGACTTTTTCTTTATAAACGGCATTTCCAAATTTCTTTCTAAATCATCCTGCTGCATTTTTTGGATGTTTTTGAGAGGCAGGAACAAGTAGAGCACACATCAGCTTTATCTTAATCCTTAACCTTACACATGACAGTGAAGTGCAAGCCTCTCTGATGTTCTGCATCATATATTTAATTTCTAAGAACTTTAAATCTCCTGAAATGACAAAAGTAACCGACACATCTATAAAATAGGACATCAATCAGATTCTCCCTGCTTTTGAATCACAGTTATAAAGGGAATATTTTCAAATAGGGAACTGTCTCTTTTATTTATAGATATTCAGCTGGAAATAAGGGAACAGGAAAATACTTCCTCCATATCTTTTTCACTGTATGAAAACAGGGTTACAGATCAATTGATTTACCATCACAATCGATTAGATGACTCTCTTGCTATCTCTATTGTGACAGTAGACAGGCACTCATATAGATCTTTCATTAGAGAAGTCACTGAGAATCAAAGGTTCATTGCATGCCTAAATGGCTTGTAGCTGACTCATTAGGCCATTAACTAACCATTAATATTGTTTAAACTCAAACCTTACAGACAAAATAAATTATAGTCACGTTATCCAAACAAAATAACCTTAACCTCCTTAACAAGTATGTAATTATGTGAATTTATTACCATCTGATCCCACTGAACTGAGGGGTTCATTTTCAGTGCCATGAAGGGAGAAGATGAGAATATATCACCTTCAAGATAAATGCTATGGGGAGGCAGGTGCCTCAGCCACTGCTATGCTTTGTAAGGCATAAACCCACAAGGTCCTGACTTGCCTGGTTAATACCCAAACAAAATTATTTTACACACAAAATGCTTCCCCCTTCTGCAGTACCAAATCACTTCTTATTTATTTTTAAATGTTTCTCCATTTCACAAATGTGTTGCATGTACAAAATGGCCTTCTCTATCTCACTATGGTACCAAAGCTTCACATAGACAAGCAGAATATAACAACAATTAGCAGTAATTGAATGAGAAGGCTTTGGAAATTTTCTCTTATCATCATCTTTTTAAACTTGCAAATTCTGTATGTGTGATGCAGTGATCTCCCGAAATTATATTGAAGAAAGAGTATAAAAAAACCCATAGCATATGTTCCAAGATATAAAATAAACTTATGTCAGTGTGCTTCCCTTGGAAGGATGCCAGACAAATACTGCTTATTATCAATAATATAAACAAATATGTTGCCAGCTATATACAGAGCTTAAAATAAGCAAAAAACCTGCACTACCACATTGCTGATATCCCAGCAGGTCAGCCGTAATGAATGCACCAGTTCTCACACATAATTTTTTATAAGATAACTTGTCTGAAAGTGAAGCAGTCAATAGACTCATTTGCAGGCACATTTCTGTCCAAGAAAAACAACCATAATACAATATCAATTGTTTCTTTTGGGTGTACAAAAAATGTGGATGCTGAGAGAGGAAAAAGACAACAATAGCACATAAATTCAATGACAGATGTGCAAGGAGCAATCAGATGGAGAAGTACTGGTAATTAGAGCTGAAAACACAGTTTAATGTTCTTACAGAAGAACAGTCAGAAAATTACAAATACTGTAATAAGATAATTAGTAAATGAAAATTATTGCTATTAATCAAATGAGGAAGGGGAAAAATATCCCCCTAAACTGTGCATACTTACTGTACCAAAATATTGCTATAGAATCTCCTCCCATTCACACCAAATGTAAGCATAATTTTATATAAATAAGGCCTTAACATTTCATGAACTATAGTCATTCAGCTGAAGGGCACAATACTTGTCTCAAGCATAGCTTAAGTAATTATTATGATTGAATATTTATCACACAAGTAATTAATTTTGTAAATATATGATAGCTTGTTAAGAAGTAATCTAGTTACCAGACCTCAAAAATCCAGTTAAGAGTATTATTGGGTGGAGGTTGGTAACACTTGTGCTCACTGTCCTTCCAATAGGGTGGTCTGGAAAACCAGACATTTTGCATTTTGCAGCAAGATGCATGTTATAAAAAGGGAGCTAATGCCCAGGGCCAGACCTTTCAAATGCATTTTAATTATTTTCAGTGCACTGTCAGAACTTTGATACACGCTTGTAGAATCATGCAAATGCCTCTTTATAGAATATATGTCATATACCCTAAGGCACTGAGGGGATTGAAATACACTTTGGTGAAGTAAGGTGTTATAATAAAGTGAGGTAATAAGAGCAAGCCACCATATTACACAATTAGAAATCTACTTCTAAATCTTCTGGTTAGCATGGCTATGTTTTATATTTATGAAGGAGAAAATGTCCTGATTTTTCACAAACTAGTATTTGCAGGACAATGAAAAATATGATGCATCTTAGAATTGGTGAATCAAATTAATTTAGTTTCATATTTACTCATTGACCTCAAGAGCATTTCCATCCAGTGTTATAGGATGTCTGCAAAAGATTTATTTAATTCCATGTCCGCATATTGAGGTGAGGACACATTAACCCAGTGAACTTGATATAGAAAAAGATATTAATTACTAGAACTGAATTTTGACTTCTGTTTCTAAACCCAGTATTTTCTTATATACGGGACTCTGATAAACCATAGCACAAAAACCATATTTAAGCTTGTACATTAATTTAATAAAATTAGTAGGTCCAGTCAACTCAACAGTATCAGATCTGGTTGTCTATCTACCGTGCATAAGATCTAGTAATAAGAGATTACATGGAAGGATTTCCATGGAGTCTACCAGAATTTGTATAGCAAGATAAAACATGTGGTATCAGATTGATATAAATTTTTAGGTGAGTTGAATTACGCATGTCAGGTGTTTGCTTTTCTGTACAGGCAGGGTAAAGACTCCAGTTACCCAACATACACTGGACCTAAGCTTTTAAGTACCTGACATGAGGTCAAGTGAAGGAAGTTTGAAAACTTTACATTTTAAAAAAATATAGTTTAGAGTAATATATGTTCTTATAATCGTGTTTAAGATATTATTTCAAATCAGCTATGTACAATAAGATGGAATATGAATGATGTGTAAGTTAGTTACCAACTGATCTCCCTTGGATTCTTTGTTGCCTTTGGAAAATGTCAGTGGTATGCTTGCAGCTTCTGGGACCTCCTGTTTTCTGCCACCTTACTGGACCAAGGATGGGCGTGGTTTCTTTCCTTCTAAAGGTGTCACTTGCATCTCTTTGGATGTTGCTAAGTTCTCCCAAATACAGATGGAGTTTATTCCTGGGATATTAATTTTTTTCTAAATATGCAATATTTCATTTTTGAATTTCACCCTTATGCATTTCTTAAATAATTTCTAGGGTGAAAATACATTCAAGGTTTTTCATCTCTCCCATTCATTTTCCAAAGTATGACCTATTAATTCAGTGCTGTGCCCCAAAGGATCTTGGTGCACACAGCATTGCTCACAGAGAAACCTGCCTTATCATTATGGAGAACAGATCCAGCTTTTGCAAAGTATCTTCATTCTCAGTGTATTTCTACCTGGTTATTTAACAAGGCCGAGTGCAAGGTGCTGTACCTGGGTGAGGGCAATCCCTGGCATCAACACAGGCTGGGGGATGAACAGACAGAAAGCAGCCCTGATGCCTTAAGCTTTAGCTTTCATATTTTCAGATTCTGTGCTGCCTAGAGGTGTAGTTCTGAGCCTCATATTAAGTGCTGGTAAACCCTCTTCGCAGAGTAGGTAGACAAAACAAATCCTTTTCCTGGTGAGAACCAAGGACAGCTTTCAGGCCTGAAAGCATAAACAACAGTGGACTGAAAGGAGAAACGGGAGGGATGAGACCTCACAACCAGAAGCTGTAATTGGACAATTAAACAACAGTATGCAAATGGACCAAAACTTATAAAAGTGTAAGACCTCCTGACCGGTCAGCCATTTTGTGACCATTTTTAGTCCACTTTGGGTGTAGCCTTGGTCAGGCTCCTGCCCTGCCTGAGGTGTACCCTAAAGGCCTTTCAATAAATACCTACTTTATTCTCTAGCTCTGTCCAATCTCTGTTTCAGGTCAGCCTTCCCAAGGCATCAGCCCAGCCCAGAAGAGCTTGGGGGTGCTGGTGGGTGAGAGGCTGGACATGACCCAGCCATGGGCACTCCCAGCCCAGAGAGCCAAACGTGTCCTGGGCATCCAGAGCAGCGTGGGCAGCAGGGCCAGGGAGGGGATTCTGCCCCTCTGCTCTGCCCTGCTGAGACCCCACCTGCAGGGCTGCATCCAGCTCTGGGGTCCCTGCACAGGAAGGACATGGAACTGTTGGGGTGAGTCCAGAGGAGGTCACCAATGAGAGGGATGAAGACTTCTCCTATGAGGAAAGGCAGAGTGGATTGGGATTGTTCACCCTGCAGAAGGGAAGGCTTCAGAGCGACCTAATTGCAGCCCTCCAGTACCTGAAGGAAGCCTACAGGAAAGATAGAGAGAAACTATTTACAGGGGCATGTAGTGATGGGGGAATGGCTTCAAACTATAGGAGACCATATTTATAATAAATGCTTGGAGGAAATTCTTTGCTGTGATGGTGGTGGAGCAATGGCTTCACCAGGTTGTCCAGAGATGTTGTGGATATCCCATCCTTGGGAATGTTCGGGGCCAGGTTGGATGGGGCTCTGAGAAATCTTGTCCAGTAAAATGTGTCACTGCTCATGGTAGTGAGGATGGGTAGAACCAGATAATCTTTAAGGCTCTTCCACATAAGCCACTCTATGATTCTATGAAAAAGTATAAGAGCAAGTTGGGAAAATATGATGACACTGGTTCAAAACTTTGCATACATGTATGTCTATTAGGATGTACATAAATGCTTGTAAAAAAGTCTGTATAACTACTCAGATTGCTCTTGAGATTTCCTAAATAAGAAATTTCCCTGAAAATGTGAAAATGTACTAGTTTGGGGTTTTTTTGAGAAACATGTTTCTGTATTTTTCAACAGTCTACTTTTTGCAACATTAATATTATTTTCCTTTTCCAAACAGCAATGCCTTCAGGCATATTATCCTACACTTGGCTGTGCATTTAATATGCCAAATAAGACAAGGATTAGTGCAGAGACTTTTAGTTAATGGCTCTGCAAATGAAATATATATGTCAAAAAGAGAATCCAAAGGAAACTAGAAATTAATATCCACTTCATCTGATCTCTCATGAAAGGTGATATGCTCTAAGAAATTATAATTAAATAAGACTCATCTAGACTTTGACACACAACTTTTTGAATTTTAAAATAAATCCTTGAAGTAAACTGGTGATAGGTTTGCCCAGCTGCTGATACTTTTCAAAGAAACTGTCACACAAGACTTCTCTTCACTTTTTATTTTACATGATCAAGTCCCGGTAATTTCAACTCAATGTTATTTAGACAATCATTCAAATATGGAATGTCAAATACCATGAACACATATTCCACACTTCCATATCTCATCATGTTCTTTGAAAAACTTCCTCTGACTTTTTTTCTGAGGGAAAAATATTTAGATGCCAGATTTTGTACCTAGCTTCTTTCTTAAATAGCTGTGTGGAATTGAACTGGTAACTGAATATTTAAAGGTTAGTACAATGGGATTTCAATACTTTGTTTTCCTGAGCAAGGCGCAGCAAGCGAGGATTAGGTAACTTGACTATGGTCTCCAGTCACACTTGTCAAACTTTGCCTTGGCTGAGAACATCTTAGGTAGAAGCTCAAGATATAATCTGTGTACCCTGATGACCAGTGTTGACAACATATCTGTGAAGAATCAAGAAAATAATTCGTATGTGTTCTAATGTTTTCTATTTTTTCAAAATAAATATCAAAAACAGAAATGGGTGATCAGTCACAATTTCTCACTGAGGTTTTTGTGTGTATTTACTTGCTCTATTTTACTGTCAAGAAATTCTTCTGCAGACTAACAACATTTTTAACTGCTATGATTAGGAATCAGTACTGTATCCCTGCTGGTTTTCCACATATGTAAGAAGAGGAGTGTAAATTATAAAAATGGAAAATGAAATACACAGGAATTTCTGTGATTGCTTTTTAATCTACTTTTAAAACAACATTCAAATATGATATTTCAACAAGAAGCGGTGTAGTTAAAGTTGTATGTAAAATACAGCCTACATTTACTTATTTTTTTTCACAGAATGTAGGACAATTGGGTTTTTAAAAAATAATTTCTTCATCAGAACAAAAGAATATACTGTTTATTACATTGATTTCACACTGCCTTTTCTTGGTTTTAGTGTCTTCCAAAATGCACTCCTCTGTTAGCTGCCTCATCATTTTATTACATCCTACTTGCTTTAGCACTCCATAAACTCTAATCTTAAGGTATAAAATCATTCACTTCATTCACTCTACCATCCATCCTTCTTATGCATTGAAGTATATACACCACCTTTTCACCAGCTGTCTTCCTGAACTTCTGGGTATTTTTTATCTCAGGGCAACGGGCAACAAAATATGTATTGTGTATTATGGAGTACAGGAATTGCAGCAGAAGACACAATATGAGCAGCATTTACTGATGGAGTTCTTACTACAAAAATGTCTATTATCTGTGAAAATTAAGGAATGCTCAGCTATAGTGTTTTACTTGCCTATTCTGTTTTCACTTGCATGTTGCCCTAAACTTATTCCACCTTGCACTGATTCCCTAAAGAGGTTCTGTTGTGCTACAAATGAACTTTCAGTGTACTCATACTTTTTATATTGGCATTTAGACATTTTAAAAGTGACATAGAAAAAATCATTCTTATAATAAGTTTTTTTTATTATTAAAACCCTGAAATACAATACTGTGGTTCAAAATGTAAGGGATGTTTTGAAGTGTCTTAGACACTGGGGATTCTCTTCCACTTGCTACAAGTAAATTTCTTCTTGGTGTAACTCCTGAAAGCCAAAAGCCAATAAGAAATATCAGACATCTTTCCCAAAGGCCCAGGAATTTGGGACATTCATATGAAAGTGTATTTAGACATATACATAAAAGAAATCCCTACAATGAGCATCTATCTCAGCAGTGTGTAGTGAGTGTTTCACTTACCAAGCAAAATTTGAGCCAGAAAAAAGGGATTCTTCATTTCTGTGCCAAAGGCAGTGGTCTCTGGGGCAAGGCAAAGGCAGTCCAGGACACGGATCTGCTGGAGCAAGCCCAGAGGGGGGCCACAAAGATGACCAGAGGGCTGGTGCACCTCTTGTATAAGGACAGGCTGAGAGTTGGGGTTATTCAGCCTGGAGAAGAGAAGGCACTGAGGAGACCTTAGAGCGGCCATCCTATACATGAAGAGGTGTCTACAAGAAAGTCAAAGAGGGAGTTTTAGAAAGGCATGTAGTGATATGACAAGGGGTAATGTCTTCAAACTGAAAGGTTTACATGAGTTGTAAGAAAGAAATTCTTTTCTGTGAGGTTGGCAAGGCACTGGAACAGGTTGCCCAGAGAGGCTACAGATGCCCCCTTCCTGAAGGTGTTCAAAGCCAGGCTGCATGGGTTTTGGGCAACCTGGCCTAGTGGAAGGTGTCCCTGCCCATGGTGGTGGTGGGGATGGAAGTAGATGATCTTGAAGGTACCTTCCAGCCCAAACCATTCTACAATTCTGTGGTTCTAGGATGTATGCTGTTGTGCTGAGTCCAGCAAGGGTTTGATAGTAACAGACTTTCCTGCATAGAATTAGCATCCTTTTAACTCACACCTTTAATACAGGCTGAGTAGAAAGCCTGATACAATCAATTAGGTACATTTCAAATGAGTGATATGCAGTATAGGTTATAAACAGTATTTGTGATGGGTATTGATCTCTTTCACAAATATTAATTTATTTGCAATGCATGAAATTGTTCTCAAATGGGATGTGTCCATTCCCCACCCTCCCCTACACTCTTTTTAGTTATTAACTCCCATTCTCTTGCAGTTGAAGTGTGACACTGTTGACCCTGTGCCACTCATCTCACAGAGGGTGGCACCATGGCCACAGCAGGTGTGGGACTCTTGGATTCGTTCCTTCTGCTTTCATCTCTACTTTGTAGGGGAACTTTCCTTCCATACACACCATTTCAGTTTCAGCTACATGTGTGTGACATTGCCTTGTCAGAAACAAACAGCTTGAGTTTTTGAGCATCTTTTGGGTGGTCCTGCCTTTTTTATTGCAATGGTGCAAAACACATAAAAGGTGATGAACATTTCATGTGTCTGTGTAGAAGGGTTTTGCAAATATACAGCTGATTTGTTTTTAAAAACCAAAGCAATGTATCCTCAAGACAAAACTCTTTGAAGAAGATTCACTTACATTTGGGCATTTTGGAGGAAAATTTAATGCTCCAGTTATTTTCCCATAAAAATAAATCAGTGTAACACCATATTTAGTCAATCAAAATTATGATCTTATAACCAAATTGTTCCCAACTTAGAGATATGGATTAATTGAACATGTTATCTTATTGATTTATATTACTTCAGGTTTAGAGGCATAATCGCTCATGTACGTATACATGTATTTTTATTGCTAATTTTTCGTTCTCGGTCATGACTAAGTATTTTTGCTCATAAGTTTCATAAACCTTCCTTCATAAAGGAAACACTGACTTTTGGGGTTTTCAGCTCTATGTAATGGTTTATGAACTTAAATTTACCACCATGTATTACTACCATGTGTGATATAATACATAATTTTCCTGTATAACACCTTCTCCTAAATTCATTATGTGGGGACAAAATGTGCATAGGAGTTCACTATGTTTATAGGAAGACAGCTGGTAGACGTACCTGTTTCTGGTTTCTGAGACCTGATACAGAGATAAGAGGTGATGACTGTTGAAGTAATTGAATCCAATATGAATGGCAAGTAAAAAACGTATTTAAAGTTCTTTATGATAAAAATTTGGACCCCTTGTCCTTGATTCAGTTGCCCATGCCGCACAAATAGGTGTCTAGTGCCATTTCATATACTGTAGGATACAATATCAGGTTAAAAGATAAGTAAATCAAGTAAAAAGACTAAAATACCTAGAGTAGTATGGATTAATTTCACTTCAGAGGCCAGTGCCTTTAAGTCTCTGGTCCAACGAGCAAGCTGTCTTGCTTACTGATTAAGAAAAAGGTAGAAAGTACAACAAATATTATCAAATCTCTTAGTCACTGGATATGTGAAAATGATCTGTAAATATGAATCAAAATGTGAGGTCAGGTAGCACATCCACTTTGCAAAAATATAAATTTAGGAACTTGATTCAGTTGCTTAAACGTGCACATGTAATGGCATTTCCTTTCTTTGTTTCACTCTCACATTTTTGTTTAGGAAAAAGAAAGTCCAGGTGGTGGATTCTTCTAACTTTGTTCTAGGATGATGCAACTCATGGTCCTTCTAAACCCTGCATGGAAGCATGCAACAAACTGCTGCTTCTATTTCTGAGGAGAGTCTGTGTCCTTGTTAAAATTTTCCAGGCAAAACTGTTGCGCTTCATATGAACAATTCAGTATTAGTTTTTGTATATCCTGAAATTCTAGAAGTGCAAATGTCCTCATTCCAGTATCATAGAATGAACTCAACCTCTGCTCTTAGAACACTTTTTTATACATTCAGCTTTATGCATCAGTGCAAATATATACTGAGACAGCACAAGACAAAAGAATGTTTCGTGGTCTCAGTACTCATAATGGATGTGGGATTAAGAGAGTATCACTAAAGAAGTCTTCTCAGTTGCACAAAGGACAAAAGTTATTTGTACCAAATTTTCCATGCAGTTTCTCCTTGTGCAGTTTGGAAGACTCCCTTGATAGAAGTAGTGTCAAACCTGGCACACTGCAGTTTTAACTTCAAATAACCCCAGCAAGATCTGACAGGAAAAAAAAATAGTTTAACAATGACCCATTGAAAGGTCTCATTATCTTTCCCATACAGTGCACATAGGAATAGACTGTTCACATTCCTTTTAACCTTGCTGGAAAAGATTCACTTCTAATCAGAAGGGCTACACATTTGTGAAGAGGAGAAAGATGTTCCATTAATATGCAGGAAAGATCCTTCCAGGTTAGTCCATATTTGGTTTGAATTAATTCCCTCTATATCAAACACAAAGCAAAATCCAAACCTTTTGAATTTAATTTAATATGCTTACACGCAGGAACTTTTTCATTCTTGCTAAGTACTGCTTGGTGTCATAACAATCATTACCACGTATTCTTGTGATTTGTGTTGTCAAAGATCCACTTATGAACTCCATTCTATGTGCTGACATTATACATTTGAATAACTGCAAAAGAAGGTTTGATAAGATGTAACACTTCAAATGAAAGGCTCAATATTATGCTTTGACATAGTACATTGTAGTAGCTGTGGAAGGAAAGCCATTAAGATGGATCGTGTCAATGGATGCCATTAACACTAAGATTTTGACATGATTTATCTTAATAGCTGGGTATGTACACTGAAATAACACATTTTATTCTGTTAGAGATCCATATGTTAACAGCTCAAGGACAGTATTGTACACACTCTGTATTGCTCTGAGTATGTAAAAATGAGCACACTGCACAAGCGAACTTGCTTCGCTTTGCCTGGCCCCAAAAGGAGGACAGAGAACTTGCAGTTCTCCTTGCTGAATTTTTTTTCTCCACAAAATCACGTACTCATTCCTGAGGGAGGGTTCTGGGCAGAGCACTCCACGAGTTACTCACTCTCCCAAGAAGAATTGTAATTAGAGCTCCCACAATAGTTAAGCAGCTGGTGTTCTCTGACTGCTGCTTCATCAACTGTTCGTAATTGCTTCATTGTTCCCTTGTGCTCCCTTCCAGCTGATGGCTTCTTCCACCTGTTGTCTCTCATTTTACACTTTGAATGTGAGCTCTTTTGTACAAGTTATATTTATACAAGACATTCTGTGGTAGCTTACAGGCAATTTCATAATACAAACCTCTGTTATGAATTATGACAATGAATATAATAATAATAATGATAACCCTTCAAAATGAAACTTGTTTAAATAAACTGCATTATTTCAAGTGGCTTTCTAAAAGAGGGAGCTGAATTAATATTGAAGCCCACAGGCAAATATGAAGCTTGAAGAAAGTCTACTCTGCTCTTGGCTCTGAATCTGGGAAACAATTGTGAAGTGGGAGGCTATAAAGTGTTGGCTGAAAGAGAATTAGAGTGGCAAGCAATGAACAGCCTCTGCTTGATTTCTTTTGTGCTCTGCAAAACAGTAATTTTTATATGCTTAGAGAAATATGCTGAAAGAAACTGATTCCCTCATCTGTTTATCTTTCCTTCTGGTACAGAGGCATCATACTTAATTTTGGTTGGTCAAAAGGGGGACTACACAAAAGATGCTTTTCCAAATGAAATGTGTAGATATTATGTCCATAGATCCACATGTGCTAGCTCTGTATCCAGCTGTTGTAAATAGCTGAACTCTAAGTGCCAGAACATGGGCTAAAATGGACATTTTTAAGATCAACAGAAGTAATAAAAGTTTATCCTTTTCTGTGACAATAAAGAAAGAACTGTTGTTTTGTCCATTATGAAGAAATGTTATAAAACTTAACAAAATAGAAGCTTTCTGAAACACTTTGCTTGTCTCTTTGTTCTCATGTTAGATGTTTGGTAAATGCAGTTTAATAGGCCTGCTATGGAATTCAGTGGAATGTTATGGAAGACATTATTGCAGATTTTCGAAGAGGTTTTTTTATCAAATTCTACTCACTTTCTTCTAATCCATTGTAGCTGTTGCAGAGCCTTTCTCTAAAAAGTGATGCTTAAAAATCACTTTGTTGCATTAGTATCTAAAATCGATATACTGCAAAAGATAATTAGAAACTAATCATACAGTCGGATCCCACCTATACTTTTTCCTAGACACCACTTTAGCCTCATTTTACTGCAGAGAACCATCAGTTCTAAGGAGGGATACTTACCATAACCAGCTGTTACTAATGTTTAAAAAGCGATATTAAAAATATATTTAAAAAATAATATCAGATGCTTCTTTTGTGGATAGCTACAAACAACAGAAACCTAAACTCAGACTAGTTGAGCATTCAATATCTAAATGTTAAAGATCAATAACTGAGATTCACCTGTAATGTTTTATTGGCTCAAAGGAAGTTGAATGATGAAATAAACTGCTCACAGGGTTTTTCCAGTGACATAATCAAATCCTAATAAGCCAGTGATATGGGAGTTCAGGATGGAACAGATGAGCATTTTTAATGATGCAAAACTGATTTTAATTTAATAGCAGAACTGTTTTGTTTGAGTTGCTTTCATAATATACTTTCCCAACCGGGGAAATATCTCAAGGTTTACTGTGGGACTTGCGCATCTTTTTCTACCTAAGGAGCAAGGCTGTTTGCCAGTAGCCAAAAGATTTGCTTACAATTTGGAAGGCTCTGCTCTGGAAAAAGTAAAATGAACTTTTGAAGCTATTTCTCTAACTTTTCTGCAATCCTCACAGTTGCCTACTTTGTAGACAGTGTATTTCTTACCCATTTTTGTTTTTATCCAGAACACTCTAAAGGTCTATTTTTCATTTCATGAGAAACAAAAACAAATGGTGAAGCATGGCAAATTTTTGTATGAGAGCCAGTCCTGTTTAACAGCCTATGGAGCCCATTTGCTGTTCACTTCCAGTGCTGTCCATAGAGGCATCTGGGAATTAACATGGTGGCTTTCTCAGGGTAAAGTTCTTAATTATCCTTTCTAAGCTCATGCTATGCTTTCCCACCTGTGGGGAAAAAAAACCTTACTACAAAAGGTGTTTCTTTGGCCTGATGTTAATAGAGTCTTTGTACCTTTAGTTTTGTTTAACTTGCATGAATCAATATAACACTATGCATTAAAAGATCATGGTGTTTCCAAAATCTGGGGTGGGCATGACTTTTTAGACACACTTAGTTTGATCCTTTTAACTGCAGGAGCAGTCTGCCCAAGGGTAGATTTCAGTTGCACCCTACTGTTATCTTTTTGTGTTTGAACTTTATGAAGTATTTTATTGGTGACTAAACAGGAGTGCTTTAAACTGAGGCAATATGCAAATCATATCCTACTAAGGTGCTTAATTCTTACTTTTTAAAAACCACAAATAATGACACATAACTATCTCTGCTGAGGAAATCAGACTGATTGCACTGTGTCTACACGGGTGAACACAGGACTGCCTTTGAATACCACATATGCATGTCAGAAGCCCCCCAGTTTCTGGGTGAAACCTCAGGCACACTGTGACCATTTCCATGGTCAGAAAAGCCAGTAGATCCTCTGGGTAGGGGGCAGAGTGTCTCCAAGCCATGTCCTGAGGGACCAGAGATACTAAAACTTAGAGTACTTGGGATGTAATATGAGGGTAGATCCAAGAAGTGATTCTGAGGCCCAGATCACTAATCATTCTCAATTATTGCTAGTTAGCT
Organism: Illadopsis cleaveri; assembly: GCA_013399915.1. NCBI lineage: Eukaryota > Metazoa > Chordata > Aves > Passeriformes > Timaliidae > Illadopsis > Illadopsis cleaveri. The sequence continues at coordinate 278,009 of VXBB01010162.1, read as the reverse complement.
TCCTCCCTTTAGGCCTACCTCTAAAACAAACCTACTTGGAAGGGGACTGTCCCTAACCAGAAGAGATGCAAATGGGTTCTTGTCATTTGGCCTTGTTGTGCAGCTACACAATTTTTTCCTTAACAGCCCTGACGTTGCTGAAAAGACTTGACAGCAGTATCTCAACAGGCTTTCTTCTTCCATAATTTGCACACAATTTTTTACAACAGTTACATTTTTATGTGATTTTGCAATGTGTTTTAAAATTCCCTACAACCTCTATGCTTCTCAAGAGGAAAAAATAGCTCCTACAATTATTTTTATCTGCCAAAATTTAAGTCCAAATATGTATTTTTAAGATAACGTGATTGCTCAAATAGTACATTGCAGATATAAAAAGTCAGCATTAAAAGTTCAAACCACGGCTGAAAGTAAAAAAAATTAAGATAGGTCAAAATAGGTTGTAATAATGAAATATTGCTGCCTTACTCATGTTTCCATGTGTATCAATACCAGCTGTGCTGTATACAACAAAAACTATGAAGAAAAAGCAGTTGAAATTGAAAAATCTGTTTTATGAGCCAATAAGAAGTTATAGACTTATCTTCTGAGGAACACAGATCAGAAGCCAATGCTGGAAGTAAAATTACAAAACCAGAATTTGGAGTACAGCAACAAAAAGATTGGACTATTTATCCACCAGTATTTCAGTTAATTCCTTCCTTATTCATATTGTCATGCAGGTACTGACCATAATGAGGCCAGAAGCCTTGATGGTCCAAAAGTTATGACTTTTTAAAAACTTATTTATTAAAAAAATTCTTATTCAGCTTGAGAAAGCTTACAGTTTTTGTAGACAGCTGTACTTTAGAGGTCCATTTGGATCCGTGAATGCTAAGGGATAATGAAAGTTTGTGTATGGAATTGTAAAACCAAGAACTAAAGAATATCTGGGCAGCTCTAAATAATAGGATGCCACTTTTCAGAGTTCATGAGTAAAAGACTTCTACACTTTCTTTTTGTACCTTTTTGCTCAACTGTTTAAGTTGAAAGGATTTATTTATTTATTTATTTATTTGCCAAAACTAACCCTTCACAGGCAGAAAATGGTGCTTCTTTGTCCCCTAGTGGATAAAGAGATATTTTTCCCCCTAAGACAGAGAACCTCCGGGAAAAAATCGCACCATCTGAACTGAGGAAGATTAATGAGGAGTTGGAATTGGGAACTGCTGTCTACAGACTGGATTGAATTCAAGACGTGAAATGCCTTTTGGAGCTGCTAGTTTTGTCCCCAGTGACCATCAGGGAACCTAGGCTGGTAAAATTCACTACCTCTCTAAGCTCCCCAAAGTTCATTTGAAGAAACCAGGGCTTATGCATCAATCCTGGTGCATGGTACACGGAGCACAGACCATGATGCACAGAACATGGCTTTTCCACCCTGAAACACACGAGGCTTCGGCAAAGGGTCCTGTGTGGTGGAAAAGCAGAGAGCAGCCCTCTGCCATTTCAGAAGAAGCAGAAGTGAGGCAAGGAAGAAAAGAAAGATGCATTCCATCCTAGGACTGCAACAAAAGCAGAATGCACTTTTGATTGGAGCTTTGAAGCGATATAAAATAATCACAGTATGACTTGACTGGAGTGGGATGAACTCCTCCAACAAATAATTTATTTGGTGAGTCAAGTCTCATTTAATAATCAATAATCCTCCTCAACTTGGTTTTTATTTGGTGATTGACTACACAAATATATTTCATCACATGGATTGGACAAATAGCCCAGCTTTAACAACTCATCATGATTTGCCTTTCATGATGTGTGTTTGAGCATCAAATTTTCACAATATGATTTTTAGTCTTTTATGAGTTGCCAAAAATTTTTTCAGGAGGTGAAAGAGAATTGCTGATGTTCTGGTGAATGTTTCCAATAAAGCCTTTCTGTGACCATGTTCACAGGAGAATATTATCTGTCTTTCAACTTCTTCCAATTTCTCAGTAAAGCATAATATTTCTTAAAATTTCTCATAAGAATCACGGTGAAAAAGTGGTGAATATTATTAGAGAATATTTGTAGTCTGAATCTGGCTTTGTTCACATTTGTCTAGGCTGTCTTCATGCCATTGTGCAGTGTTTTCATTCTGATAGTATTTGTCTGATTTTAGTATTTCCTTCTAGCATAGCATCTGCCTTCATATGCTGTGACCTCTGCCAAATATGTCACACTTAGACATTCTCTCCAAACTGCCTGCCCTTGTCTTGAAATAAAAATATTAGATCTGCAAAACCAGCTGCCTCCCATGCTCCCAGGCTCATCTAAGTACAGTAATTCTATAAAAAATCATTTATATTTGATTTTACAACTATTCTCATAGCTAAAGATAGAATTATTGTTTTTGTTAGAAGTAGTTTCTTTCTGAGCTCTCAATCTTTATTGCCTTAATTAATAGCCTTGAAATACGTTCCGCTGTGGCACAACATGCAGTCAACATGCAGATTATACATTTTTATAAGTAAGGCATAAACCCTCTATTTTCTTTTTAAGAGCTCTGCTATTTGAGCCAAGGTGAATTACCAGCTTTTATCTGCATCTCTTGACTGCTGCTTAAGAGAATTAGTGGCACTGATAAGCTTTGTGAGGACAGCTAAGAGTAGCCAGATCAATTGCAACTCATAGCCAGAAATCAATGAAGTGTGTCTCAGTAAATCTGACTGATCCTTGGGTCACTACTGAGTGCATTATCCTGGCCTTACTCTGTTACAAGATTAGACCCAGAAATAATCATAAGTGAGATTCTCTCTGCTCTTCTAAAACACTCTTTACAGTCCTATTGCTGCTCTGTGGTAAAGAAACTTCAGACAGACACAGTAAGAGGAATACCACCATGCAAACGAAAGAGACTTCACCCTCTAGGTCATCACCCTGGGAGGAGGACCAAGTACCATTTCACTCCTGTCTGCAAAGAAGAGGTCAAACAAAATTTGAAATTGTAGATGTGGTGTTTTCTTAACTAGAAACAGAAACGCACATGCGGTATAGAGGGTCAAACCTCGGGACAGAGTCAGTGAAACCTTCACTAAATTTAACACAGTTGCTTCAATTTACTGACGATTGGGATCTCCCCAGAATGTTGCTAAGGGGCTGTTTGTAGAAGCCTGCATACCTTTTGAGACTTTAGCTTTGTTTTCAACAACCACAGGCTCTGAATACCCTTCAGAAAGTGAAGTGGAGGAAGAAAATTGCTCTTAATCTAATTTGCTGTGTATTTTTTATAGAAGGGCTGCACATAGTTGAGCAGAGCAAAGCTCATGCCTGCTGTGCAGTGAGGGCTAACCTGTGCCGCGAGGACAGAGCCTCCAGTGAAAGTTGCATATCCTATGAGTTCTGATTTGGCACTCTGGGAATGTGGGAGCAGCTGCTTCACTCTGACCACATAATAACAGTGCAGCAGCTGCAGCGATGCAGCCCAGGTGAGTGGGCTGGCAACCTCACCAACTTGTACACAAAAATGTGGTGGGAAAGGTGGGAAAAAACTCAGGCAGGAGATCGAAAGGAAATACTGGGCTGCTAAATGATGCAGGATATCACCTTGATGAAAGCTGTACTGGAAGGCATGTAGAAGTATTAGGTTGTGAAGTTAAGAGTCAAATGCCAAAAAGGTTTTGTGAGGTGATAGAGGTGTCAAACCTCTGAAACCTCTATACTCTTCTAACAAGAAAAGCTACTTCAACAAAATACTCACACTTGTCTGAAGAGAAAATTGTATCTTTAGTTTTGGATGATAGAGCATCCACAAACACCACTGTAATCAATGAAAGCAGATGAGACAGCAGGAACGTGGTTATGTTACACACTGTTCTGCTTACTGACTCAATTGCATATACACAGGACTGAGTGTTCACAGGATGTCCATGTTCATAAACAAGAGTAAAGAACATTTGTTAAAGCTCCCCTCCCCCAATCTCTTGCCATCTCCCCTTAACAAACATATTAGTTTAATGAATGCAAATTACTGCTAGAATGACATAGTCTAGACTTAAAAAAAAGTTAAAATATTTTGTTATCTGATATACAGAGATTCATAAAAATAGTCATTAACTTTGGAATGAGAGTACAATGTGGAGTTTATTAAATGAGGAAATACAACATTACTTTTATGTACCGTGAATTCATTTCCATGGTTAAGGATTAGCAATAAGAAGCTCTCAATATGGAATCAGAGACTGCCAACATGGGTGCAATAAACTTTTCAGAATGGTTCATAAGATTATACTAATTAGGGATAATCTAATTTGAACAATTTTTATCTTCTCAAAAAGTAATATGATGTCACTCTATGGGAAGAGTCACTACCCGGGCTCCAGGGATATACTAAAAAACCACACACGTTATCTGTAATATTAAAAATTATGGTTGATTCACGAGACAGTCTTAGATCTACCCTTCTCCTCTCAAAAGATCCACCATATAGACTGTTAAGCCCCCATAATTATCTCCCCTACTTGTGACAAGCATGGGCTAATCAGTCTCCGAGGGAGTTTTCCTGTGGATGGTTGAGACGTGTGTGTATGCTTCACATTGCTTATCAAGCTATTTTGTACGCAGTATCACATAAGAGCTGACAAAAGTTCATTATCCTCATCTGGACTAGAATGACTCCAAATTAGGAAAAAGAGATAAGCTTTTTTTTCCCCCCCCATTCCCTTTCTATTCCTCTTTTTTTTTTTTTTTCAGAAAGGGGAAAAGAATATCCCTAGCTTGCATTGCAACAAAGATCTTAGCTAAGAAAAAGGCAAGCTAGGTTCTTGCAGACTTTAATCCCATATTAAAAGATTAGAAAAAACATCTGAAGAAATCAGAGATAGTCTAATTGAGGTTCTCGCCTTTAATCCTGTGAGTAGACTCCCCCTTGGATACCAGGATCTGTCAGTGCATAGTCTTGGGAATTCTCTAAGGAAAAATAAACCACAAGAAATGGACATACAACATGCTGTCTCACATTTAAAAAGAGAAAGAAAGAAAAAAATCTGAGAGATGGCAATATCAAAACATATCCTTTCCCAAGAAAGAAAAAAAAAATCAGGTACAATATAAAATGAAAACAAAAAAGCAGATGAGAAGAACCACAGTTATTTGGGAAGTTCTTTGATAACACCTACAAATGTAACCCAAAAGGAAATCATCTGGCTTGGCACTACTTTCCTCATCCAGATCAAAATGCCATTTGTATTGCATCTTTGCTTTTTATTTTGCGGGCAGTTGTATTTCCACTGAACTGACTGCAAGATAAATGTATTAAAAATTAATCTTTGAATTAGTCCTTTAGAATGATGTTTAAAATAAACCACAGAGTAACCACAGCACAAAGGAAAATTAGATAGAAGATTAGGATTCATTTGCGTTTGTCTGGCAAATAAGGGCAAGATGTATACAAAGAGAGATATTAATAAAATTCACTATAACACCAAGCCAAACTTTCTTATTGAAAATTATTAAAGGAAGAGACTCTTCATAAGGGGGAAAAACAAAACCAGTAACATTAAGCTGGCATTCTCTAAAACAGCACCAGTTTGAAACTGTGTGACCAGCAAGGCAAGTTTATTAATTTGATTGTAAAGTTGCAGACTAGAATTTGAATTCAGACATTTACAAATACATTTCATTGTTTTTAAAACTGTTCTGCCTTGCTTTGTGTTTTCTTTTCCATGTTTGGTGATCCATTTCCCTAGTAGCAGGGTCAAACATATTTTTTAGATTGGCTGTTACATAGCAGACACATGGAAATGCATTGTGTTGATAGCTAGCTATTTGAAATTTTAGTAAAGGGAAAATTTAGAAACTCTTTTTAACAGGTCAGATGTTATGGCAGTATGTTAACTTGACCAAAGCTGAAAGAGTCAGATTTTAGAATTGTGCTTTCAGGCTGTACATTTGAGTAAAAACAGAGAAGATAAACAGAGTGAAAGATGAAAAACAAAATCATAAAAGAAAATAATCAGAAGGTACTTCAACATGAAAAATCAAGGTAACATTGCAAGCAGATGCAATAAACATAAAAGAGGTTTGGGACTGTTATTTTTGTTGCATGGAAAATTACTGTGATTCATTGTTCTAAATTATGTAAAGATATATAGATAATGGAATTATGAACTGTATAAACACAAATGTGCTTGCCTTCCATTCAACATATTCTATATTAATATAAAGCAGTGTTAAATCACTGTAAGTTCAGAAAATTTTCTTTTATTTCCTCTATAAATTAATTCAAGACATGATAATGTCATTCTGAAAATTTTAATATGCAATTTAATATTTTATTAACAATGTTTAAGAAAAAGATTCATATGTTTCAGTAGTCTTGTTATAAGGCACTACAAAATGTGATAGGAATCACTGTAAGGCAGCAATTTCCTATGCCTTGGCATAAAGACCGAGAACAAATTAAAACAGTCTAATGCTTTTAGTGTTTCAAAATTCATTACATCAGTGAGGGGAAAAAACTCTAAAAGTGCCTGATCCAGCATGGCTGGCATTGGCAGACTTTGCTTTTTATAAGGAGAGCATTGTCTGTGTGAGATGTATAAGAAGTGACACTGCAGAGTTGAAGAACAACAGTGCCCAAACCCCAGGTCTCCAAGAACCTTGTGGATAAGTTGAGTACCTTAAACTGACATTGAATTAAACAAGAGTGGAAGGTACTGAACATGCATTGAATTCAAGAGTAGTTGAGTTTCTCAGCACTTTGACAGATCAAGACCCCAATTTTTGTTTTGTCTTTTATAACAAACAATGCCTCAAGGCAAGTACATACAGTAGGAATTTTGCATAAAGTTAATTGTTCACTATACATAAAAATCACTCCTTAGTTTTAATGAGGCTTAGGCACACACTGACCCAGTCACATTATTTTCTGGCATATGTACTTCTTGGAATTATCAACAGTACAAACTAATTTGGAGTAAGATTGGTTTTCCTCTCAGGTTAGAGAGAGGTTTGATAGGAACTAAGCCCATGCAGGGCTGCATTAATTCTGCAAGGGGAGTGGGATAGAACATTATGCCTAGAGGGTTGCAGTAGATACTATGCATTTTATTGTAATTTCTTCTTGCAAGTTGTGCAGAAGGCATGCAGGTTTTCTTGCACAAATCAAACAAAGAACAAACATAGTGCACATTTTATGTGAAGCAGTGAGAGATATAATTTGTTAGCATTTGATTAAAGCGTTCTGTAATAGTTTTGCATGATATACAGTGCTAAAGTAATGGGCATATTTAATCTTATTAAAGCATGCATATTCAGAAATATTCTTGCATTAGCACTAGTAAATCTTTGGACCAGTTTCTTACAGGAATGTACAGAAAGCAAGCAAATTTATAGTGAACCTGTATTTCATTTGGAGAGTTTGATAGCCTTTTCAAACCACTTGCTTCAATATAGTCTATTATCCAAAATCCTCCCTGCAATGATACTTAAGACCAGTGACTTCAAATTAATATAAGGCAGTTGGGATGAAAACCCTCTGTGGATGGTGTAATTCTAGTAAATGACAAAATAATTAAGTAACACATTCAACAGACTCCAAAAGCAGATGTTTATGATAATGTAACATGCAATAATGTTAGATGGTGTGTGAAGAGGAGAAAAGAGCAACTTCTGCTCTAAGATGCCTGCACTTCTTGGTTCTATTGAATGTCATCTATCAAGGCACAGAATTCAATCTATGTGTGGTAGAAGCATGACTCCTAGGGAAGTGGCTCTAACACTGTGACCATTCATTGCTTCCATTCAGTTAAAATGAATACTCCAGTTTTGCCTTTGTCTAGGCTTTGGTCCATTGATTAGGAGGCATTACAGCTTTTTTACTGAAGAACCATTACTGCAGAATTGCCTTTGGTTTTCACATCATGGGGATCTTTGTTTAATCAGAGCATGACTTTTGAGAGTGGGACATACTAGATTTAAGTACCACATCAATGATGCATGAACTCAAGAGATTTTGAAAACTTACCCTATAACGTGAAATTTTGTTTGACAACCTTTAAGGCTAATGAAGATAAGAGTAGAGACATGGTGACTTGAATGTATATCTGAGCTGCTGGTTTTTGCAGGGATGTTTTTGGCATAGATGGCATTTTCTTATGTGTCTAAGTCACCAACATTTAATGTGCAGTGATAAGAACTAGTGAAGAAAATGGCCAACTGATCTTCCACCAACATATATCTGGTTAAAAAAAAATTACATTTGCACATATATGTGCACAGTTATGTGCTTGGAAGGATATAGTTTATATTTCTTTTTTATATAGTTTTGATGTACCAGGGTAATTCTTGAATACAATAAATCCTCCCATAAGAAAATTTTAATAAGTGCAAATTACTGATTTCTAAAGTTTTCTTTAGAAAAAGATCCATTCTTTCCTATCAAGTGAACATTTTGCTAGGGGAGACTGAAGATTAACCTGGTTAACCCCCTTTGCTCTGTTCCTTTGCCTTTTAATTGTACATACTCAAATA
>VXBB01010162.1:226581-269478 GCA_013399915.1 Illadopsis cleaveri | reverse complement strand
TTTTTTTTTTTTTTGAAAACATTTCTGCATATTAGAAGAGAAAACTCAGCTCGACCTTTTCTCCATCAAGACTACCTATAATTATCCCAATTTGTTTTAAATTGCTTTCTGTCAGAGAAATCAGGCCCATTCTTAACACTAATGAATTTTCAGCTGAGTCCTGTTTGATTTCACAGAAAAGAGTTAAACCGAGTGAAAGAATGGCACAAGAATGCTTAAGCTACTGTTTATCTGGTGAGAAGTTACCAATACTCTTATCTCACATCAGAAAGTCAGAAAAGGTTTTTTTCTCTCTACTAGTGTAATTTCTGGAGATCCGATATACTCTTCCCATTTGGCTCAGATCCTGCTTGTTGTTTTATGTCAAGCAGTAGATGGAAGCTTATGGTGTGAAAAAAATAAAGAAAACCTCGACAGATACCTTTGTTAAATATTTTATAAAGATGTCAGTGTTATGCATCTGCCTGTTTTCTTTCGTCTCCAAATTAATAAAATTAAGTGTAGATCTCTTAAAGAGATACTTTCAGAAGTAGGAAAAAATCTGTAAGGTCCTTATTTAAATGATTTTCATGTGTCTAAGAAACTTAATGATGAAAATCCTAAAGAGCTTAGCCTTCAGGACACTTACTTTCTTTTGAACAATTTAGTCATGTTTCACTGGCCATAAATTGAACCCTTGATTTCCAATTTGGGTTATCAAAGTATCCCTAAAGAGATCAAAATTGCAAGTTCAATATTATGACTCACTGTCTGTTTGGTTTTAATTGATAGGGGATAGACATATTAAACTTTGATTTAATGTTTATAAATATTACAGTTTTTTCTGGTTTTGCTTCCAAAGGAGGTTTTGCCTCTAGGAGGTTCCTAGAGGCTATGGCCTCACTGAGCGTCTACTACAGCCATGTGTGGTCCGACTCCTCTCACTGTAACTGCCATTAATTTGAAAGGGGAACCTGGATAATCAGGTTGTGCTCCTAAGAGTGATTTCTAGAGACGTTTCTCCATCAAAACTCCAGGTATTTCTCAGTGGGATGGTGCATTTGGAGCAAAGCACCAGCGAGCCACAAAGGCAGGACACATACAGACCAGTGTAACCCCTTGGCCAAACCTGAGTCTCAACGAGGCAGCAGTGCACTAACACAGTTTCCCTGTGCTTAGCTCTGGAGTTAATCACTTGCAGCTGGACAGGGATCATTTTATAGTTCATTTAATCAAAAATGAGCATGTTTGGACCAAGAGAGATCATCTTCACTCTGATGTTTTAAAAAGGCAAGGTATTGAGATTAATTAATAACAAGGAAACTCCTTCATAAGAGAATGGACTGTTAGGAGGGGTACATAAAACATTATATGGACTCACTGTTCCTAATAGCTTGACATGATAAAGCTCACAGCCTAGATTTTGTACACAGGCATAGCCCCAGAAAGGAAGAGCTCAGCAGATAAGGATCAGTAGAAACACAGCTACTCTTTTCTTCTCTGAAGAAAAATCAATATTATGGAGTTTTTTCCTTCTTTGGCTTTAGCACCTTGGTTCAGAGTTAGAAGCACTAATTCCCACACTTCAAAATGTTCTGAAGTTTTCTTCACATACTTTCCCAAAGATGAACTTTTACCTAGTGCTGTGTGAAATCATTCCTTATTCCACTGAAATGTGAAAGTGCACCCAGAAAAGGCATAGAGAAAAGGTAAGTAAAAAACAAGACTTGTTTAAGGAAGGGGGGGTTGAGTTTTGCACACACCTGACTTGTCTTTCTTACAACTTCTGACTGCTGATTTTGCTATTTATTTGTGAACAATGTTATCTATTTTCCATTGCCATTTTGCCCATTACATATTTATTGAAAGGTTTTATTTCTTCTCTATTCCAATGTTTAATCATTTAAATTTTATTGCTCTCATTTTAACAGAATTTTCTTTTGTCACAATGAGACAAATATGTATTTTAACAAGTTTATCAATTTAATTGTTTAGATGAAAGTTGTTCTTGTTAGGAAATTATAAACATTAATAAAATTTTATGAAATAAAATAAAACTAGGAAATTTCTTTCTTTTCATTCTTAATGCTACCAGCATTTAGCATCTTGTAAATATTCCATTTACTTGTAGATTTGTAAATTATTTTTCATGTATGTAACTGACTTTATAACAGTAGCTATGGAGCTTGCAAAATACTCCACCATCTAAATACTAATGCAGTTAAAAGAAAAAAGTAGTTTCTTGGAAAATGACATAATAATTACCTAATTATTTTTTTGCTCTCCACACCTAATGATTTTTTTGTCTGTAAGCAGATGTTCTCAAAGATGCAACAGGAATAGGGAATTTAACATGGCTTGGTTTGCAATATTACAGGACTGTTGGAGTTTTAAGAAGCCACACCAGAATTGTGTAAAGCTGAACCTTATATTCATTATTCATATACATCGGACAGCAGGAGAAGTAAAAGATCCACACAAGAACTGTGATGGCTTGTGCAACTGTCTGCACTCATATGTTTTTTTGCAAGAGCATGGTGATTGGTGTGCTAAGTGCTCTAAAAATCATGTAGCTGTTTTCGGAAATTTTGCAAAACAGGAAGAATGTATAACAAGCTGCATTTTTTAAAGTATCTTTTACTTTTCTCTGTCCTCTTTACAGGCAAGGAATCTCTCTTTCTGTCAGATAAGGGTTATTCTTTCTTGTATAGTTCTAAGTTTCTTTTCATTTGTCCTTTGCCATTTTTCATCCTGAAAGGACAAGTTTCTGTAACAAAGAATCCCCTACTGTGCTTGCTTAGACAAGAATATTTCAGTGTTCAGTGGCTTGGTTAAGCTGTCCGGTTGCTTAGAGGCAGGAGACTATCATGTGTACCAAATGGCCTGGAAATTTTTAAAGAGAAAAGTGACTGGTAAGATTGAAAGATGAAGGAAGCAAATAATAAATGAACAATGTTTTCTAATGCTTCTAGTGAAGATGCCTCCCTTCCATCTCCCAAAACTGATTGTAGTTGAGGGAATATTTGAATCTCAAGCCACAGTATTTTCAGAAAGGACACACATGTATGATAAACCATAATTCTCCCTGGTATATATTGTTTCCTCTTGCGCTTGTAAGTTCCTCCTCCATGGAGTTTCTACATTTGTGACGTGCAAATGCAACAATCTACAATCCTTGTTTGCTTGTATCCCAGTAGGCTTTTACACATCTGGGTCTTTCACTAGATCATCTTTAGCATTCCCATCAAACTGAAGCTTTTTGGTTTCACCTTGGTGGCTCTGAGCCCCTTAGATCTGACTGCCTGTCTCATGACACTGCTTTCTATTATAGTACCTACTCCTCACTTTGATGCACCTTCCTTCCAGCTTTCCATGTGTTTGGAATGCTTTTCTTGTGTGTATACTTTCTTTCCTACTGGCTCCTTTTACTTGTAACCCTCACTGTCTTTCTTAGTAACCTTCCTCCTTTTACCGCCCTTCTCAAAACATGTTACTTCTCAATATGACAGCTGAAAATGTATGGAAAATACCACAGATCTAGGATTGTACAAGGATATCTATCTGAGCTAAATCATCACTTTCCTGATGCTGTGACTTGGGATAGGAGCATCTCAACAGACGGAGACGTCTGAAACCATTCAGATGAATTGCAGGCTAGAAATGCCCATTTCTTTGCAATGGTGTAAAATGGAGCCCAGGGTCACTACAGATCTATATACTGCGGACAGAAAATTTACAGAAGAACAATCTCAACATATGTATCCACATTTTAACTAAGTCCTGTACTTAATTGTTTAAATAACTGTGAACATATGTATAATGCTACTTGCCAAATTTCGGATCTAAGATATAAGGGAATATTGGGTGGGGGTTTTTTGCTAAACTTGTAAATATAAACCAATAAAAATTAAAATACAAAAAGAGGAAAGTTTAGCTTTTTTCTCTCATCTATCTATGTTATGTTAGAGGGACCTTATATTTATTTTACTATCTGAGTTGAAAGCCAGGGGTGAAGAAAAGAACACCTGAGGAAGCCTGGTGTAAATAAGAGGTGGATTGTGTGTGCATCCTTAATTTGATCCTGAAACTATTTTTCTGAGTGCTGTAATCTGAGAAATAATTGAACATTTTCAACAATATAATTGCCTTCTGTGTTATTGCCATTTACACTGGTTTAATGACTGGAGATGTCTTGTCTGTTCTGCATATTACTGAAGAATAAGGAAAAAAAGTTTGACTCTGTAGAAAAGTTTAACAATTTGATATAATGCAAATGGCAACTGGAAAGGATATGCAGCTAGTCACAAAGAGCAATTGAAATACAGCATTTCTTAGGGAGGGCATAATTTTACAAATAAGTAAAGACTTTGTTTCTCGGTAAAAAGATTTTTCTGTTTGAAATTCTGAAATGCTTGATTGATGAAGCAATTATATAATTCAGAAAACAGTTTAATTTTGTTTTTAAGCAAAATATTGTCTTATGGGTATTATTAAACTGATCAATAAAGCTGTACTTAATTCAGTTCTTTAAACTTCAGGTTTAGCAATTTGTTCCATTAAAATTATAGAACCACCATGAAGTAAAATTAATTATTAATTTAGGGTCTAGAGATTATAGAAATCTCAACTGAAGATATTATTAATATTAATGTTTAGCTAACTGGATACACTGTATTTATTTGAAAAACTTAGAAACAATTGTAACAATACAAGTTCAAGAAATGAGTTGTAATTTAACATTAGGATATCTGTTGCAGGAGCTACCATTTGATCAATCCATTTGATCAATCAATTTAAATCCCAGATCAGCTCATATCTACTGCTTGGATATCTATCTTATTTGACAGAGACACAAGTCTTTGAGTCTTAAAACGATATACAAAAATTGGGATGTGACCATTCAGAACTGAGTGCTGCTGCATTGCCTAGTTGTTGGTTGTCTAGGCCTTAGATACAATTCAAATGTCTAAATTAGGCACAATTTCTCCAAATAATGCATAAGAGCAACATCTTGCAATGGCCATTGACAGACTGTGACAACTTGTCTTGAATCTAACCCTGTGTCTAACAGAAGAGCCAAGTTTGAACATGAAGGCAACTTTTGTATAACAACATTGGGACCGAAAAACTGATCTAATCACAAATCTCTTCTAGACAGCTGTTAATATAAAGGGATTTAAGGAATACTTTTCCATGCATGTTTTGGAATTAGGGTGCCATAGTCAACCAACATAGGTTAGCCCAATAGGAGACAGTGATTTGCCTTATTTTTTTTTTTGGATCAGAGGTATTTTGCAGCCAGGGAGGCATTTGCAGGGACCAAAGCTGTATCTCCCTACACTTAGGACATCCAGCCAATGAATCCTAGATGCCTGTCACTGCCTTTTCTTTGGTACTTTTAGCTTTGGCTATAAAGAGCCTCTTGCACATATAGTTATTTCATATATACATTTGCATGTATGTATTCAATTATATATAATTATATATACAACTATATACGTACATTTCCTGCTGAATTGCAGTGTGCCTTGGCTATTTCTTGTTTTGGTATAACATATTCCTCTGTTTAGTCATTGTCCTTTGGTAATTCTATTTGTTTTACTAGTTGTTTAAAAACTCCAAATGATTACTATAAAAGACTCTCTTTTATTTTACTGTTTATCCCTCATTTTGACTGTTTTTGAATAGATGAACTTAATGGTGTTAGATGGAAATACTTAAATGTGAGCAAAGAGTATATTTTCTGTACAATATTATTGAAAAAAAAATCATTAATGTGCAAATTGTGAGTTATGAAATCATAACTATCTACCCTCTCTGTATCCTTAAGGGCCCCAGAAAGTCATGCTAAAGCCCTACATGTTTCATTAGAGACCATTATTTGGTAAAAAATGCTAAAGAATAGGGTCTTTCTGGCAACCTGCCCGTTTTCTGTGTTTGTAAACTGGAGGACAGCAAAGGAAGTACCTCTTGTCTTGCTGCAAAATCTTCTCTTAAATGTGGTTTCCCTTATCCAGGTGGATTAAGGAGATTCCTTTCACAGGGCAGAGGTGGTGTGCTTCATTTCTGTGGCTAATTCTTCGGGCTGTAAATGAGAACTTTGTTTTCCATCCAAAATTCTTGCTTCCAAGAGCTCTTAGCTTCTACTGAAGTTGAACTGCAGTACAAGGTACAGGGTTCACAAAGACAGAAGGAATAAAAGCACGGAGCCCATCTCTGTAACACAGCAAGACTGGATTTCAAAGGTGAGGCACTGTTTCCCTGAAATTTGCTCTTCCTGAGGGACTATAAACAGCCTCTCTTCCTCTTTCTCTCATGATTAAAAGAAAAGTAAGTGTGGCTACCTCTCTGGTAGGAAGTTCAGTCCTATCAGGCTGTTTTCTTTGTGGTGGATTCTGTTTTAGGGATCTCGAATCAAGTGCATCATAAGCCTTAAAATAAAGCCTTCTGAAGTCGTAGAGTCACATAATCAATTAGGTTGTCAAAGATCAAAGACCTTTGAGATCATTGACTTCCAAGTTATGACCAACACCCCCATGTGAACTACACGATGGCACTCTACACAATCTTCTTTCTATAAACACTTCCAGTGTTTAATGACAGTGAAAATGACTCCACCACCTCCCCAGGCAGTCCATTCCACTCCCCAATCACCCCTTCTGTGAAGAAATTCTTCCTAATGTTCAACCTAAACCTCCCCAGGCACAGCTCATGACAGTCATCTTGTCCTATCACTAGTTACCGGGAAAAGAGACTGCCCCCCACCTGGCTACACCCTCCTTTCAGATAGTTGTAGAGAGAGATGAGGTCACCCCTTGAGCCTCCTTTTTTCCAGGTTAAGCAACCCCAGCTTCCTCAGCTTCTCCTCACAGGACTTGTGCTCCAGACAGTTCATCAGCTTCATTGCACTTCTCTGCACTCGCCCCAGTACCTCAAAGTCCTTCCTGAATTGAGGGACCCTGAACTGGACACAGCGCTCAGACGTGGCCTCACCAGTGCTGAGTACATGGGGACAATCCCTGTCCTGGTCCTGCTGGCCACACTATTGCTGATACAGCCCAGAATGTCATTGGCCTTGTTGGCCACTTGAGCATAGGCTGGCTCATGTTCAGCGGCTCTCAACCAGCACCCCCAGATCCCCTGGGTTTTTGTCCTGTAGATTTGTGTTCATTTAATTCATTAATGTAATAATTATTGCCCTTGAAAATAAGAGAAATTGATGATGAGAAGTATGTGGTCTCTGAAGGCATGAATCTTGAGAAGTTGGAATGTTATTATTGCAGTTATAAAACCAGTTTATTAAATTCTCTACTTTCTTAGCACATGAGTTATTCTCTCATGAGTGAGGTTTAGCTGTGCTACTTCCGCTGTATGCCAGCAATGAAGAGGACAATGGGAAATAACTTACCTTTTGTCTTTGTCCCTTTCTGAGTTTTATCTTTAAGGAATAGGGCTATGTACTTCTGACTTCAGCAGGGTCTATTCACCCTCAGCAGGGTAAATAGTATGGAAGGATTAGTAGGTGTTTGCTGCCTTGTGATCCTATCAGCACAGGTGTATAATGAGATATTTGAATGCAAAGAGAGAATTTATTATTTGAGCCATAATTATCTTTTGGTCTGGAAATTCTTCTGAGAGTGAAGATATAAGAAAAGAGCCTTTTGAGAGACACAGTTTGAGGACTGGTGTCTGGCTCTACTATTTGGATATCTAGAAATTCAGAGCATTTGCAGCTATTAATTGCAAATATCAGCTTCCGTGATATTTGATTGTTACAACGTTGAACAGGAGTTAATAGTCTTTCATCAAACAAGATATGTATGGAGTATGAAACCCTCAACTAAACTGGCTTCCAAATGAACCTGTGATGTTGTGGAAATGGAAGTGAGTAAACAAAAAACCAGTAGTTCAACCATTGTAAAATTGGTATTGTCTGCTCTACTGTAATTTCCTTATAATCCTTTGAACTTTGGCTTTGTGCATTGACACTGGACTTCTTTATTTGTATTGGTGTTAATTAACATGGCCTCCTAGATAATCAGCCTTTGTTAAAATGAGAAGATTATGCACAAAAAGAGATGTGGTGTACAGGTGAGGACTAAGCAGAAAAACGTTGTAACAATTTGCTGAACACGGAGGCTTATTGAGGATGCAGTCCTGAATAATACACACTAGCTTTGCTCTTCCCCCTTTAGTGTGTGTAGAGAAGCCATGAATCATTCATGGTCTCCCAGCTGAGCAGGGCTTCAAAGGGGCTGGTTGTGATTGGGTGTCCTGGGTGAATTGCCACGCTGCAGAAACGCCTGCACCCTCAGCACTGGAGGGGTGAGGAAGCACTTTCATCTGGGCCTCCAAAGTGTTTCGGGTCACAGTTCACCAGGAGATAACGATGTAGATGTACATTCAGAATTAGCTGCAGAGATACCTGTGTAGTGCGGTGTGGAAAAGTGAGCCAGTTAGATCCCCAGTGGATGCTGTGAATCAATTACTGTGTTCTGAATACAAGGTTGGCTGCAGGGGATAAACAGATGTCAGAGAATTTTTCCTAATAAGACCACAGTAATAGAAGAGCACTGTCAGCTTCGTTTTACATTCAAAATCTCATTTCCTCTTTATATGACCAATTTTATTAGGCCTCTAAACAAAGATATTTTTTGTAACTGATAGCTGTATAATGAGAATAGTATCATTAAATTTCTTTTTTTCTTTTTAACAAGGATTGAAAGAGAAAGCAGAAATGAATCTTGACAAAGTTAGAAAGAAGGTGTGTAATTTAGAGGGCTGGATGATCATTTCTTATCCCTTCCAGTGAAAGACAGTGTTGAACGGCTTGCAGCTGCCTTTTATGCTGAATCATAATCACCTACATTCCAGAGCAAAATATTCTTATGGCCAAAGTCAGTGATTAGCTTGTACTGTTCTCTGTACTTTCTGCATCTTTTTTCAATGTCTGGTATATAAAGCTGTGATCAGAAACAAGAAATAGCTTTGGGTTTAGTTAATAAATCTTACAACAGGTCATACACTTGCAGTTAGCACCATATTCTCAGTATTTTTCATTTCTGTACAAAAACCAAAATATCAAGACACAGGAGCACACCATGTCTTTCTGCAAATTTTGAGAGTAAAAGCAATGAATTATTACAGATACTTATTTCCTGTCATGTTACTCTTTCAAACAGAACACTAGTGAAATATTACTTTCATACAATTTTCAAATTCTGAAACACTAGACTAAGGGGATACCTGTGGCTGCATCATGTTCATAAATTGTTCACATGCAGATTATGCTATGGTTTTCTTCTTTTTTGAAAGGAATAAATGCTGATTTTTTTAGTTCATGCAATTGCCATGAAGACATTGTTGCTTCATGTGGCAGAAATCAAAATTTCAGAGCAAAATTTAGCTTTAACATTCAGTTTAAAATGAATGCTTTCTACTGTAATGCCTAAACTCACAGCATATCTCATACAAAATCATAATTCCAAGCACTTCAAAAGAAGGAAAACAAAAGAGAACTGCAGACAACATTCAGAACATTTTTGACAAACAGGTCAAACATCTGAGAACCTCTATGAAGTTATGCTTGTATACTCATACTTGCCAAATTCAATTCAGCAGTATTTGGGTAAATAAGGCATAAGTATAACTCAAGGTTTGGTTCACTGAAATTAGTTAAAGCAACACAGGCAAAGACATGACCTAAAACCCTATTGCTGAGTCACTTAAACCTGGCTTTTTCTCCCTCCCCAGGTCTGACATATACACGGCTACTAAAATTCAGAAGTATGTCTCTTGAGACAACCACGTACCAATAATATGTCTCTGTGCAGGTGGAAACACTGTGCTTCAGCCTATAACCTCTCCATGTCAAGACCTGAGCAGTTCTCCAGTTTTGACTTTCCTGAGGTTTGTCTTCATTGGAAACTTGGAAACAATACCAGCCACAACGGTATTAAAACTTCTCCTCAAACCCGGCTGTCCCTAGGGTTTCTTTTCAGGAGCAGCTCTGCTCTAAACACTAATCATTGTGCTGCCACCACTCCCCTGAGTATGAGGGCTGCAGCCTTCCCAAGACAGTGTTGGCCACAGTCACCATTGTTCCTCTGACACACACCATGTTACCTACCATACAGCAATCACAGGGAGCAGGGGGAAGGCAGCAGTCAGAAACATATCTCAGAATCATTGTCTCCCTCTCCAATTCCTTTAAGATCAGGATATACAGTAGTAGTAGCCTCAATGTATCATCTGTGATGATGCATTATCTAGCATTGCTCCTAATCAGTAAATTACAGTTTGTGTGCTACAGCTCAATGCTGGGAAGGAAATTAACCCCTGGCTTACCTTCTGAAACCTTTCTAGTAATTCAACTTTATTGTAAAGCTCTGCCTTTTTTCTCCAGACGGGACAAACAGGGAAGCTCTATGTCCCCGTTCATGATTAAACTTCAAAATATGCGGTGGTGTTTGTTGAGGTGGTGGGATAAACTTGTGCATTCATGATCTTTGAGATGATCCTGAAGTCAAGTTTGGAATTGTAATGGCTGGGATCTTTTCAAAAGAGTTCTGTGACACAGGCACTTCAAAATCATGAACAAGACAATATATGCTAAGTAGACGCATACATTTCTTAGATGAAAAGGCTGATGACTGCTTAGTCACCAGTCTCTCCAAAATTTGAACTCCTGGATTTTCATGTATCCAGACCTCTAAAATATTTGCAGGAACTTTATTGTCAGAGTTCCACTACAGTCTTGTAAATACAAACTTAATGCATGAGGAAGGAACTGTAGAATTTGCCACTGCTCGTAGGGTGATGAAAAGAACAGTAAGACCTCAGTCACTTATGTTTAACTATGTTTTAAACTTGTTGAAATTCACTCCTTATTCATTTAGAAGTAAAAGATTCTAAGTATTTTGCACATCAATGAAAGCCAGTGTAACATCTTTTACTCCAGTGTCATTGTGCTGAATTTTAACACCCATGGACTGAATACAAAGAAAGTTCAGAATTTCTGGTATTCAGCACTAGAGCCGTGACTCTGTGGGGCATTGTCTCTCACTAGTGACAACTCAGCCAATATTATCAGTCCACAGATGTCCAGTGTACAATAGTCTTTGGAACAGGTACATGAAAAAAAATCACAAAAGGGAGCAAATAATGGCAATAAACATGGAGACATCAGGGGCACTCACATTCAAGGGACATTACTGGGAAGAAAGTTCTACGTTTCTGAATAGTGCATTTTGCAGCATTAGACTGACTTGCTTTTAGTTCTTTAATACTGATTCATAACAAGAAAATGGTGGTTACTTCATGATTTTTTGGGATCTCTGCCATAAGAAAGGTGCAGGTACTCAAAGTTGAGTAACTGTTTAATAACAGTAACAGATGTGCTAGTAACAATCTCACATCCTTTCTGACACTGGGAACCCTGTGATCCACCTCCCGATGAGCCCTTCACACTGATCTCAGCACATAGTGGAAATCTCATCCCTGATGATGTTCAACAGCATTACTTTTGTTCTCATTTTTCTCATATTTTCTCAAGTAAGGAAAACTTAATCTTCCACCTGCACAATATTGGGCTTTCTAGATGGTATGTGGAAGTTCACTGAGAGTGTTAACATTCTGACATATCTCCATAGCAGCAGCGAGCTCTTACAAGCAATATGTACAGGTGGTATTTTCAAAGGCAGCACATATGAATGTCACAGGGTGTCCTCAGGTTGTACAGCAGTCATTCATGCTAAAACACCCAGAGATCTACAGCCAAGGTGTATGGTTAAACTCTGCTAAGATTTCTATGAAGCCATTGTATCCTCATTTACACTGCCTTCTGCACTGGCCTGTTATAAATACATTTCTTAAAGATTCTCATGGACATTTTTCAGATTCTATTGAATAAGGAGATGAAGAAAAGGCAGAAGAGGGCAACTTAAAGGATCTCTCAGGTTCTATTCACAGGAACAAAAAATGGCAAGGTAAGGGTCTAGACTTCATGAATGTGATATATGCGTTTGCACAGCATGTCAGAAAACATGGCAGTGGGAAGGGAAAGAAAAATGAATGAATAAAAATATTTTCCTTCAGTGATGAAATTGAACAAAGCTGTTTAACTTTACATATTGTAAACCTAGAATGTTGTTCATTGACCCATTTGCTTTTATAAACACTACTTTTGTAGTTTTCCTGTGAAGATCTAATCATACAAGAAAAGAAAGATATATAGAAGGAGGGTTTATCTTTCATTTAATACAGCTGGTAAAATAAGAATATACATTTCTGGCTATGTATGCATTTTCTGAAGTCTCTGCCACACTGTCATGTTCAGTGGTGTATTTATTTCAAATGAATTCTGTGCTCATCCAGAAAGATCTTTCCCTGGACATTCATCGGCCATATAGAAATATGTTCAGGTCCAAGATTATGATTTAAACTTCCAGTTTTTTCTGTCATGAGGGGTTAATATGACATTCCCTAGAGAAACTGAAATAATAATTGGTTTTAAACATGAAAGCTCAATACCATCAATTCCTAGGTGTTTTGGAAGCATTACTCCTTTGAACAGTTTTTGTGTGTTCAACGTGCCTATTTAAGTGGGCAAATTGAGTTTACAATCTGATTTTGTATTGTCATCAAGGAGACCCCTGAGCCTGGAATTTGTAACGCTTAGGACAGTGTATGAAGTCATAATGGAAGGGAAATGTTTTCTCTGATATACTCTATTTCACTAGATACCCAAATTTGTTGGTCAATTCCCTCCGTCTCTCACTTTTTCTGAAAAACTTAAACTTGTAGTTGGTCCAGTAAGATACATTGCAGGCATATGACTAAAAGTTTAGCACTGAAAAAAAAAAAAAGGAAATTACACCTCCAGACACAACTAGCATTACTCTTTCCATCTTTGCTAGCAGGTTTGAACTACAGGTCAAATATTCATTTGACATCAATCAGAAAAAATACTTTAGATTTAAATGTAGGAGGGACTATTTACTCTGGCTGAAAAATCTAAAACTATACCCAATACAAAATTAATCAGAAGGGAAACCAAAATTGTAATTTTACTGAGATCAAGGGGAAGCATCAGACTCATTTTTAGAGACAGGGTTTGCAATGCATGCTGTAGGGAATAAAATACGTGGGTTTAATTATCAACAACAGGCCTAAGGACATAATCAGATTAAATTTAAACATGTGTGTAAGAAACAAAATAAATATAGATATAAGGAGATGGGAACAGATACAAATCAATCTCAAGGGAGGTGAGAAGGAAAGGGATTAATAATTAAAATGTGTATACTACTTGTTTATTCTTAGAGCTGTACCTGTGAGCATGACAAGTATGACTTCCCTAGACTTTATGACGCTGTGTCAGAGTTTCGTGAGGGATTGAAAAAGAATTTAATAACTGAGATCAGCCCCACCAGTAGTAAGCTATCAGCTATTTGTGTTTATGGCAAAACTTAAATGCATGAAGTCCGACAGTCTCCATCTTAAATTATCTGTACAAACATGCGGTAAGTGGCTTGAAAAAAGTTCCTTCCCATTTTAAATTGCTTTGTTTTGTGCAAAATTACTGCTGTCTTTTCTAGCTTAATGTAGAGTTCTAGACATGTATACACAGACAAATAAAAGTCAGAGGAGTCAAGCACTACAATCTTGAGTACCTGCATAATTAATTTTCTACTTATTTCCCAGATCTTCAGCTAATTTTCTCCAATACATTTTCTCCAGAGAGTATGCCCTAAACATTTTGGATGTGATCCAGTCTGTGCCACTTGGCCTTAGGGCCAAGTATCAGTCTGGCTCTTTTTTTTCCCCCCGATAACATTACTAGAAATGGGATGAAATATTCATCTTTGCAATACAGGTTCAGGACCAGTATGAATTTTCTCATTTTCATTTCATATGAATTCAGAATAATTATCAAATTTTAAGGATAGTGTATAATGTTTGTAAGTATGTGCCTCTGGAAAGGCCTTTAGATTGTGGATGTTATAATGGATGTTTCTTTTCTTCAAAGATGTTCAATTTTTTATTTTTTTTTTGATGTTATGGATTTTCTTTCTCATGCCTCCAATCTTTCTTATTACCTTGATTTTACAGCTTGTCCCAGCTATTTCTCTCCTGTTAATATAATATTGGTCTCTCTCAATGAAAAGTACATCTACTCTAAGAAATCCTTAATGCTTGATTTTATTTCACTTTTCCTCCCTTCTTATAGAATTGTTTTCCTCTGTATTTCCTTCATCACAATGTTAATGGTTTCCTGCATGGCCTGTCTTACATTGGTGACCTATCATGAAACGGAGTATCAGATTTAGAGTGTCCTGTGGGCCTGATGATTTTAATCCAAGAGCTGTCAGGTCCTTCGATATCTCCCTTTCCTACTTATTATGGAGTTGCCAGCTGTAAGGATGGAGCTTCCCCACAACTGCAACTAAAGAAAAGAGGATGCACACTCAGTGGAACTTTCTAAAGGAAAACAAATAATGAAAAAGATGATCTTAAGGTGTGTCTTCTTGGAAAGAGAGAGGAATATAGCTTTAAGGATGGGACTGCTTGCATTAACTTGGATGGTTCTGAGATACTGTATGTAATGTAACATAATGTAAAATTGAGAGTGGGAAGGATCAACAGCAATTAAACGTATTGAGATCTGGTAAGGATATAAATTAACTCTTCTACAAATGGAATTTAAAGACCTTAATTTTCTAGAGGTTTTTGATATAGATAATGTGGAATAGAAAGAACCCAATGCAGATTACCTACCTGTGGATAGGACATAAAATCCATGTCAGCAAAAGCAGTACCTCTCAGAGAGCTTCTGCAAATAAGTTTGTGATTTCTCCCTTGTTAGAGAATTCCAAAGAACTGACTGGTTTATCAGTCATAGAAAAAAATGTCAGGACAAAATGAACACAGAACCATTTTCAGTTTTATCTTGGGACATCTTTGTTAGGTAAAAAAATCCTGATTTAGTTACTTTACAACACATGAGTTGCTCCACTGATTTAATTTGAATATGCCCTGCCTATTCTTATACTTTCTTAATTACTTTAATGAAACAGGGTAAAATCTCTACAAAGTTGTACTGAAATTATTATTGATGATTCCTTTTTCTTTTAGGGTTCACATTCTGTTCTCTGATGCATAAAGCAGTGCTTAATGAATTTATCATACATACACATATAGGCCTAGCTTTTGTTTGTGTGATTTCAAGATTATGTAAAGCTAAGAAATAGTGTATGTAGGATATCTGCTAAACTGTATATCTGAAAAATGCAAATAGCTCACAATACTGAAAAAGAATATATTTTGGCAACTATATGGTTGCAATAAAATCTTCTATTTTATTTTATTTTTACAAATCCTTACAACAGTTGGAATATATCCCCTGAGGTTTTGTTTTTTCCTCCTCCTGAATATATACATTTTTATATTTGTTTGGTTACTAAGACTGAGGCTTCAGTCCAAGGAGTTGGAAGTTGCAGCCTTTCGACAGCCATTGCTTTATTCTTCTATCATGAAAAGGATCCTAAGTAAAGAACACCAGCAGTGACTTGCATCGCTCCTGGGCATTTTTTTGTTCTTGTGATCTAAAGTCCACTTATTGTGTTTTCTGTTATTTGGAGGTCACCAAACTTTGATCACTAGGGGGTAGTGTGGGGCTTTTCCTTGATCTTAGGTTCCACATTCTTCAGCCTGATGTTTTTTGAATGCTTATATGAAAAGCTTACACTAAATACCTCATATCTATGCATATATCTATACATAATGATGAGAAATTCCTGGATTTAGAAAACCATATCACACTACCAGTGGAAATTCAATGTGTAATGTTCTGCTCATTTATGGCAAACTTCCCTGTATTCCCCGGAAGGAGCCAGATATTGCAAATGTCCATTAATCCTCTTAATTTTCTCCCTTCTCCCACAACACATAAATATACACATACACAAAAAAACCATTCATGTACATACTTACATTTTTGAACCACAGACAATAAAATAACAGATTTAGAAAACTGCAAAAAGTGTGACCCCATACCCCATATTAATATTTAATCAAGTGCTCACTATATATTTCAAGTTAGTCTGAGAAAATTAATTAGCTCTAAAGATGCTTGTCCTTTAAAGGCACTGTAATCCCTTTTGAAAATGTAAATGAGATAATCCTTTGGTGAGTGAAAGCAACTGTTCATTTAATTCAATGTGAGGTTTTCAGGATGTCAGTAGAAACCTATCCTACGTCATTTGAGTTTATTGGTTATAAATTTACCTCCTAAAGAATTTTGTGGAGAAAAAATTGAGATAATTTTCTCCTCTTTCTTTCAGATCACTTCTTCCCTTGCATAAATCTGAGTGTGACCTAAGAAGGGAATGAAAAAACCCATTGGGGACCCTTCCTTTTCTATTCTTCTTAATTGATTCCCTTGTTATCAGGAGACTAAGAGGCAATCTTGAGATCAAGGAAGGTCTAACACTATTTGAACATACTGTGAAGAAGACTATGAAATAATGGATTTCAGAAGTATGCATAACTGTTACCCCCCCTACCTGCTTCTCTCTTGTTATCTCATAAATAAAAACTGCCTCAATTTCAGGTTGTTATAGACTAGATATCCCAGTCTCTCTCTGATAAAAAATTAAAGACAGACTTTCCTGCTCTCTTAGTTAGTGTAAAGGGTTTTTTTGGCTACTATAAATATTTTCTTGCTTAGAACTTGCCATTTTCTGGTTTCAAAATTCTGAGGTTTTCTGGCTAATCTGACTTCTACTTCAACATTTTCTTCAAGCATAAGTATCAACTGTACATTTTTGTGTCTAAGCTAAATTATGGTATAGATAATATGGTTTGTTTAGGGCTTCTTTTTAACTTCTGATGATCATTTTATCTCTTAACAAATGACATATCCTCTTCCTATAAATCTTTCCTCTATGTTTCCTACTGCACTGTCTGTGAAGGATATACACTACAACTAATCCCATGCATAAATAGTTTCCCTATGGAGGACTCTATCAGTTCTTCATGAGTCTTGTCCTTTTATTTTTTTTTTTCTTTTCAAATAAATGTACAGATCCAAGGGCCAAAACCCTTTAAGGATTCTTTTCCACAAAATTCTCTGAAGACCAAATATTCTTACTCACACAAGAAATACTTCAACAAAGTAAGGGATGATAATAAGATTATACACTTAAATATAAGAACTCTTATCTGAAAAAGGCTGTTACTGTGTGCAGTTTTGGACACCACAATATGAAAAGGATATAAAGCTGTTAGAGAGTGTGAAAAGGAAATCTACAGAGATAGTGAAGGGCCTTAAGTGGAAGCCTTACAAGGAGTGGCTGAGGTCACTTGGTCTGTTCAGCCTGGACAAGGAGAGACTGAGGGGAGACCTCATTGCAGTTACAAGTTTCTCACAAGGGGAAGCAGAGAGGCAGGCACTGATTCTTCTTTCTGGTGACCAGTGATGGTACCTGAGGCAATGGCCTGAGGTTGTGTCAGGGGAGGTTTAGGTTAGTTTGGAGATTAGAGAAAGGTTCTTCACCAGAGGGTGGCTGGACACTGGAACAGGCTCCCCAGGGAAGTGGTCACAGCACCAGCCTGGCAGAGCTCAAAAAGTGTTTGTACAATGCTCTCAGGACCTGGTCTGACTCTTGGGGTGTCATATGCAGGGCTAGAAGTCAGACTTCTGTGTGTCCCTTCCAATGCAGGATATTATATGATTCTACATGGAAATTCAGAATAAAAGTATTTGAATTTGTGATGTACTGGAAAACTACCGCAGCACATCTTAAATCCTTAGGTCTCACCAAACTTAATTTGTTCTGCTTATTAATGTGGACAGACAATTGGCAATAGCCCAAGATTTACATGTAAGAATTAAACCTGAAACCATAGATTCTTTACTCTGTGGTGTTGTTTGGGGTGTCTTCCATATTTGAATGTGGTCCTGTTTCCAGAAGCAAAACATTACCACATATAGGTGAGTCTGTATCTGTAAATGGATGTCTGTATAGCAGTTCTGCCACAGATTCCTTGTGTTTTCACTTATAAGGAGGAACGTATGTGTTCATATTTTATTTTTGATAGCAAAGGATCTATTTCACACTGTGCTGGTCTCTTTTACTTCATTGTGTAAACAAAAAAAATTGAAATGTTCCATAACAAAAGTCTTCTTCCAATGTAACAAAGGCATGAAAAATTTCTCATTGATGATATTACATTCTCTAAAATTTCCTGATTTTTTTTCTTTTTTGAATTGACCTTCCTTAAAACCCATGAAATGGCAGCATTTCCTCTCTTAATATTCTTTGGTGACTGTAGCCCTGGTTTGTGCCTAAGATGTTTTGATTTTCTGCAATTCCTTTCCCAGGGAATTTTCTGTAAACAATAGACATGTTTTTGTAACTGCAAATTTGTTTACATTCTTTCCCTGGGAAGGACTTGTTCTTGATGCCCCTCTGGTCTGACCAATGTGATTGAAGAGGTTTGGCTTTGTTTCACCAATTGAATTGGTCTGTCTAGGATAGTATATAAGGGAGACACATCCCAAGAGAAAAGGAGTCATTTTCAGCCTTCTGAAGTCGGAGTCTTTGTGTCGTTGTGGTGTACAACAGCGTCAGGTGACCAAAAAGGTAGAAGAAAAAGGTTAATTTAGGTCAAAAGTAATACCTGGTGACCAATTAAGAATTTTCATGTTTCTGTCCCTCTCTCTCTCCTCTGACTCATCACATTCTCAGACCCTTCCCTACTGTTCTGGGTAATATATTCTATGTCAGCACCAGTTTTAGTCCCCTCTAATTCACTGACTGCCATGTTTACAAGATTACGTACTGTGATTTTTGTGCAGTGGATGCCTGTCCACCAGGGACTCAGTGAGCTGCAAATGTCAACTTGGACTTAAACCAATGGCCTAAAGCTACAAGGTAAGTGCAATTTCTTCTGATCCAACATAGCTCTTACAAGTGTTGTTTTCAAAAGACAGGAATGTTAGCTGTCTTTTACAGCACTAAAATGCATGTTTGGCATCAGGGAACCCCCTACCCCCTGTACATGGAGGCACAGTGAGAAATTCAAGTTGTTCTGCATTTAGTGGTATTCTTGTCTATGCTCCCCAACCCACTTTCTGAAATTGGAGAGGAACGTGATAAAAGGCAAAGTAAATCTGACAATATCATATCAGTTCTCCCCAAGGAGTTTATGCACTGGTATAAAATCACTGAGAAGCAATCACTGAACAACCAGGTTACAGCTTTGGACAATCAGTGCCTAAATCCATAGAGCAATTTGAGTTACTTACACCCTTTTGTCCCCTCCCCCCTTTTTGACCCGCTTCCCCTTATGCTGTGAAGAGAAGTATATATTTTTGCTATTAGACTTTTGTGACCTGCATTGGACAGGAAGTGATGTGAGGTCACAGGATGGGAGGTTCATCTCCAAATAGCATCATGCAATCCGATGTGACATATACATTTAAAAATCATTTCCAGGGATATTTTCAGCAAGAGGAGCATACTCTGGGTAGCACGAACTCAAGTCAGTTAATGTCAAATATCTATATCATCTTTGAGTATATCAAAACATATTTATTCCTGACATAAAACACAGTGAAAACAAATCTTATTTTTCCTCTTTGCCAGGTTGAGACTGCCTTTAAGTTGTTGCTCCTTCCTCAGGATCATATGGAATTCTTTTTGCATACTATCTTCTGCTAAAATTTCTATGATATCACCCAGATTGGTCATTAGCTCCATAATGCACCAGTGGATCTGAAAAGAAGAAGGAACAGAATGAGAAAAAGACAAAATGATGTGGCAAGAACAAGTTGAGGTGATTACAAATCCTTGGGAAAATTTTCAGGCAAATTGTCACAGTTTTAATCACTCCAGTGGAGCACTTTCTTGGACCTCTCAGGAACAGACTTGCCATAACTTACATGAAGAATGGAGTCACTTTCCACAGAGTTGTCACTTTATCTCAGAGCTGAAGACCTGGCTTAGGCCACAGTTTCAGCATATTCTGCCTTGGTGTGTAATAAAGTCAACCTGCCTGGTGACCCTGGCAGCACTTTCCAGATGCCCTGTCAGGTGGCATCAGCTCATTTCTCTCATGCAAGCACAGCCGGCCTTAAGGCTGCTCTAGAAATCCCACTAGCAAATAATCCATATTAATTTAGCCTTCCAGAAAGGTGCTGGAAGCAATGGAGGCTGTGCAATAGTCTGTCATCAATGCTTTTCAAACTTTTAGTCTTCTAGCTCCATATTGGTACCTGTTTGTTATTTGGTGCTGTTTCATGAATCAAAGTCTTCTAAGTGTTACATTATGCAACATGCCATGAAAAAACTAGCTATACAGCTTGTTTATTTTGATTCCAAATTCCCTAGTTTTCAAAACAATACCTTCTATCAAATCAGCTCCTATCAGGATCTGAAGATTTCTAACAATGGATGTCTCCAGCTGCTATTACTCTCGTAGAAGAATAGGTATTTTTTTGTAACTTAGGCAAATGTTACCTGCTCTCAACTGAGACATCAGTTATTGTTCAGATATTGAAACTAGTAGCTGCAGAGTGAACAAATATGGTTTATGCATGTTAACAGGTACTTTGTGTTCGACAGCCTTACCATGTGTTCCTTTGAAAATGATCTTCCCATGGGCAGTGTAACCTCCGCTATTTTCAATCCATCTTGTGCTCAAACTCTCCACCTCCATTTTCAAGTGTCTCAACACAGGTCTTGTAAAACTAAAAGTACTTCTAAGAAATATCTGATCATTTTCCACACTCAAGGCAGCAGCATTATCTGTTAAAAGCTAATCACTTTGGCCTCATTACTGGAATAGCAGGCAATTGTTTTGGTATCAGCTTAGATGGTGATGATGATCCGTATGAGCTCATTAGCTCTTGAACAGCATTTATGTGGGACAGACAGGAAGAGATATTGCTGTTCATTTCAGTTTGTATGGGGAAAAGCAGTAATTTGAATAGAATGAACTATCCAGCCAACTCCAACTGTTGGAGTTCTCTGGCAGTGTCTGGTGAAAGTCTGTGCAGCTTGCTGGATACTTGCAGTGAGGAGTGACCTTTTGCAGTGAGTGTATCCATGGTGGAGAACAGACACTGAGTTATGGGATGAGGTTTTGTTCGGCCTTGCCAGCTTAAAACATATGCAGTTGGAAGCGGGGTGGGTTTGTGCACTTGCCTGCCCTTTCAATCATACACATGCAAGTGCCTATTCAGAGTGAATTTTATAATTTTTCATATATAATTTAGACATGTTATGGGCATATACTTCAGGATGAATACATGAAGAAGCTTGCATAATTTATGCCTCATCTATTTATGCACTTTGCACTATAGATAACATAAAACATGATACTAGAAAACAAGACTACTGTCTTCAGTAAATACTGCCCCAAAATCTCTGAGCTTAGCTTCAGTTATTCCAATGAAATCCTCATTTAAAAATTAATATTCAGGGTCAGAAAGATCATGAGTTTGATGATAGGACTCAGCTAAAACCTAAGTTCTTCGGTCGATGAAACAATTGACAATAAGGTTATTGCCATTGAACTGGGTGCAGATGCTCATATGCTGGCAGTGGACTTGGCTGATCCCTGCAGCCAAGGGGGTGGCACCTCGGGGAAGAAAGAGTTTAAGAAAGTGCAAAAAAACTGACCAAGAGAAGAGTGAGGAAAAAAAAGTGTGAGAAACAGCCCTACAGATGAGAGGAGGAAGAGGAGAAGGAGAAGGAAATGACCCAGGTAACAAAGCAGAGAATTCCCAGAGGAGTCTGCCTGCCCTTGGAGGTGATAAAGGTGGACCAAGTATCCACACTTCAGTACATGGAGGGCCCTACACTGGAGAAGTTGGATGTTCCTGAAGGAAGTTGCAGATATGGAGAGTCCACACAGTAGCAACAGATAAATGTGAGAAGGAACAGGTAGCAGAGAAGAGCTGTTATGGACTGACCACAGTCCCCACTCCCTGTTCCCCTTGTGCCCTTAGGGATTTGTGGAAGGTAGTTTAGATTTTGTCTTTGTTTCTCATCATCCAGCTCTATTTTAAATTGAAAATAATGTAAATTATTTCTCCCCCTCAAGACTGTTGTGCCTGTGATAGAAATTGGAGAGCATCTTTATTGTGATTATAATTCTCAAACTATAATCACAATAATTCTATTGAGATATTCTATGAAAACGGTTGTCATTTCCACAGGTTATTGTGATGGGCTGACCTCAGTCTCTTCTACTGGTGTGAAAACAGGTTTTATTCTTATAGGTCATTCTGCGTTGCTGTATCTCAAGAGCTTTTCTTGAAAACACTGTAGTAAGTGACAGAAGACTGCTGTCTGAAATAATTTGTTCATTGGGAACCAATTCTGATGGTTCATGTCTGGACACTGGATGTAGTCCTTGAAAATGTATTGTTCATGAGATCCAGTTTCTCTGGTTCTACAACCATTTTAGTCACAGCAAGGTATTTTTTATGATGTTGACAGAAAGGATAGAGGACCTAAAGGAGACAGATATCTCTTTGAGTGGCCACTGGAAGGCAGGCATCATATCGTTAGGCTTTTCAGATGGTACAAGATGACTGGTTTCACTGCCAAGCTCCATCCTACCTGATCTAGAACACCTGGTGCTTCAATTCAGATTTTTATATCAATGCTGTGTGATTGGTGCATAAATGTATCTTTGAAGGCTCACCAAGACCTCAGGGAAACTCCATGGCTCATCCTTCTAAAGTGAACCAGAATCTGTACACCATAATAAAAGACACCAGTATTCTATGCCTTTTAAAGAGAGTGAACAACATCCAGTACCCAAAGTTAAGTTCTTCAGTAAATAATGAAGGCATTAAGAAAAATACACAAAGAAGAAATTGCCTCAGTGTCATATTAAAATCCTTTTTCCTACTGTTGTTCAAAGGCAGAATCATAGAATGTCCTGAAATGGAAGGGACCCTTGAGGACCATCAAAGTCCAACTCCTGGCCCTGTACAGGACAACCCTAAGAATCACACTATGTGCCTGAGAGCACTGTTCAAATGCTTCTTGAACTCTGTTAGGCTGGTGCTGTGATGACTTCCCTGGGGTGGAGCCTATGCCCAAGATCCTCTGGGTGAAGAACCTTTTCCTGGTATCCAACCTTAACATCCCCTGACACAACCTTGGGCCATTCTTTTGGATACCATCACTGATCACCAGAAAGAAACAATCAGTGCCAGCCCCTCCACTTCCCCTTACGAGGAAGTTGCAGATTGCAATGAGGTCTCCCCTCAGTCTCCTCTTCTCCAGGCTGAACAGACCAAGCAACCTCTGCCACTCCTTGTATGACTTCCCCTCCAGACCCCTCACCATTTCCATTGCCTTCCTTTGAATGCTTTCTAACAGCTTTATATTCTTCTTATATTGTGGTGCCCAAAACTGCCCCCAAGACTTGAGGTGAGGCTGCCCCAGTGCAGAGCAGAGGGGACAATCCCCTCCCTTGCCTCGCTGGTCATGCTGTGCCTGATGTCCCCCAGGACAGAGTTGGCCCTCCTGGCTTCCAGGGCACTGCTGACTCATGTTCAACTTGCCATTGACCAGTATCCCTTTTCTGTGGTGTTGCTCTCCAGCCTTTCATTCCCCAGCCTGTCTGAATATCTTGGGTTGCCCCTTTCTAGGTCTAGAATACGGCACTTGTCCTTGTTAAACTTTGTGTTGTCAGTGCTTGTCCAACCCTCAAATTTCATATGGAAGCACTTAAACGCTGCCATTCAATTTATGGCATATCAAACTGTTACTTATTTCTTTGACAAGTATCCAACTTGTATTTTGAGCTTGGTTTTCTTCTTGTTGTCAATTGCTTGGTACCATGTGTCACTGATAAAAATTTCTTTACATGGAGAATGCCTACAGTTAGAATTTTACTGAATATATTGAAACATATCATAAGCAGCCACAGAGAAGTCCAGCAAAACTTCAGTTGCTTAAGGGGAAAAGATTCTAAATAATACTGGAGAATAATTGTACCAACAACGTGTTCCCAAATACAGTTAGGGACAGTTGTAGAGATCAGAAGTCTAGTTGTATGGAGTCACTATATACATTTTAACACCTTCCCTGGGGTCTTACTGCAATCCAGTATGTTTTAGTAATAGTTGAGGTGACTCTGGAATGACTTACACTTCCAGTTCTTTTACACTTATACATGTCTGACAACAACATCAGGGCCAAGTAGAGGACTCCTAAGTAACTATGATATTATCCAATATGAAAATATACCCTCCAAGAAAAGAAGTGATCAGATACTAATGCAAACCTCAGTGAAACTTTTTTTTCTGGGAATCCATCTCTCATTGTCTGCCTTGTCACACCTATGGTCCCTCACACCATGAGCTAAAATAATGGGTGTACGCTAGGAAAAAAAAAGAGTGGAGTCCCCAAATCATATTTAATATTTGATATACATATATATATATATATAAAATATACATTAATTAATTGCCTCTGTTATGCAAATAAATTTGAAAGCACATCCTGTGCCCCTATTGCCCTTTTACTTTGGATGAAGGAGCTGCTTTTGGACTGAACTTTTAGGTCAGCTCAACTTACCACTTTCAGGTTCTCATCAACAAATTGTCTCAGCACTTAGACTGGATTAATCTTTGGCAAAAAAAAAAACAACAAAACTAACAAAAAACCCCCCAAAGACATGGTTTGAGCAATACAGAGAAGTCACTTCTGAGCAGTAATTGCTCCATGGGGACTGGGCATGGCTCCCTGGAGTGGGGAGCTGCAGGAGCTCCCTATGGAAGAGGCAGAGCAGGGTCTCACAACAAAGTCCCATCCCACCACCCCAGCCTGGGAGCAGGACATGCCAGAGATCAGTAATTTACACAGTGCAGGGGGTGGGACTGGAAATAATGCATTGCAAACCCCACAAAATCCGTATAGTGGTGCAGGGGTTTCACTTTAGAGATCTTCACAACTTGCACCACAGTATTTGCTTTTGTGCAATTTTGCCACATCACTTGCTTTAGACTCTATCCTCTCTCTGCAGAACAAAGGCAGATATATGTCTAGAAAACTGCATCTAAACTTGTCAATGTGTTTCCACTGTGGGCAATGAAAAGAAAAAGGTCTTTCCTGGTATAGTGTAGATTAATTGTGTGAAACTGCTTTAAAAAATACTTTTTCTCTGACTGAAAGTGCATAGTAGAATTAGGTCAGCTATGGTAGACACATACATCTGAAGTTAGGTGAAACAGCTCTCATATATGCAGAAAAACTAGGCACAATTTAGTCATATGTAGCACAAAACAGTATGACAGATAAAAGGGTCTCTTCACAGATTACCAGGGATATGAATTCCCCCAAACTAGCCTCAAGGTGGCTTCAACCATTTATTTCCTCAAACAAAACAACTGATTTAATGACTTAGAAGGCTGGCTTCAAATGCTGTTGGCATAAAAATCATGCAGTCCTGTAACTCCTAAAGATTTATTGCAAGTAAACAGAGCCAAACTCTATAATTCTCACACCATTAGTTGTCCTTAGGGGAATCATAAAGCTTGCTACCTTTATACCTGGAGCTGAGAAGTGAAATAGAAGCTGAAGTGCAGTTAGAAAATAGAGTTGAGACCACTTAATTCCTCTTTCACACACCTTTCCCCACTACTCATGACCACATACTTTCCCTTGTGTCAGTTCTGGCATTTTATTGAACACCACGTTGATCCATCTCTTGAAGTCTGAAGACAGTCCATTTGCCCAGTTTTTCCTGCCCTTACATTCCCTCAGAAAAATAAAATGAAATAAAAAAACCAAACCAAATCAAATCAAATCAAATCAAATCAAATAATTATTTCTTTTTGATGATCTCAATGAACATTGGAGCCAGCACAGGTCTCAGGGCAAGATTTTCTGACTACAAACAAGGTAGAAAAGAAGAGGCAGCTAAAAAACAGGAGCAAGGTTACTTGTTCAGTAGACTCAGCTGCATTTTTCACTTGTACACCAGGACAGCAAAAGCCTTTGCTGACTTAGGGAATCTCCTAAGCTAGCAGTGCCACCAGAGGAACTACCTTGTGGAACTATTTTATTGGAGTTTTTGACTATATGGAGTACTGGTGATGATTTTCCAAGGCTGCTTCCTTTATATAATGACACAGGAAGGTTCCTTATCACCTCCTGAGATATATACGAATATTAAAGTACAAGAGTTTTCTCACTATCTTGGTCCTGACTAGAAAAGTGCTTCCTTGATAATGGATATCTACAACTGGCTTGAGCAGTATTTTCCTCATGCTTCATAGACTAACAAATAAATCAGCAGTTTCTTTGGAGGAAGTGTTTGGCTGAACAGTTAATCTGGTTTACCACATGGCTCCACAAAGAGTTGTGAGAGAGAATGAGGTATGGGAAAGAACTGGTTCCAAGGGCAACATCCCTCCAACCTAACAATAGCTCTGGGCACCTTCTGTACTCAAAAGCAAGAGCTACTTGTCCAGGTTGTCTGTAGAACACTGGAAAGTCAGTGAAACATAGAAGACAGTAAAATGAATAAGGAAGTGTCTCATACAGGCCTGAGGGCAGAATCTTCCACCCCTTTAGCATTCATAGTTAAAGTTCCTTTTAGATTTGGAGGTTAAAACCATTTCAGTCATTTAAAATGAAAAACTGAGAAAGACCACAGAATCATATGCAATTGGACAATGAGCTGAATGTTGTGAAGCTGGAAACCACCAGACTCAATGTGGTTATTGTTGGGTCTGTCCTATACCAAGTGTAATCTACAGGTCAAATTCAGGGAAAGGTGTGTGGCCAGGTCCTACAGGAGGGATAGACAAGACAATTCAGAGACAACTCCTAAACTGTAGCAAATTTCCATACAGCTCAGTCATGCCAAGACTTAGGGATGCTTTGCATGGGCTGCTGAATGTTCCTTGAGTGCTCACACAGTCAGGAACGAATCTGTGGACCACATGGCACCCAAAGTGCCAGCTAGATACCAGATTATAGGCTTCTTAGTAATGAAGTTATACCTCGGTATATCTACATTCAAAGGAGAAGGTTCCTAATATTCCTCATTTCTCTTCACTGACCATGCAGTCTATGTCAGTGTAGATATTTATGCTGTCAGATGTAGATATATACAGTTAGGGAGAAGGAATTCTCCCTCCAATTTTTTTATGACCATTTTAATATAAAATCTCCTTTTAAAAAACAGACATCAAATTTCTACTTCTTTTCCTGTTACATAAATTGCCTTCTGTTCGGTGAAGTGGTGACTTGGAGGTTCTGGCCTGGAGAGTCAATGGACCAGGTCAGATATTGTCATCATAGGAAACAGCCAATTATAATGATGTTTCTAGATGTGTGCTTGCCTAGATGTGTTTCTTATCCATGTGCTTATTCATTGGACCCTTGTGTCACAAAACAGTAATTAGTTTCTCAGGGTTCTTGTGGCATCTTGATCTCAGCTGGCTGTCAGTCCCTCTTCGCCTTGCAAACAAGGTGAAGAAGCTCATGGGTCATCACCTGACAGGGAAACCACTTACCAATTGTTCTGGTTTTAGCTGGGGTATAATTAATTTTTTCATAGTGGCTGGTACAGGGCTGTGTTTTGGATTTGTGCAGATGAACATTAAGGTTTTTGTTATTGCTGAGCAGGGCTTACAAAGAGACAAGGCTTTTTCTGCTTTTCCGACTGCTATGCTGACAAGAGAGCTGGGGGTGCATGGGGGGTTGGGAAGGGACACAGCTGGGACAGGCAAACTGACCAAGCGGATATTCGAGACCATATGGCATCATGCTCAGTATATAAAACTGGGAGGAAGAAGGACTAACGTGGGACATTTGGAGTGATTGTGCTTGTCTTCCTAAGTAACTGTTATGTGTGATGGGGCCCTGTTCTCCTGGAGACGGCTGAACACCTTTCTGCCCATAGGAAGCTGTGAATTAATGTCTTATTTTGCTTTGCTTGTGTGCACAGCTTTTGCTTTTCCTGTTAAACTGCTTTTATCTCAGCCTATGGGTTTTCCAGCTTGTACCCTTCCAATTCTTTCCCCAGTCCTGCTGGTGAGGGGAGTGAGACAGCATGTGCATGAGGCTTGGTTGATGACTAGGGTTAAAGCACACCAACAATTACCATCATTAACAAAGCAGATTCAGCTGGGAAAATGATTTTAATTTAATGCTAATTAAAATAGATTTGGATAGTGAGAAATTAAAACAAAATTTAAAAAATACCTGTACAACTCCTCAACTCCTCTACCCACTTCTCCCTCTCTCCCTCCTGTGCCTGCCCTGCCCTGAGCAGTGCAGAGGGAGGTGAATTGGTCTTGTGGAAAGTCCGTAACAGTTTCTTTTTACCACTTTTTTCCTGCTCACTCTTTTCTCTTACTGCAGCGTGTATGCTTTATACAGGCTTCAGTCCTTCAAGTATTGCTCCAGCATGAACTCATCTCTATCGTCCACAGATCCTTCAGGACCTGTTTCCATGTGGGGTCCTCCACAGGCTACAGTATATTTGCTCCGGCATTGTCCTGTGTAGTCTGCAGAGAGACAACTTGCTTTTCACCATGATCTTCATGGGCCGCATGGGAAGTCTGCTCTGGCTCTTGAAATATGTCTTCTCCTTCCTCCTTCTCTCTCTTGGTGTTTTGATAGTTAGTTCTCATATTTTTTTCCCCTTCCCTCCTGTGGTAGAGGGAAAGGCACCATTTTGCTCTTTCTTAAATATGTTTTCCCAGAGACACCACCAGCCTGGCTGACAGGCTCAGCTGTGTCCTGCAGTGGGTCTTTTTCAGAGCCATCTGGA
Source organism: Illadopsis cleaveri (assembly GCA_013399915.1). Lineage (NCBI taxonomy): Eukaryota > Metazoa > Chordata > Aves > Passeriformes > Timaliidae > Illadopsis > Illadopsis cleaveri. The sequence continues at coordinate 240,681 of VXBB01010162.1, read as the reverse complement.
ATGGAGCAAACTGTTCCCAGAACCAAGACTTTGCATTCCTTAGAAGATACAGAGCTGAAGACACCCAAAACAGATCCGAAAATCAGGTCAACCTGTATGGAATACAGAGGATCATGTATGAAGTCCAGGGCATTTTATCGTGCTTCCCAAAGACATTAAAGTTTTCTGTGTGCTTTTTTTAGTTAAATTGTATTGGAAGTCCTTGAGCAAGTTTGACACCTGACTGGTTGATTTAAGTCTCTGTCTTTCTTGTTAGTGTTGCAAAGAGAGATAGTATGACTAGAACAGATTTACTTACTGATTTTCATGCAGTTCTATTGTATAAGAAAAACGTATGACTTTGAGATTTGATACTTCAAACTCTTCTGCTTGACTTTAGCTGCTTTCAGCTCCATGGTCAGACCTAGATTACCTGTAAGAAGTCCATCCATTAACAATTTTTCTGGTTCCACAGTAAATTTTGTATAATTATCACTGCTGTTTTTACTGTTGTCCAACTTCAACTTTCAGCTTATGACAAATGTGCTCTTTTGTTGAATCTTTTATCTGCTAGTTTCCATGGAACTTTTTATATGCAAATAATCTTGTTTTGAGCCTGCTGTCACTCTTACATAACCAAAGATGTAATTTATTCTACTTCGGAATATCCACAATTTCAACCATGAATGCCAATGTCTGATACTCTGTTATTTGTATCCTCTTGATGACAACTTGGTGGTGATGATGAGCCTTCCCGCTCTGGCAGTGACAGTGTTGCCATCCATCTTCTTTGTTGTGGCCTTTCACACTTTTGAATCTTCATAGTATGTATTAGACATAAACAGAATGGTCAGTAAATAGGAATGCTTCCATTTTGCCCAAGAGTTGCACATTGGGCTCATACAAAAAAGACAATAGCTTTTTGGAGCCAGCTAATTGGTTTGGACAAAAACAGTTTCTTGGTTACCCAGTCACTTGGCTGCAAAGCATTTCATATTTTGTAAAAGCTCATGACTTAATATTGCAACTGAATCAGGTTTTGTTATGTTGAATACACCTCAAAGATTAAGCAATAAGCATTGGGAATTAGGAGATTTATGAAAAAACACAATTATTATATCAACAATGCTTTTGGAATTATGTTTTGAAGTAATAATAATTATGATTAATGATACAAGCTTGATACATTCATGTACAGACTTTGAGATTGAATTAATCTCTGTAAAATTTAGCCAATTAGTCATATAAACTTTAACTGGTATAAAACAGAAAGACAGGCAGTTCCAGGAACAGATTAATAAAGAGAAAAAGCCTTTAGCAGATTACTCTCTTTCTGGAGTTATCTATCTTCAAAGACTATAGAGAAAACTCAAGACATCTGAAGTCTGTATGTTTGAAATCAAGTGAGGTGAATCTCACCCTTAGTGTCAAGACTGGACTAGGGTAACTCAGGACTTAGGTACTGCAACACATCTCAGTGAAGCTGCAGCAGGAAGACAGTAATCAGAGATCACTCAGATGAGCAGCTTAGAAGTAGAAAAAAAAAAGTTACTATAATATTATATAATCAAATGAAATAGAGTGGACAGGGTTCTTATAAGGTTTCTTTTGTTTGTTTGGTTTCCTATACCTGTTATCTTATGGCAACGTGTTCTTAACAGTTGATATCCCACAGTTAGCTCATCCATTGGGAGAATGTCAAAGATTTGAGAATACACTCCAACACTATTAGATTATTTATTCAAAGCTGAATTTCTCTATTACTGAATTCTAAATTTAAATGTATTGTTTTTTCTTCTCACATGAAAACATTAGGCCTTATTCTCAATACCTTTGACCAGGAGAACGATGTTTTATAGTTTCAGACAAAGTGTAGCAATTACAGCAAGGTGCAGTCCTTCGAGATAAGCATTTGTAGCTGGTGGATTACCATGAAAGTAAGGGTATTTCAACGAGCCCCTTCCCTTCCACACACTGTCACTTTCCATTACTGACAATCCATTGGCATGGCATGCATGGACAAAATTCCCTGCACACTGAGAGCTTGGGGATCTCATATCTGTTTGTTAAAGTAACAGTTGCATTTAATCAAAAGAAAAATCCATCCTCCATTAATAAATAATGTATACATCTAACATTATAGTCAAGCAAGAAAATACAAACAGTTTCGGTTTTTGAGTTCCAGTATTTGAGTGTGATGTTTGCCCTTTGTAAAAGTTGTACTGCTGACTTATAAGGACATCACATTCATGATACATTTAGGGCTGTATGGAGTCTTGGGCGTCCATTATGGATTCATATAGGATTCAGAGATAGAAAATGTCTCTTGAGCTTTAGGTTGGGATACAGAGCTTCAGGCAGACAGGGTTGTGTTGAACAATTACACAATCTTGAGCACTAAACACATCTTCATAAGAATGAATGGATGGGGGGAATGTAGGGGAAGGGTTTTCTGAAGGGTCTCTATTTCTTAAGGATTCAGACTATCTAATAATTTATCTAATGCAGTCTAAAACCCTGTATCTTATATTAAAAAAACCCTACATTTACAAAAATTTCAATCAGATTCCAACCTAAGCTATTGACATTTATATATATAACACAATATGTTTACTTTGTGTTTTAACTGAGAAGGAGTTTAATTTACTGATTTTTTTTCGACACAAGTATCTTTTTAATAGATTTTGGGAATTTTTATATATTTCTAAGGATGCAGATAAGGGCTACTAAAATTTTCAAATTCAGTAGTAACTTCCATTGATATTAACGAAAGTTGGGTATTCAATTGAAAATCCTTTCTACATTTTTCAGCACTTAATACAATTTTGGAAGATGGGTCTTCTTTTATGAAATTAATTAATATCTTTAAGCATCTTTGAAATTTATGGAAATGGTGCACACAGTGTAAGTGTATCTAGGCTTTTATTATGACTGGAAAAATCAGAGAAATATCTTATTCTTTGTTTGCTTGCTGAAAAACAACTATTGCTATACTAGGTTCCCTTGACTACCCAAACATCAGATGACAATAGAAACCCACTACACCTTGGAGTCTAATCATGTTGTTCTAGTGCATCTCCAAAGGTATGTGGTGCAACCAAATGAGCCTCTCAGGATGCAGTTGCCTAATCTTAGAACTCACCTAAATTTAGGTGACTACAACGTAGGCACTGATCTATGACATATCTATGTATCTAATCTTCCTCTTAGTCCAAGGACATCTATATAGGCTTCAGCGTTATCAACATAGATAAGTAGTGCTATATGCAGCTAGATACCAGATACTTCTCCATAATTTTGTTTTGTACATTCTTTTTAAAATGTCATGAATCTCATGTAGAGATGTCTTGGATACTACAGACCACTTAATATTGCCATAGATGACTAATGCCACATCTTTTAGTCTAGTCAAAGGGGCTTAGGGAGCTATTCCTAACCTGAGACACCAAAATCTGGTCATCTGAATACCAAAAGTATCTTGCATACATAACAGACACTTAGCTACCTATGCTGAAGAAATCAAATAAGAGCTAGATAGATCCCTTACTCTGTTGATGTTTTGATAAACATGGATATGTCATATTGATTTAGATGCTTCACCTTGCAATGACATCTTCTGAAGGTACAAGATTCTGCTGTCTGAATGCACTGTACAGGCATCTGTAGGACAGCTCTCTGTATCCTATCCTATCCTATCCTATCCTATCCTATCCTATCCTATCCTATCCTATCCTATCCTACCCTTCATGTTTAGAAATTAGGCAAGACACAATGGCTGAAGAGATAATTTTTCTACCTCTACTTCATTCAGGCCAAAGTCTTGCTTTTACTATGCCCTGAGCACTGCCATTTCCTTTGCTCATGCTGATGGCACAATCCAGACTTGCTGAGAATGAAATTACAGAATTTTTCTTTTTCAGCTTGTCACTGGCAGCAGTCAAAAAGTTGCTTCAATCCACAATTTGACACAATAAGTGATGATAGCATTAACATTGAAATAATAGTGAATACCATGTAATTAAAACTATGATCAGATTAAATTATCTGTGATTGAACACATTACTAAACTGTTGCAATATTCCTGAAATGTTTGACTTTTTAAGTGAAAGTGTAGTCCCACTAAAAATATTGGTACTAATAAGATTTAAATTGGCCAAATTCTAGTTTTAGGTACATTGCTTTTAAGTTTCACATGTGAGAGTATTTGCAGACTTTTTGAAATTAACATATACAGGCTCATCTCCCAAATATGCAAATTACTATTGTAATCCTTAATAGGAAGAAAAAGCTAAGTAATTTTTCTGTAAATCTAATAACTTTGTCTAGACTAACACAAGAACTGTATCTTACCAGTTTGCTTACCAATTTGTTTCTGGGTTCTATGATTCAAATATTAAATACCTATATCAGAAAGAGAATCCTTTTCACTCTCATCACATTCAGCCCAACAACTGGCTGATCAAAATTTTTAAAAAGTGGTCTGGTGGATGAATTTGAATCTTTCCCTATTTACATTTTCCAAGAATACTATGATGTTCGAAGACCATTCTTTCTGCATATGTTGTACTTATCTGGACTGAATCAGAGCTCTTCTTTCCTGTTTGGTTTGTGTATTGACTGCTCAGCTTCACCAGTCACTATGCAAGCATCCTTGGAAATACGTGTAAGCAGTAATGTTACTGATTAGATATTTTAATGCAATGTACTAAGAGTATCTCATTGCATATATTGAATTGAATTACTCTTTAGGCATTACTATTATTACTATTTTACTGCTATAGCATCTATATGTCTTCCAGAATTTTCCAGTGGCAAAACTAAAAACTTCTGTGATGCATGTAAAATTTATGGTTGTGCACTTAAATGCTTTTTAATTTTTACTTGAGTATAAAAAGGATAATAAGACTACAGTACAGATGATGAAATATTTTCCTTTTCTATCAGTAGGAAATAGGATAACACTAAGAAATGCTTTGCAAAGACTGCAGTGCTAAATGGAGTTTACCTCTGCAAATAAATCTCCATCCCTTTTGATACACAAATATATTAATAATACTTCTCTGTTTTTATTCTAATTTCTATCCCATCTGAGGGATAGAAGATGTAGCTATGAAATAAGATAATTTTGGTTTTACACTTGTTAATTTTGGTTTTTCCGTTCAGTATTAGAAAAAGCATCAAAATAAATAAAAAAATTTTCTCTTGTACCCTTCATAATGACAATATTATACGGAAAGATGTTGAAATATATTTATTTTGCCATTTTCATTACGAAAAGAGCAGAGATCTGCTGCTAACATTTTAGCAGAATTATGCATCTTATAGTACACTAGATCTTCTGTTTCTCTTTTGTGGCCATTATAATTAAATAAACAGTTTTCTTGGTAAAATAGGCACTCAAAGTATTCTTGTTTCTGCAAATAGCGGATCTGTTAATTCTGCTTGATACACAGAGCATATCCATAATGGATTCAGCAACAAAGCAGGACATCAAATCTATCTGCACAAAAAACCTAAATTTTAAATATCCAATGCTTAATCCTTATAGACTTCCTAGATAGGAGTTTCTGAGACCTCCAGAGGCAAGAGATGCCCAGCAAAAAATGGGACCATAAATCAGGCAAGTATGAAGTAAATGTGAAGGTAACCATTATGCAGGGTGCATCTCATCCAGTATTTGCAATGTTAGAAAGGTATGTTTCTGTGTTTCACAAAATCACAGAATATTCTGAGTTGGAAGGGACACACAAGGATCACTGGGTCCAAATCTGGGTTTGTTACCAAAATCTCCTCATCACAGAAGCAGCTTAACTTGCTGTCTCCAGAAAGAGGGTTGTTTATAGGGAGAAAGAACAGCAAGATACGCATTATTTGAACATAAGATCTACAGATTCATAATCAAGTCTTAGAAATTGCTTTGAAAATTGTAATATGAGGATGTAATTTGCCCTATATGGGACAACAGCTATGCATCTATAATGTTCAGTGAAATCTCTGTTTCCCTCGGCCTTTTTGAACATCCCCATGATCATTCATTATGTGCAAAATTATTTCAATACTTTCCCCCATAGTAACAGCAAGTGACAGCACTCTGTGTACTGCAGTGTTTCAGCACTCTTATGCCATTCAGTTCTAAGAAATGTAAGCAGCCTTTATGTACATAAAAAAAAAATTCAATTAAGCATTGTGTCCCATTTTTCAGCACAAGTATTACCTTCAAGCAATAAGGAATAAATCGCTTTATAGCTGGGAAAATACCCAAGGTAATTCAAGTCATTCATACTGTTATGATCCTTGTCCCTATGATACAAAATTTACTCACTCTGCAGTTATTCTGTAATGCTGATAAAAAATAAAGAATTTCCCTTTACAATACTTCTAATATTTATGAAGACATATCTTGGGTTTATTCAAGACTTTTTTCCTAATCTAACAAAAATTCCATTGTGAATTTGGATGAGATATGAGTCAATTTAACACATGTGAATTAATGTACGGGTCATCTTAGTGAGAGTCAGAAAAATGTTTTGTTTTCTACATATCTGAGGAGCATAAGCAGGTTGAAAATTATTTTGGTCTAATTCTATTTTAAAAGTATGTAATCCATACTGAAAACCATTTTCTGTAGGAGAGTAAAAATCAGTGTGATCAGCCCTAATCATTTTAATAAAAAGAGCTCACAAAATCCTGTGGTAACAACTGAAATTTTAAGCATTTATGTTGTGGGGTTTTGGTGGTTGTTGTTGTTGGGTTTTTAATATTTTGGGGTTTTTTTTTCTGCTTTTATTTGCTTTGTTTTAGCATAAAAACCAAATTCTTTGTGCTTAATAAAAGTTTTTAGATATTTCTGTAAATTTATCTAGACCACTATCAAGTTTCATATTCACTTCTTGAAGCTAATAATCCTTTTTGTCTTGTCAATCCAAGCTCTCTTTATTTCCTTCTGATTTATTTTCACAGGATTCTGAATCCTTTCTTTGATATTTTGAAGCCTCGATTGCATCTGAAATGTCCCTCTTCTCCTGTGATGGGGAGCAGCACCCAAGTTGATATCAACAAAATGTCAAACTCCCTCTCATAGTTTCATATTGGAGATAAAATCAAACTGCTCTTCAGGAAGAGAACAGTCAGTCTCTCTGTGAAGACAAGTTAAGAAAAGATATCATGATTGTAAAAGATGTTATGAGTCCTAAATAATGTGGATGTGAAAAAGAATAAATGAGATGTTGCATAAGACATGAAAAAAACCCATAAAAAGCAATATTGGAGCTGGCTATATGCAGAGGTATAGCAAGGAAGTTAGGCATGCCAGACAAAGAAAACAGAGTAAGAAAAAACCTCCAAGCTAAAAGAAAACAAAATATGGGGATGAAGACAAAGAGAGAGAGACAGATGATATTAGAGGTCTGAGGATTTACCCAAGGATCAAATGAAAATATGTTCCACATATTTCAAATGTAGCATTTGTGTCCACTCCACTTGTAGGATGGCTGCACTACGTATATGTGCTTACAAAAGTATATATGTACTCAATAATACTATAGCTGATTATACATCTGAAGCTACAATAATCATGAAAAGTTCTTGATTTCAGGAACCTTTGACTTGTCAATTCACAGCTTTGCCATACTGAGGGGAATATAAGGAAGTCAAGAAAATATAAAAATTTTTAGAAAATATTTTTCCATGTCATCATTTAATGGAAATGTCTTGACAGGTTTTTGAAGGCCTGACTACTTGTCACCTGAAGATGTCAATGAAAACCTGAAGACCAGATGCTGAGTAGCTAGCTATATCATAGATCTAGCATTGCACAGCTACATAACAGCCTTTCCCAACTTCAAGCTTAGCTGATAACTCCCGCACCTCTTTCATCCAAAAATCCAGTTTCAAAAAACCCCCTGTGGATGGAAAAGAAAGAGAATCTTGGCATTGGCCTATGAGTTAGGGTTTTTGCGTTGCAAGCCCAATATGAGTGCTGTTTATTATTGTGTGAAGATTACTTCTGATAGCTACACATCCAATCCATACACTGAAAGACCATAGAACATCTGTCCAGTTAAAAGTTGAAAGCAGCTCCTGAAGAATTCAGTGGCATTTGGCCCACCTACTTAACTCTATTTTATGCAGCTGCATCACAGCATAAAGCATAATATTATTCAAATATCTCATCATGACAAAAAATATTACTGACATAACTGAAACAGGAATATCCATATCGCAGATGGGTAACAAATGAGATTTGATGGTCCTGATTAGTGCAAAAAGTAATAAGAGTATCCCCTCAATGACAGGAAAAGACTTATGATTGAAATGGGGGGAGAGTTGAAGAAGAATTGTTACACACCCTAAAGAAATTTAAACAATTTTTGTAATAGTTATAGCACATCAGTGATATTTTCCTGATTTGGAAAAATGATTGTAACTGACTGGAAAGGTTTATTATGGAGCTGAATAATTTATACCTCACCATTATATTTGATGAAAAGTAGAGTCAGAAGACTGTTAACTATCTTGATGTAAGTCAGGCACAGATTTGATCGCAGTGACAGCAGAGCATATTTTGGTTTTTTGTGGATTAGATAGAAGTAGTGGAAGAAATCTAAATTTTTTTTGAAAAAAGCCTTTAAAACAAGAGAAAATTTTATATAATACTTACATTAACACCAGATATGGCCATGCTCACCAGAGTTTCCATAATAATATGGAAACTGTCAAGTCACCTCTGTCCCAACATTATGACAATGTTAAATGAAAAATACTGTGACTTATAGAAACAACCTTTTTGTCACCACAAGAGTTTTCTGGACTCATTTCACAGAATTTGTAGCAGTTTTGATGGAACAAGGCCAACTCAAAACTGAAGAGACATTGAAAAAGGCTTGAGAAAATAGTCCCTACCCATTGCAGGGGAGTGGGAATAGAGGATTTCTATCTTTATGTATAAATCCCTATGAATGTGAAAACTTGGGGTACTGTTCACAGTTGAAATCCCAATTCAAAGACCAGCAGACAAGACCATATAACACAGAAAGATATTTGCTGACAGAATGTAGTAACTGCTTTGTTAGAAATTTTCTTTTTTTTTTATTACCATCTGTAATAGGTCTTAGAGTAAATATTGGCATATTTCATGCCTAAATACTGTAACAAGAGTATATTTGCTGAAAGGCCAGTAGTTGCTTTTAAAAGGAATAAAAGATATTAAAGATCTCTTGATACATGGTAATGATGCTAAATATATCAATAAAAGTAATTTCCTAAGTAGTCCTGAGGTAAAGTGCTTTCTTCTCCTAACCACAAGCAGTTTATAAAATGACATTAAGACAAAATTCACTTATCCACTCCCTGGTTGGAGTCTTTGGATAAAACAGAGACATCCTACCTTAGTGACTGTTATATATTTATTGAAATGCCTCTGTTTTACAGTTTACACCATAGAGAAAGCCTGAAAAAATCTGAGTTTTGAGCATGAAAATTCACTTGGGATGAATTACACATCTCCACCTGGAACAAAGGATTGCCTGGAAGGTAAATCTGATCTAAAATCTGGCTTAACATAGATAGGCACAGAGTGTCTGGTGGTAGAAACACAGTTAAGAGCTTCAGTGCTGAATAAAGAAGCTCCTATAAAGCTCCTCAGGCTACAAGGATCCTCCCTTTGACATTGACTCTCTGCAGGAGAATCTTCAGGGTTGATTATGAGCAACATGGCAGATATTCACAGGAGGAAAATACAAGTATATCCATTGCTTGGGGTGTAGCACAGGGTGAACTTACTTGGACAGGATTTGGACCTCTGTCAATCAATCAATTTGCTCTGATAGAACATGATTCCCATGCAGGTATCTGAGATTGCACGTGGCACCTGAGTGCCAGCTAAAGCTGAAGATGGGCTCAGGCCTCCTATACACCATGTCAGATTTAGTGACTCCACACACGTAGCTTGGCTACCTCAGGTATGTGAAAAAGCACTCGAACTTTTTCAGAGAAATCACCACTGAATGAAGCCTGTGTTGGTGACACTCAGCAGAGAGGATGAGTTCAGGTGCTTATTTTCAGAAGTGCAGATATCTTTCCTGTAAGGGACCTGGTGTCACCTGCTAAAGAACCTCCTAGGGTTTTTAAGCAGGCTGCTCTTCAGTGGATGTTTGATGTTGTTTCCCAGAATGATGGGATTCCAAATGCCCTTGGGAGACCTTTGTTGCACCCAGTATTGAAACAGCCTTTACATGTGCACAGGTTTTAGCTGGAACAGAGTCAAATTTCCTCATAGCAGGTGATATGGTGCCATGTTTTGCAGCTCTGACCAAACATTCTAATTTTTGAGTACTGCTGAACAGTGTCTGCAATCATCAAATTCTTTTCCCTTTCTCACTCTGCCACCATCCGGTGAGGCTGGGAGGGGACAGAACTGGGCAGATCACCCAAACTAACCAAAGACATGCTTCATGCCTCACAATGTCATGCTCAACAATAAAAAGGGAAATGAGGGGGATTTACACGGGTTAGCCAACTTTTGCTTGGCACCAGACAGGGTGTTAGTCTACTGCTTGGAAGGTGGTGAACGATTGCTTTTGTATTAGTTGTTAAGTTTTGTTTTCTGATCTCCATTCATCTTCCACTGTTCCTTTGTTTATGAAACTATTTTTTTCCTGACTAATGAGTTTTACCCTTTATTTTTCTTCCCTTGTTCCACTGGTGGTAGAGGGTGAGCAAAAAGAGTGAGCAGCTGTGTGGTGCTTAAATGTCTGTCAGGATTAACCCAAAACAGCATGGCATGAACAAAAATATTGGTTTTGTATCCAATTTTTTTTCAGGTTGCCAGTGGTCTCCTGGTTTTCATTTCCCATGCCTAAGACAAAGATCAGAAAAAACAAATGATATTGATTGGCAACAATTGGCAAACTCGCCAGTTTTGTGCTTGAGGCCAGACTGGAAAGTAGTCACACCATCTCTTGTCCAAATTAATCTTTGTTTACTGACATTTACCTTTAACTACAGTGCTGCACATATTCCCAATCATTCCACAACAGAAAGGCACATTTTGGAGGACAGAATGTACTGTGGCCAGGTTCTCTTAGGTTGCACCCAGTTAAGGCTCCAAGAAAGATACTGGACTCTGCTGAAGGGTATGCTGTCCGTAGTTGGGTTTCATTCCCTTCCTGGAAGCCTTTTTCCTCCCCCTCTCTCTCTGCATTTCCAGACTGACTGCCAGTTACGTCTGTTTTTCAGCAATTGAAAATTTGGATGGGTAAACAGCACAGATGTGATTGCAGAAGCTGCAGTGTAAGTCACCAAACCCCTTTGATCCTATGGGATATTAACAATGATGACATATCTGCAGAGGCTGTTTGACTGTTTGGCAAAGGTCATCAGAAGTTACTGACTTTGTAATCAAAATATCCAGTTTAGTATGTTCCATCCCAACAGTCCTGTAGTTAAATGCTATCCCCTTTTTTGGAAATTATATTTCCCTGTTATTTAATGAAAGGCTTCTAAAATTATTACTCATCTGTAATTCATTAAAAATGGGAGGAATTAACTTCTTCCATGGATATGACGAAGGGCCAGATTCTGCAATGAACTGTATAACCTGTGAAAGTTTATTGAGGATTCTAGAGTTGTTTGGCCTTTAGATTACTGGATCATGTAGCACAGCAACTGTATAAGGGAGCAGAAAGGAGACATGGTTGAGCTTCGTATGTTTCCATCAAATATCATGAGATCTCAAACTTGTTTGCTACATAAAACTTGATCATACTGGACTTTGTATCTGTGAATCATATCTAGGTTACTGTGGATTCAAGACCTAATACCAAGCAAGGCTTTTGGATTCTAAATCATAAGGACAGGTGATTCCCAAATATCTTAGTCCCCATAGATACCCTTGTTTGCAGGACTTCTCCTTTCAGCTGAGTTGGTGCCACCCCTTCCCAGCACAGGGACTCACACAGCACCAGTTCAGAACGGCTGTAATTCTGCATCCTGTCAGAAGAGAGTAAGGCCATATAGTATACCCAGTTATCCCTGGGTCCTGCATAAGGCATCTGGGTCCCCACACAGTAATCTGGACTGCATTTGAGGCTAGACTTGGAGAAATAACGTGTTGCAACATCTAGCCATATGGCACCAATCCTTCAACCAGAAAGCAAAGGTGGTTAATATTAGTTCAAGTATAATCAGGAAGCCCATTCAGCTACTGTTGTTTCCTAAAATGCATTTTTAAAAAACTATAATGAAACTTCTCATTCAGCAGAGTAAACAGTGAATTATTCAGTGTATAAACTTTTGTGAAAGCAAAACTGCTGTTACTGGCGGACGTGGAAGGCCAATAGGAAATATCCTTGGGCATCTCTAAAAAAGGAAACAATGTTTTTGTTTGTTGAGAGGTTTCAGGGTCTATTTATGTGCTGACACCCTGAGTGGAAGAGAGGAGCATAGGACAGAAGGGGTTTGATAGGAGCAGCTGCAAAGAAAACCTGGCCTGCAAAGAAAAGATAGCTGTTCCTTAAACAGGCTGCAACTTATTAGCTATTTATTTTGGTATTTTTCCTCACAATGCCATTGGAGTAGTTCTCTCCAGCAGGCATTTTTCGTGTCAGCCATTTGGTATGTAATGGGGTTTCTGAGGGTGGCTAACATGCAGTTGATTAATTAAAGAGTTGCTCCTGGAAAGAGCCTTCTGCTGTGTAGGACCTGGTGACTGACTGCTTGGAGGAATGGAGAGTGTGGCTTGGATATAAAATTTGTCAACTGAAAAGGTTTATGCAATTGACTTGACAGAATCATATCAAGCTAATCCCTCAAGAAAATGTCTCTTTTCTTGCTGTTCCTCAATCCTTTCTAAAAGCTCTTCTATCCTATTTTTAAATTCTTTTTTACTGGTGCACACAGAGGCTGCACCAAGATTGAGAGTTGTTGCATTGAGAGGGGGAAAAACAAATCCTAGAATGTCCAAATCAGACAGGCTACTTGGATGAACTGTTGTATTGAAACTTCAGGCTAATATTTCTCATTCAAAGTAAAAAAGAGGAAGGCAGGTAAAATATAATTATTTATTTATTTTCATTATTTTCTTTTTCTTCTATTTTTATTTTGTATATCTGTTCTTCTTTTTGTTCCCCTTAAGCTTACTTCTATCCAGTTATTAATAAGAAACAGTTTCAGAGCTTGAGATAGGAGCTGTCTTTGGCTAATCTTTCAGATAATGGGCAATGGAGATGGCAAAGGGTCTAGAGGGCAAGTAATATGAGGAGCAGCTGAGGGAGCTGGGGTGGTTTAGCCTGGAGAAAAGGAGGCTCTCTACAACTACCTGCAAGGAGGTTGTAGCCAGTTGGGGATCAGCCTTTTCTCCCAGGCAACCAGTAATATGGCAAGAGGACATAGTCATAAACTGCACCAGAGGAGGTTCAGGTTGGACATGAGGAAGAATTTTTTTTACTGGAAGGGGGATTAAGTACTAAAACTGGCTGCTCAGGGAGGTAATGGAGTCACTATCACTGGAGGTGTTCAAGAAATGATCGGGGATGACACTTAGTGCCATGATTTAGTTGGCAGGGTGATGTTCAATGATCTTGGAGGTCTTTTCCAACTTCTATGATTGTATAAATCCATTTCCAGAAAAGTATTTCAATTTATATTTACATCAGGAAAATTTCAATGTAAAGGATGAAATATTATAACTTAAGACTTGTCCCATAGTACTTGCAATAATAGCTGTTAACATGAGACACTTATTCTTTTCTTCTTTCCTCCTCATGAGCTTTGGAAAAGAATGTACCATTTCAGAACTGACCTTAGGTCCATCTTTTTAGACATATTATATATGAGACTATTATTACAACCTCTTAGAGTCTCATAACATTTAATAAATTCGAGCTTATAACTTCCCACTGATTTAGAGTGGTAATTATTCACAGTGTTACATTGTTTCCCATATTAAGCCATCCCAAATTCTTTTAAGACCTTCCAATTAAAATTTGCTTGAGAGGATTGATAAACAATAAGCTCCTTCTTTCTGAATATTAACAATAAAAAAGAATATTATTTTGGGGAGATGCAAATATAAGTGAAAGCTCCATATGCTGAGAGGTAAAGTCTCCAGCTGTCACACTGAAA
>VXBB01010162.1:204081-221581 GCA_013399915.1 Illadopsis cleaveri | reverse complement strand
CTCACTTTGTTTTTCTTTCTTATGATGCTTTGTTGAATAAATATACTTGCATTTCATTCTGTATAACATCAGTCTTATAGAAGACACATAGTCTTTAGTAACATATTAGGAAACAAGCTGAAACATCTTTTCTGTGAAATCAGACTTGGGAAGAGGGGGGAGACAACAAGGGGAAAAGAAGATCTGGATATTTTAAAATTTGAAATCTTAATATGTATGTTATCAAATAAAGGCTAATTACATCAGCTTGTTTTTTATTTACAACATCTGTGCTTTTGATTTCACCTTTAAATATCTGATCCTAGGCAACAAGATAAACACAAAAATTAGAGCTTAGGTGCAACTTGAATTAGCTTTATTTATTGTCACCACATGATTTTAATTTGTGGCAATAAAATGTAAATATTATTCCAGAATTCTTATACAGTAATGAAGAAACAAAACCTATTATTTTTAAGTTGTACAGTGCCTGCATAGTAAAATGAATATTCAGGGCAAATCTTTTTTTATTTCAGTATTTTTTTCTCTGAGATAACCCCATCTAGCAAGCAGTTAATATGCTGATGTGTACAGGAACATTTTTGATGACACAGATCTTTCAAGGCAGATTGTCTACACAAAAGTAAACCTACATATGCCACAAATCAAAAGTTTCTTCTTCAGAAAACTCCACTTGCTAGATAAATAGACCTGGATACATTTTTGACTCTCAGTGCAATAATAGGTTATGCAATAGGATTTAATTTGACTCTATGGATTCAAATATTTGTTACTGCCCACTTTGGGGAGACAAAAATTAAAATGGTTTTGTGCCTTACAAGATATGTAAGAAATAAAAACAGAAGCTGAAGCATTTTAGAAATGCAGAAGGTATGTTATTAAAAAATAATAGAATACAAATACTAGGGAATATCTTTGTTATGTGTAATGTTACTGGCTACGTATCTTAGCTTCATTTTGTATTTATGAATATATTTTCAGTAGAAGGATAAATAGGTGAAAATAGTTCACTACCATATGATTTGTTTTATCCTTAGGCATTGCCTGGGGTTACTGGTACAGCCCTGGCTCTCAGTACCGAAAAGTGAAATGTGCAACAATGAAAATTTTATTAAAACGTATGTTAACCCATTACAGTATGTTCACTTCCAATTCTTTGTAAGAATGCGTGATGTATCATTTTGTGTGTGTCATTTTTTTAAAAAGATATGAGTCAAGTAGAGGAGCAAATTTAATGGGAGAATTTTATGGGAAACATTATACAAATGGCAGAGTGTGCGATTCCTATTATTAAAATAATTTGTCATTGTATGAAAAAATGGTATAAATTTCAAGAAAGAGTCTTCTTTAGTTATCTGCCCTTTTTTAATGACAGCAGCTTTTGTGCAGTAAAGGCAGACACGTTTTCAAGCAAAGCCCATTTCAGACCAGAATTTCTGAGAGCCCTATTAATGTTTCATGCTAATCAAGGAGAGTGGGAAATAGAGCTGACAGGTGCTTTCTACTCTGCTTATTCCTGTCTTCCTGCATTAGACATTACTAGCTAAAAAAGAACCAATATAGTTCCTTTCCAGTAGATGTGGTGGCAAGGGCAGAAGTAAAATGCTTCTTTTTATAAGTTTATAGTTGTTTTTCTTATTGCCTTCACTGGTAACATCCACAAATGTATAGATGTAGTGATTATTAACTAAATCTATTTTACTTCAAACCATGACCTGAATCGGATGCTGAAATTTCCCCCCAGTGCTCTTTGAAAACTCAAGAGCGTTTGTAGCACATCTGAGATAAACTGAGGTCCACCTGGGATCCTTGTTTTTTGGTAGTATTTCCATCTGAGCCAGGAAGAAACACGTACCTTTACTCTAGGACAAGTCTTTTTGATTAAGGAATGTCAGGGTGAGGAACTAAAGTACACTCTTCAAGAGGCAGTTTGAGGACAAAGCTTGAGAGCTGCAGTGGGCATTGCTGGGAGCTGCCCTTTGCCACCCTCCCCTACCCCGGGTACCTGACTCGTACCCCAGTGTAAGTCAGGCAGAGCAGCAGCACTCTGAAGTAAGTGCTCAAATCCCAGAAACAGCTCCAGGAGAGAGTGCCGTGCCTTTGAAAGCCTGCTGAGCAGTCCCATCTGGCTGAGATTAGGTACACAAGTTAGGAAGACTGGAGGCTCTCTAAGGCATGTGTCTCTGGTGCCTGTGAGAAAAGTTTCGGTGCTTCCTTTGGGAAGCCTGCTTCAAGAGGCTCTTAAATGCAGATGCAAGTCAGGTACCCAAGTGAGGAAGACCAGACCGTAGACAGTGACAACAAAATGGCTGAAGTCTGCAAGCTGGGATTTGCTCAATTGTATTTGTACTACACACACACACAGAGGGAATTTCATAACTACAGCAGCTAGTAATCCTTACCTCAGCTTTGCTGGAATAATCAGGAAAAAAAGAAACCAAGCACGCTGTTACAGTATATTGCTTTTCTCTATGCAAAGCAGACATCATTAAACCCTCCCAATAGTGCATGGCACTCTACATAGCTGTTTTTTCATGCAAATTATAATATATAATAGATAATAATAATTCAGAAAATATTGATTTACTTAACTCTCTCTATAGACTTTTTGAGCAAAGAAAAAAAACTGCATTTGCTTAATTTAAATTACTTTCTATCATAAAATTTAATTGAGGCACATCCCAAATCAGGAACATTTTAACTGATTTAACTCTTGCTTACTTTGATTTTGGTCACTAATAATTACTGCTTTAAGTTAAAGTAATAAATAGATACATACACATTTGAATATGTATGAATCCACCTTAGGTTTACATTGAGAATAAGAATCAGTTTAGCTGAATTAATTTAAACCAGAGTAGCCTTTCCCCCGACATTGAGTTAAATTTATTTTAAAAATTGTAGTTATAACAGGAAAACAATTACCACCTTTGTCTGTCAAGACACAAGCCAATACTGCTTATTTGTTTATTTTAAGGAGATTGCCAGCATGTTTCTATCGTATTTATTTTGCTGTTAAGATTGATTTCTACAGTGAATAATGTCTACATTCAGACTCATAATCAGTATGAAGAAATACTATTAGAACAATAAAGTTGAATTTGTTACAGGAGTGTTTCACAATGTCATTAGAATCCTCTCGAATAATGATGGTCAAGCACAGGAGCACGTAGCTTGTAGTACCAAAAGACTTGTGCCTATATTGTCTTGTTTACTGTGTCAAATATTGTGTATTTCCATTCTTTTTTCTTAAAAATAAAGAAGCCTTGATAATTTTTTTGCTTCAGTCAGAAGTAAATATCATTTAACATAAATTTGAAGATAAGTAAACCATTTCTCTCTACGTATGTTTTACCAAGTTGCCACTGTCTACATGCCTCACGTAGGAAGAGAATGGTCCCTGCAGGAGAGGAAAAAGCATTATTATTTTGTAAAGAAGAAGTGGTCAAAGGAATAATTCATTGGACGTACAAAAAATGGAATTCTTTAAGAACAAGGATCTCATCTTTTTTTAATCTTAAATTTGCACAATAATTGTTTATAAACTTATTTTCATCATGCACCTATCTTCAGTTCTTGTTTAAAGGACTGATGCAATGAGACCCAAGAGGGTTTCCTTTCTGACTTTGACACATCCCCATTATGGCTGGGGACCTGGGTAGCTTTAACCATTTTGTCATCTGAGCTCAAGTCACTAACACCTATGGAGAGGACCTCAGAAGTGAGAAGCCGCCTTTTCGTCCTGTGGATAACACAGCTTCCATTGACAAAAGCCCTGCAAGTACATCCTGCTCTAGAATTCCCTTGACAGATGTCCAAACATTGTTTAGATCTGGCCTCTAAGCTTAGGGAAGGGTATGAAAGCAAGATTCACTGTGGTCATTTTCTTTTCCGCTTGGAAATGTTCACCACAAAACACAAATATTTAGAGTTATAGAGTGACTCTACAAGACTCTAGTTGCTGTGGCAGTCACAAATTGGTCCAGTGTAACATGACTGCTGAAGATTGCCTCCACAATCTGTTCTTTCATCCAAGTCACTTTTCTTTCCCTTAGTGCAAAAGGGACTAGAGGAAAAACCTTTTTCTTAGGACAGATCATGGTTTCAAAACTCACAGATGATTCTAAGGTAGGGATTTTTTTATTCACCCTGCAGTCCTGAATAACAGATTGTAGTGTGCTAAAGCACTGAAACACTCTGCTGTAAATTATTATGAAGAAAGATCTGCTTAATCCCAAACCATTTAAAATTAAATATTTTCTTTCAGTTCTTCTATCTGGAACAGTAACTTAAAGACTGAGACTGAATATGTGGATGTATGCTTTAGTGTATTCATTTCTATGTTATCTTAGTAAAGAGATGAAGATTTCAGTGTGTTCTTCTGAAAGCTGTATGGGGAGCCCTTCCAAAACCTAGCAATAAATTCAGACTATCAGGTTTTTAACACAAACCTTGGCTGATCTCATAAAGTATCTCCTAGCAAGTACTAAATGCTGTTTAAGTTTCACCTACTTAAAACAGGTATTGCTTTCACCAAAGCAGAAAAATGGCTGCTTTCATCAGGGTTTGAGACCTTGGTGGAGATAAGTGCATGTGCAAATAGTAAACTGCATATGCACATCCACATTCCAAAGCCCATAAGCCCATTGTCATTAAATCTCAATTTCTTAATTTACTCAATATTTACATTTATGCAACCAAGATTTTGCATTCGTGCAAATAGGCTCTGCCTGGGAGAGTCCTACTGGGACTGTGAAGGGAAACCCATAGAAGGCTTCACATTGACATTTCAAAGGCTTCAGCATCTGTGCACCATATCTATGAATAGATATTGCTTGCTCAAAAATTAGTTGCTCCTTCTCCTTCCTCATCCTGCCTTCTCTGCAACAATTCATAATATGTCTGTTTATGTATGAAAACCTTTTGCAAACAGTATTGTTACTCTCACTCCCTCAAGAAAGCTTAACTAAGGCCATTTGGCCCTTATGGCAAATCCCTTAGTTTTACCAAATTCCAAGTAAAAAACAATCCCTTCCTGAGGAGATTAAAAAATTGAGATGGAAAAACCATATCCACGATAAGAAAAATGTATCTAGAGTTCGTGTTTGGTTTTCATTAACTGTCCTTTGACTTCTGAGACTTATAGTCACCTTTCAAATTAACATCCTTGGAGCCTGATTCTTTAGGCTCCTTTTAGGTGTTGGGGGGAAGAAAAGGTGAGCTTATTCCTAGAAGCAATC
Source organism: Illadopsis cleaveri (assembly GCA_013399915.1). Lineage (NCBI taxonomy): Eukaryota > Metazoa > Chordata > Aves > Passeriformes > Timaliidae > Illadopsis > Illadopsis cleaveri. The sequence goes on along the minus strand of VXBB01010162.1, from coordinate 216,341 downwards.
AGTTGTCTCTTTAAAGAGCATCTGGGCAACTCTCTTGTGCACACACTGATCTGGAATTCAGAGGTGATGGCAGGGCTAGAAATGAAGCCCAACTTGTTGCCTCTGAGCCCAGCCTACAGAAGGGCAACGTTTGGCCGTAGCAAAGGAGCCTAAAAGAAAGGCAGTTTGCACCTTTTGGGTTAAAATGAGCAAGGCTCTACAGATTTCCATCTATGGTGATATGCTCTGACAAACACTTTAATTAGCAGGACCAAATTCTCCTTTAATTTATGCAAGTGAAGCTCTATTGGTTTCAACAGAGTTAGCTCTTCTGTAATTGAGAAAAGAATTTGGCCCAGCATCTGTAATAAATCATTAATGAGCATGTAGTAAGATAAGTTTTAATGATTAATTAACAATGTATTTTTTGGAGAAAAGTATTCTTAACATGCCCTTAATGTATCAAGTGATAATTACAATATTAAAAGCCTACTGATTAAAGCAATTAATTATATGCTTAATTTATTTACTAATTAAGCTTTAATATATGTATAGTTAAGTAATTGCTAATGAGTATTTCACATTTGCTAAACAGGTCTGGCAGTAATTACATGGGAAACACCATAAAATGATTCTTCTAGTGATTATATGAAAAAATACAACATTCTTTGGGTTTTTTTTCTTTCTTTTTATTGGATTTTTTTTCTCCCTAAATAAATTGCTTGGCTTGTGTTTTCCTCCTTGGTGAGCTAAATGTTTACAAGTTTCATAGGTCTGAGAGGTCAGTGTTTCTGCATGCATGTGATGAAATGTGCTTCACAAGCACAACTCAGTCATGCCTACATGAAAACAGTGATCTTACCCTCTTGTTCACGCAGAGCTAAAGCCTGCAGTTTTCTTAGCCTCTACTCAGATCTTAGGCAAAATTCTGACTGAGGTAAATGAGAGTTTGCTATGTTAGGACCACAACTCTTTGTTCTTTCTAAATGTTTAAATTTTTGACTCCTGAGCTGGACTCTTACATCCTTAATTCTTATATAAGGCAGGAAAGAGAAATGCATTTTTCAGTCAGATGTGGGTTGCTTCAATCAGAGCATATGCAGTATCCGTTGTTGCAGTCCTTACCTTAAGTCCTATACTTTGCACAAAAAAAACTCCAAGTAAAGCTGATAAAAGTTTTGTCTAAGTAAACAACAGGGCAATAGAATCACTTTTAGACATAGCCAACTACATACAGTGAACTCCTGAGGTTTTTATCCATTTAAATTCCTATTGTCTCCCAAGTGAAATCCAGAGCCTGAATTTCTGGTCCTTGCTCAAGTTGTGTTACAAACTAGTAGAAGTACAGATCCTTCTTTTCCCACCTCTTTGCCTTTGTTGTTCCACACATTGCCTTCAGCAAGATATTATCCCAGTGTAGATTCTGAAAGGCTTAAAAATACGAATGGCACTGGCGTACTGCATTCTGTGGCATGATTTGGTGGAAAGGTACTGCAAAACATGGAAAAGTGTTCAAGAAAGGGTTAGAGTTACTATGGCTGTAATTATTTCTTAATCCACTAGGAAATAAGTGAGCAAGACTCCTACACCTACCCATTGACTTGTCAGGGTGGAGCCTGGTAATGGGGCATCCCCAGCCTAGTTACCCTTAGCTTTTGCAGCATAGACATCTGGAGATATTTTAGCAGTTTTCCTCCCTTTCCTAATGTTATGCTTGCTTCTCTCACTTCAAGCTTGTGTGTGTTCTGCAAAATCCCATCTGCTTCCTGCCATTCTCTAGTTTGGAGCCTGGGGACACCATCCCCCCAAGTCTTCTCTCTGGATAGATACATCTTCTCAGTGCGAAAGTGCACGTTTGACCCCGAGCACATTCCTGGGAGAGCAAAGTTAAATACGTTCAGTAGGTCTGGGATGCACATAAACAGGTCTTAATGTAGTGTGTATTCTCATCACATGCATTAATGAAGTCATAGATGGACTGAATCTCACCAAAGCATGGGTCTTCGTGAATTTCTTATGCTGTCACCAGGTCAGAAATGGACAGGAGTGACATATGGACTCAAGGGACTACACCTCAAACACAGGGCTTACCCTTGGCTTGCATACAGCCTTCATTTTTGCCAAGACTCCACACATCTACCTAACTGTGACGAACCCAGCCCAATCTGTGGTAAAATCCCACAATTGTTCCCAAACAGAGATAAAGTAGGTGTGTATATATGGCTTCCACCCTTACTCAGTTATATAAGAATGCATTATTCTGGTAAAATTGGTGTTTGCAATAATTTTTTCATTTATATAAGAGATAGCAAACAAGGGATGAGGGGATAAACTGAAGATGGGAAGCTACTGAACAAAGATTTAAGAGTTGAAAAAGCACATATCTATTTTTATAAGAGCATTAGAAAGGAATTTCAGCCAAATGTCCTCCCAGAAGAATCAAGTTGGTAGCTGAGTGACTTCAGCACCCACTGACACCAAGGGAGAGTTTCAAGCACCAAGGATCTCCTAAGGCTGACAGATGTTACCTTGAATGATCCATGTAGGCATGTTCTAGAGAATCAAATAGCGATGTTGCCTTCCACATGGGAACAACTGCTGTCAGGCTGTGATCTGACATGATCTAGCAATCAAAATTATTCCATCAAACTTCATGGATTCCATAATAAGTTTGGAGTAGTTTGGGGGTTCACAGAAGGAAGATTATCAGCATAAGTACTCTATTCAGATTGCAGTAGTGACAGTGACTGATTGTCAGGGATCAGGAAAGATTTATTTGTTCTTTGTTCCATACTTTGTTGTAGGGGTGGCCAGGGGGTTCACCTTGTTCTGAAGAACTCAAGACTAACCATGAAAGCTATGGATTTTTATGCAGGTCTTAATGAAGTTAAAAATACCTGGTAGGATTTAACCTTACCTAAAATATCCAAAACCATTTTTTTCTGGCTGCTTGCACGGTAAAATCCTAATCAACAAAACTGAGACAGGACAATTACACAAGTGATCTGTTCTGCTGGCACCCCAGCATCCCTTCTCTGCCCACAAGATGTGTAGAGCTTCCAGAAAATACCCAGAAATACCCCTATATTCTGTGGAAGATGTGTATGAAGAGTTAGAGTCCTCACTTCATTTTCAGACCACTGGAAGGAGCTGGATTGATATTGACACGTTTAACACAGTAGGAATACAGCACTTGTTCGTCTCCTGTGGTCTATAAATCTTTTCAGCTGAGGTGATGCCTTAAGTTTTAGCTTTCATATTTTTCAGATTCTGTACTGCCTTAGTGTGTGACTCTGAACTTCATACAAAGTGTTAGCAAGTTCTCTTCACAGTTTAGTTAGACAAAACAATCCTTTTCCAGCCCAAAACCAAGGACGCTGTTGCAACTTCAGGCCCAAAAAAAGTATAAACAATGGCGAACTTAGGACAGCAAACTGAGAGGATGGGACTTCATAACCTGAAGCTTTACTTGGACAATTAACCCGATTATACAAATGGACCAAAACTTATAAAAGTGTGAAAACTTGTGACTGGTTGTCCATCTTGAGTCCATCTTGGGTGTAGCCTTGGCCAGGCTCTCGTACTGCCCAAGGTGTATCCTTTGAAGGCCTTTTAATAAATACCTACTTTATTCCTTTAACTCTGTCCAGCCTGTGTTCCAGGTATCCTCTTAGGCATCAAGAGGTTCACAGCTGGACTGCAGAATGCTTTGTCCTTAGCTGACTTTTGAAGTAAAAACATGTCTGAATGGCAGGCTGACAGAATTATGATCCATGGCTCAAATTGCTCCAAAGAGGAGTTTAATTTTGGTTAGAGTATGGTGCTAATAACACCAAGGTTGTGGGTTTGGTCCCCATATGGGCCTTTCTCATGGAAGTCTCTTTTAAGGTTTCTTTTTTTTTTTTTAATTGCAGTTCTTCTCTAATCAAGGTGCACATAAAAAAGAAATTGCTGATAGTAAGGCACAAAATCATGATGCCCAGAAAGCTTGATATTTTCCTTAGAAAATCCTTGCTTTTACCTCACCAGGACTTTTTTCTCAGTAAGGTCTTTGAAATGGTCACTAGGAATTGGAGAGCTTGGAGCAGAGAAAATAAAAAGTTAAGCCATCTGCACATGGCCTTCTTCATCCCATCAACCTAAGGAGCTCTGTGAATTTTTAGAACACATGCATAGGCTTGGTTGGTACTAGAAAATTAAATGGAGGTCTCTTCTGAACAATATTTTCCTCTCTGTCCCATGAAGTGTATTGGGCATCTGTAAGTTCTATGGAAATTTTAAAGGGGAAAATTTCAGGAACAGCAAAATATGTTGGGCAAAGTTTTGAGACAGCTTTAGGTTCCTCCTAAAAGTCTGCAAGGAAGACAGGTTTTCACAGCTCTACGTTTTTATACTTTTGTTGCATCTCAAGTTCATACTGAGCACGCCTTTGTGCTTCTAACCCATGTGTAACTCCCACAGCTATGTGCAGTGCAATGGTCATTAGCAGAAAGTTTCAGAAATTGCTATAGAGGCTAAATAAATTTAGCACCTATACTGTTAAATAACACAGGTCAGGCATTGTTCCTTCTCTCTGAGGCCAAGTGCCACAGCAAGACCTTCATCTACCTATTAAAACTTTCCAACAAACAGGGAGGCCATCTTCTCACCTCCTTTAGGGAAAGATCTATAGTGCTTTCTGTCTCTTGAGCAATACCCAGACATAATTCAGAGCTCTAATCAACACAGGCTGAGTGTTAATGTTTAAATAGACAGGCCAGTGCTTGAAGCTGTGCCTCATTGTTCTTATATTTCCCAGTATAGGTATAACAACAACTATATTATGGTGAAAGGAGCATCTAAGAAAATCTACAGAGAGAACTGTACATTCATTGCACCTAATTACTCACATAACTTTCAGAAATGAGCTCCTTAGGCAAAATGTATTTTACTTTATTTGCTATTTTTATGCTAGTTGTGTCAAGAACTCCTTTGTGAAAATCCCACTGATTTAAACAATGGACATTCTCTACAGATGTCAGTCTCATCTGAGGAATTCATCAGCTCTTCACAGAGACCAGCTTGAAAAATTACCTCAAAACACACCACCTTTAGTAAAGTGGTGGTGATGGTGGTGTTTACCCACAGAGGAGAAATAGGAAAAATAGGGTAGAACAGTGAGAATTGTCTGGCTTAAGACCCAAGACCTCCACCTGGTCAAAAATCAAACCAAAGTGACCTTTTCCTTGCACATCAATGATATAAGCATTTGGCATCAGGTCCTGAATTAGCCTTGCAACTTTTGGGATTAAACCTAGAACAACTTCTGATTAAACTGGTTTAGCAAACGGATTGATTTGCCTTCATTTAAGTAGCTGGGCACAAGGCACAAAACGTGTCCATCCCTGTTCCTGATTTAGTGTTACACACAGCTCTCTAAGACACTTTCCCAAATGAGTGTAGTGTGACTAACAGCCAAGAGCTTCAATACTCCTAGAGCAGCTTTGATGTGTGGCTTTATTGGAATAGATCTTTTTGACTGGAATATTAGTTGGGATGTTAATGTAGCTCTTTCTGTGTCCTCCATAAGGCGCTTTGGAAGCATTGGTCACTCATGAAGTGTGCAATGCAAATATCTATGAATTTCTTGAAAATACCTTTTGTTTAGTCTGCCTTCTCTTTGACCACTATGCAGCATTATGTATTTGGAATATAAGAGACAGAAATCTTGGAAACAAAAATCTGTCCTTGAGATATTATTTCCACTTTTTTTTCCTCTAAGTTATGTATTTTTGCTCTCATCACTAGTTTTAACAACAGCTCAGTAATTCAGAAGGGAAGGATTTAATATTTACATTTTCAATGATTTAATAATTTTCTTTTTTACTTTCTAATGGATTAATTTAAATGCTTCATGGTCACACACAACTTTTTTTAATTGTTGGCTTGATTTAAATGTATTCGCTAAACAGCCTCTGGTTCACTTCTTATAGGAGAAGGAAACATTCAAGGTTACCAAATATTTTACCTATAGTGACTGGTTTATCACTTATTGCTGGCTTCAGAAAGGGTCACTGCCAGCACTGTTTTTCCCAAAGGCAAGATAGTAGTTCTCTCATTGAGTAGAGCCAGCTTTTTTTCCCTCTCTCTCTTTTTCACTGCCAATTCTACTACTGATCTTGTGCAATAAAATGTGCTTGTCAACGAAAATGTCAACTAAGTTTAAAAAGAATAGTCTGAGTAAAACTAAAAAGTAAATTATTTAAGTAGAGTTGTAGTTGAAACTTGAAAGAATTTTGTTTGGTGGTTTTCTTTACATCATTCTGCCAATGGAGGAGGAACTCTGAATTCCTAACTAGTGAAGCCCTGTCATAAGTGGGGCTGACAGTTCACATTGAAAATTCTGTTTTCTTCTTTCCCAGGAAAGCAAGTCAAAGTTAAACCAACAAACTATTGTTGGCAAGTGCCTTACCTTTGTTCTGTGCTTCCTTATAAATTAACCACTTCTGTTTTCTAGGTTGCCTGTAAATAGAATTCCTAGAATTTAGGAATTTATATTGTTTTAAAATGCTACTGCATCCTTTTAGACACTGACTGGATTTAGAACATCTAAGAATCTCTATCACAGCTTACTCACAAATGGTAATGAATAAAAAGGAAATAGACTGTAAATGCTGGTTAGTACATTATGAAAACAGTTAGAAATTGGACCATCAGCACCCAAAATTTGTAATGGTAAAATATCAGTGAAATTAAGACATTTCTGTGAACACATCAATACTGTGTCCGATCTATCAGTATGATGACATACTGAATTTTGTACTTGTTTGCATTCAAATTTTCACTGAAATGGCCAAGACAGGACATTTGCACATTAGAGTTAGAACATATCTAAATGTAAAAAATTTACTGTAGAATTGCTCTTAATAGCATTGTGTGCTTGGAACTCTCTATAACCATACATTTTTGTCTATATATCTATATATACATAACCTCTATTCTCTACTAATTGACTTATCAGTATATACTACAGTATATACATGGCCAGTTCATTAAGGTTAATTTGTTCAAAAATATTAGAAGCATTAATTTCTGGCTTATAGCTAATGTCTGCTCCCAGCCAGTATCTTGTTTCATCATTAGTGTCAGCTAAATTATAACTCACACCCAACTGTTTTTACACTATCTAATAGAATCAATTGATGCAATGGTTGACAAGATGCTGTTTTGCATTTTGTCATCTCACTAATGCACATGGCTTAAAGGCATTGGCATCCATAATGTGGGGCAGTTTTGTAGGAGGCACAGAATAGGCTGAAGCTGCAAGGGCCATTTTCATAAAATATTAATGAAATTGAAAAATACACTGGGGTTGAAGGCTTGTCTGCTAAATGTAAGGTAAAATCTATTCTGTTCTGCTTTCTGATGACTGTAATTAGCAGCCCTAATTAAAAATTCAAACCTTGTGTATATTTGAAAGCATGAATCTTAGCTCTCATAGTGTTTATTTCCTTTACAAAGTATTTTATTTTACAACACTAATTGAACAGGATCCTTCCTAGCCTGACAGCCGCAGCTGGCTGGAGCCAGTTTATGTATCCAGTCTCTCTAGACTACTTCCTTTTGTAAGCAATAAAACATCTTTAAAAAACATGTATATGCTCTCTATGAGCCATTAACTCTGTGTCACCCAGTGTGGAACTGGCCATCCGCACACATGCATTGTTGTTTCCTTCACTTAAAAGCGACCTCGTTGAAAAGGCAGCTTTTTTCTGATCTTCAATATTTAATGTGGATTTACTTACATTAAATGACCACCTTTCTTAAGGGGACTTGGCCCAATTCTGACATTATTTATGAACAGCATATGCTGTGCAAAACAACGGAAGGAATCACCATTAGTTCCAGTAGAAAAATCTACTTTTTATCATCACTTTGTGTAGTTATTTTGAAATTCATGGTCAAGATACTAGGGCTCCACTAGGGAACATATGACTGCAAAGCAAGTCCAAATTGATTATATGCATGTTACGCTCTGAAATCCAATGTACAGTGAAGAAGAAGGTGTGAATGGGTTAAATTTTCACTGTTGTATTTCCTCTTTCCACTGTTTTCCACAGTAATGGCTCTAAACTGCGCTATTTCCTATTTCCCTTTCCATACTCTGTAAAGAAGACAACACCAGAATTTTAATGTCTCATATAATGTCCATAATCATAAGGAATATTTTCCCTCAGAACTCTGTGTTTTTGGATGGGTATACTTCTTAACTCCTCATGTCAGACCAATGAGGCCATAAGAGGAGGGAACAAGGTGAATTTAAGACAGAAAAGAGTTGTGGAAGACATTCCTTGGCTTTGTTAACTGAGTTCTTCACTGATTTATGCGAGAAAATGAATTTTGATGATGCACCCTCTCTGTGACAAAGGGTCTGATCTTGCAACTTCTGCTCAGGCAGAATTGACTTCGGTGAGAATTTAGCCTGAGTAAAGAATGTTGGATCAAGTTCAAAGATCAGCAGGAAAATAAAAATAGTCAGGAGAAATCCAAAATAACTCAGTTCTGAAGAACTGGGATCCACGTGCCAATAATTAAGGTTGTAAAGCCACAAATTTAATTTTATGATACTTAGCACTAATTTGTAGTGTAGAAATGAGAGTTTAACTTGAAGTATAGGTCTGTTTCTATGTGTTAGGAAATAATTTAAACACTTTCAGCACGGCCAGTGTTTTAATTTCTGAAGACCGTTTCCACTCTTCATTGTAGTACAGCTGAAAATTTCTAAACTGTTTTCACAAAATGCTTTGAAATTTTAAAATTAAATTCTGTTCCTAAAAGTTACATTTAGATCAGTTTTTTTATCTTTCATGTTCATGCTTGCACAATCTATAGCCAATGAGCATGCAATCAAGAAGTCTTTTAAACACCTCATTCTCACAGAGAAATCTCCACAAATGTTTCAGCTCAGGAAAAGCAGCACATGTCCATGAAATTTCATTTTGCTGAGAAACTTTCAGACAAGTTCCGTTAGGTTACTCTAAAAATCATTGTGAGATACAGAAAGGGACTAGAAGGATGACACAAGCCATGTTTATTACCATCTGTTCCTCCCTGTAGTAGGATGTCTTCCCTTTCAAGAATTCATAGTTTTGGGCTGTGAGGCACATCCATTATTGGCCCCGGGATTTCATCCAGGCATTTGAGTAAATGATTCAGACACATCACCTCTTTATCAGAGTGAGAATGGGATTTGCAATCTCTTCCTCCTTCCATGCTCTATTTTCCACAGGCAAGGCCAGGGAGAAGATGCAACCTGCTTTACCTACCTGACAGAGCGTGGTCTGAGACACCCCACAGGTAGATCTGGAAGCATCCAGACACCTCTTCAACACACATGTCCTTAGCACACATGTTTATTGCTTCCTCTCCTTTCTTTCACTTACCTGTCCTGGATCTAAAACACATGCAGGACCTAATGAAACAAACCACACTGTGAGTTTTCACTGAAGTTTCACAGGGAGGTTCCCTCCATCCTTTCTAAGATTCTTAGTGAAAAACCCATACTTGGGTATTTGGGCAAGAATCCCCTCACCTCCTAAAAGCCAAACCTGGATCCAGAGATCAACTCCTCACCTCCTAGAGCCAAACCTGAAGTCTCTAGATCACCTCTGATCTGATCACGTGCATCTAGTTTAAAGTAGTCAGCAAGTCTCCTTTTGTAGTCAAAGGGGAGTGTCCCAGAAAGCCCAGCTTTACTTAGCAAGGCTGGCTGAACAATCTTTCCATGAGAGTGATGACTCTTTCTGCCAACATAAACCACAACTTCTAGATGATCACAGGTAGGTGTGATGTATCAACCCTAATGCCATTTCTCTGGATGACAGCCACAGCTTTCTCCTCTCATGACAGCTGGAAAAGTCCACTAATCCTTTAGGTGCCACTCCACTTGTAGAGGACCTGTTCCTACAAAAATCCCCATGACTTCTTATCTTGCAGGATCTGAAAATCACAAAAAAAAATGAAGAGTCCAAGATCAAGAACAGACCAGCAAGTAGGGTAAAATATGAGGTTTTTACTAGTTTATTTAAATTTGAAATTTATAAAATGTGAACTGGAGTTGAGCACAGAACTATCTAGAGTTTTTTGAAACCATTTGAAACAGGAGAATATCTATAATTTGTGTCTGGTACTTGGACTGTGGGTTAGTCCAGTACAGAAAAAATTAAATGTATATAAGCACCCAAGAAAGAAGCATTAATTAGTTTAAAGAAAGTACAGAGCTGCGTAAGTTAAAGGATGTGGCAGTGTTATGAGTTAGGTGATATGTTTATTATTTGTTTAGTAAGTTGTATTGAAAAACCATTGACTGGGTCTGACTTACCACTGTTAACAGGTAGAGTAAAAAGATTATAGTCCAAGTCACATAGAGTGTGCTATCTGTGGTCTTAAGATGATTATTTACTGATTTTTGAAGAGCTGTCTGTCTCTGCAGAATTCAGCTCCAATATTTTTATATAAAATTTTCTTGAAAATATTATTTTGCACTATATTGTTAAATTTCAGTTTAAGGTATATATTAAAGTGTTTTTTGAGGAACTATTAGTGGACTAAAAAATTCCTACACTACTCTTCTCTATCTCTTTTCCTACAGAGATTCTTTTGAATTACATTAATAATACAGCAGGTTATGTTTAAAACTAGAGTAGATACAGAACTCTAGTTAGTTAAAGACTTTCTAGGTTAAAGTCAAAATAAGGGACACACTGAGAAGCATCAGTGCAGGACACCCAAGCATAAACTGGTTAAATGCTGTAGTCCAAAGCAGAGAGGCTTAACATTTTCAACACAAATACCACTTGGTCTTATGACTCAGCATTTCTCACCTGTGCTATTGGCACAGTGAGTTCCTGTGCCAACAGTTTCTCTGGTGGAACTCACATAAGTTTAGTTTAAAAGAGTGCCATAAGGGAAAACTAGAGCAGAAGATAAGTAAAACTTAGTAGGTTTTAAATTATGGTTCAGGGATTAAAGCAATTACTTTTAAAGAGTCATAAACTGATATGTTGCTGAATTTGTCTCTTTCCTCCCTCAAGCTGTCATACCCCAGGCAATTGCCTTCACATCACGTATATCATTACTCCTCATCTCTCCCACTAAGAAGAGCAGCTCCCAGGCAGGCATGTACTCAAAATGAGCAGGGACTTTCGGGGCATTTCCAGTCCATCCTCCTTTTTCTTTTCTTTCTCCTAACAGGACTGTGGCTTTTAATGCTGTTTCACAACCAGCAGGTACACATTACCCTTGTTAACTTGTTTTGCACTCGCTCATGTAGAGAAATAGCTCTAAGGATGAGCAAAAGGGAGGAGAACTTGACCTGTTGGCCTAAGCAACTTAGCAAGGTCATCAGTTCAGTGCTGACATCTGCCTCCAGTCCACAGATAGTGTTGCTCTAAGGATTTTTTTGGAACCTATTAATGCAGGGGGAGGAGGCAAGCAAGCTCTCATTACCTACTGGTGAAAAGGGAAATAGTCATATATACTCTTGTTATAATTCATACTCATGTCAGAGAGGTGACTGGATCATTTTCTCCTGTACAAACCATAGTTATAGAACTTTTAGGGTAGGCAGAAAGACTTTATTGCTCCGTTCTGAGTCACACACTGTATTTTCTTATTTTCTGTACAGACACGTCTACTCACATATGCACATACAGAAACATACAGAGACCATTATAGAAAATGGACTAATTCTGTGATATAACAAAAATGCCTGGGAAAGTTTTGTTGTCTAGTCTAGTAAGGTGATCATACAGAGTGCTGCCTATAGCACTGGCTTACTGTGCCATACGTGAGCGAATGGAAAGAGCCTGTGGGAAAAGCTTTTGTATTTTAGATGCAGAGGAAATATTTACTCGGTGGATTTTTTTTTATGATTATGATGCCTGCTTTGGGCTTCAGATAGCTGAAGAAACTTTTCAGAAGTGGTTGTGGTCAGTTTGGTTTGATGATAATACAATGTGCTCCATGTGTACACAGGTACAGTGCTTATATCAGGAGAAATAGGCAGCTGAAAACTTACCACATAGGTGAGGAAAGCATAATCTCTATCTTTAATGTTTTGTAATGAGCCATTCTTTATGTATCTTTTCCTTTGCTTACACATTCTCTGATTGTAGGTTATGTTTTCAGACTCTAACATCTACAGTTTCAGGGCATGTTCAAACAGTCATCTTATTTAAAATATTAAAAGCAAATCATATTTACAAAACCTTTTTCCTCTCCTCTCCTCTCCTCTCCTCTCC
>VXBB01010162.1:147466-203932 GCA_013399915.1 Illadopsis cleaveri | reverse complement strand
CTCCCCTCCCCTCCCCTCTGCCCTCTCCTCTCCCTCACATTACCTTGCTGAGAATTCAAACCACCTGTACCTCTTCCAAATCATGATTTCTTACAGAGGTATTTGTATTCACAGACAGGAGGGGTGTGAGATCCTCAGAGGTCTGATTATGAGTGTGGAGTTCAAATAAAAGATCCTTTTCATGCTTTTGAAACAGCATCAAAATTATGTCTGTTACTTTCTCTCAGCTTCTGAACAAAAATTGAAGCAAATTAAGAGCAACAGCAGTAAAATGACCAGCCCACACTGCTTTGGAGTGCATATAGCATGGGTAAGAATTTTAAGTGAAGCCTAATGCAAGGCTAGAGAGGCTCTGGGTGGTATATTAGCCTTTTCACATTCACTCTGTATAGCATATATTCCTATAGATCTCCGCTTCCCTCCCTCCAGGGTTTACTTCTTTTCCCACTACCCTTTTCTTTCTCTTCTCCAGCTCCTTCTGCCATTTATGGATTTTGATTGACTAGAGTTAAATGGCATGCAGCCAGCCTCTAAAGCAGCAGCTGGGACTGGCAGTCTCTCCACTTAGACATATAGAGATATCTTCAAATATTCCATTCTGTGATAAATCAGCATCCCAGCCACCTGATGTACGAGTGATTGGATAATGCCATGTGTCTGTTTTGACCCAAAGCTACTTTTGCTAAGACTGTATTTTTCCTTCTGCTGGCCCCAGCTCCCTATTTATTTTCAAGATGTCTGTCTGTCATTTATGTAGACGCAGGACAGTCAGGGTGGTCTTTCCTAGGATGGGTACATTGGCCCTGGCTCTTGTGGGCAGAGGTGGCCATGGCACAGAGCAGCTGTCCACATCTGGGACTGCAGCCCTCTGAGCGACCAACACAGCCCTTACCCCCAGCTGTGGGTTGTGAATAACCCTCGCTGAAGTCCATGGGGGTTATTTACATCCCACAGGAGGAAACAGGGCCAAACCTCTCTAAAACGACCAGAGGGAGACCTGTAAATTTCCTGACACTGCAGGCAGATAGGCACAGCAGGGACAAACGGTGTTGTGCATGTGCACCCAGGCTGGTACAAAGGGAGCACCACATTGCTCTTCCAAGGTCATAACCAACAGTGCACAGTTGGTCCTTACCAAAAAATACAAAACGAAGAAAAAAGCCCCATTAGCCAAACAATGAACCCCCTCAAATTAGAAGTTCTTCTTTTGTTTTTTGCAAAGGACAAGTTAGTCTTACAGAAGATTTGGATTCATCATCAGGATTTCTGATATTTATGACTGCGCTTTGGGAATAGCACAAACAGGGTTGTTGAAGCTTAGAAAAAAAGCAAGAATAATAATTGTGCTAATCATTTTTTTACTAATGAAACACATTGATTTAATATATTTTAACTGCTTTTTGCATCTATCATACAATAAATAGATCTCTATGAAGTAATAAAATGCAAAGCATTATCTAGTTCTTTCAAATCCACTCACAGCTTGGTGAGAATTTCAGAAATGGAATAAGTGTACAAACTGTTTTCTCACAGATGTTTAAAAGTTGTCTTTGATTTTCCAGAGAAACACACACACCTTTCAGAACACATAGGCATTGCAGTATATTTTCAATGTAAAAAAATAATTTGTAAATTAAAATTTTGCTAACAGGTATTTTTAAAAAATCATCCGTCTTGAAAAAGTGCTAAATAAGATCCGTTTGGTAGATAGCCAGGGCAGGAATTCCTGCATAAAAACTCGTCTAGCAAATATTTTGGGTTAAATAATGGAAGCATTCTGCTATGGATTTTTAAAAACTCCTGTATCCACTGAGTTGTGCAGTCTGAAAGTCCACTGCACCTTCAGGAAAGAAACCTCTGGTGAATGGGCACTCACTGTCAGGATGGTCCAGCTCCACATCCACGGAAAATCTCCTCCACACATTAGGGAGTCTGTTAGTGACTGTATCTTCGATATTTTTGCAGAAGAGTTCACTTTGCAGAAGTGGTCCAACTCAAAGTGTCTAGGAGTGCAGTAAGAAAATCCCATTGTACTAGAAGCCAGAGTATCCCAGCCAAGTTTAGCTATAACCTTCAGATTGGTGAGGATGCTGCCCTACATGTCTTAACTGCACTCAGGGGGATTCTGTAAATTACTGTCCTTCTTTTTCAAAAGACCAAAGGTATGTATATTTTTGTCTTAGTTTTGTAAAGTGCAGGGAAACGTGTGGGTCCTGATTCACCATATGTATGTGACACATCCATCAAAAGCAGCATCTGGGTTTAAATGATCAGGAAGAAAACCAAATCTGTTGTCAGAGCCTGGAGGTCCTTGCAAGAGCTTATGGAAATCGATTGAATGTTACTGAATACCCGCTCCAAATAATACATTTATTTTGCAACTTTCAATTTTAAAACCAAGACCATCTGGAGGGCCAGATTCACTGGTCTGCCTTGGCTGCACTGCACTGTTTGGGTGATGTAAAACATCTGTAAACTTGAATTGACTGGGCTTGCTGGGGTTGGCTCCCTGTTGGGTTTACAGCTGCTTCACATTTCCAGAGCAGTGCAGAAAGTCTATCTAAGCAGACAGGTCTATCTCTTCTGGCTGCTGTGAGGCACAGTGCAGGGCAGTTGAGAGTCAGAGCCACTGGCAGGAAACAAACATTATTTCTAGTGGGAAACAATAATTATATAAGGGTGGAGCAAGAAAAAATTATCATTGTTGTGTACAATTTTAGGGAAGGGAAAGCAAGTCAGAAAAACTTCTCTGGAGAATTTTTCCAGTTTTAAATAAAATCACAGATAGTTTCTGATACACTGGGTATGTTCTCTGCTGTTACATAGATAGTAAAAAGGAAATGGATGGATCACATTGGGAATTAGCACCAGAATCTGTCAATAGCATTATGTGTTGACTCTTGACTGCATCCAAGAGCAGTTCCTAAGGAATTTTAATATCTTTGTTGTTCCCAGGAATGTCTTGTTGGTAGGCCCCTATGTTTTATGAATGGAGACACGCAGACCAAATGTCTGCTGACAGGCAAGGACAGAAGGTGAATGTGGGGAAAAGTCACATGCCATTTCATGGCAAAGGACAAAAATGTTAGTACGTGCATTAAAAATGAAGTAGCAGTGCACTGTGCCAGTACAGATATTTTAGTTTTAGTGTGAGTACATGTTTCAAACTGTGTCATTCTTTTCTTGGCTTTCTTTTTACATCCAGTAGCTGCTGCTCCGTAAATAGCTCCCGACCTTACCAAAATTTCCTTGCAGTCTTCTCGCTGCAGGCATTAGGTCACTCCTTGTTAATGAGCGTATTAGATAATAGATGTTAACTCCAGCACACTGCAGCTTTTCAGCAGAGTGCATTCCCCAGCAATGAACACAAAGTGTCACTGTGACCACACACTAATAATTCCAAGAAATATAGAAACTTTTGCCTAATTTTACATTTATTTACTTGCCATATGTGTGCTCATTTGGAACTTCTAGCATTAATTATCTTTGCTCCAAGTTGGACCAGTCTGGAATTCTAATTATCTTAATTTTTACAATTCATATCTCTGAGGTCTTAGTGTACTTTGGAACTGAAGTCTAGGCTGTACATAATCAGGGCAGAAAAGAGACAGGTGGCAATATTGTACATTTCAATTGCCTTGTCTGATGTGCCCCTTTTGTAGAATAATGAACATTGGAGAAACAAATTGGTCTGTCAGAGTCAATAACAGCCCAATGCCCTGCGCTGCTGGTCACTAATGCTTCCTGTACTTAATCAATGTGCTGCAGGAGATGTTCTGTTCAAAACAGTTAAAGATCAGCAGCAGCAGCAGATTTGGCAGCAGGACTGGGATAGTGAGTGAAAACATCCACAGGGTTGGAGTTTCCTTGTGCTAGAGAAGAGACAAGCCAAATATAAACAAAGTGCTTAAAGGAAAACCTGCAAAGCAAAGACTCTCACCGCCCTGTTGGTAGAGAAAGGAGGTCAGTGCTTTCCACCAAAATGAGAAAACAGAAGAAAGCATAAAGGAAAACACCACACTATACATCTCCACAATTAAACCTTTAAAACAATCAACATGTGAAGCAAGAAGTTGAGAAGAATTAATTTTTTCCTTCCAGTCATGATCAGAAAGCCTGAGTTACCAATGGAATTGGTGCTGGTAGCAATACTCAAGACAGCAAATGGTCATTTGAAGAAAACTGTAAGGAAAGCAAAACAAATTGGCAAAATCTTGCAATGACATAGCTTTTAAATCATGTCTGTAAGTAGCTTCTGAAACAATTAAGTAGGCAAACAGAAAACAATTTCTGAGCAGGAAAAGGATAAAAGGTGATTTATGCCTAATACACTAGATCAACATTTTTTAAATGGGCCTTATGACATAAATCTGGACAGATGAAGGGTACTTATGATTGTGCACTCAGGAAAAAAAAGAAGATAACAAGAATAGATAAATCCCCCTTTTCTTACTGAAAACTAAAGCTCAAAAGCAGCAACTTACACCTGTGTTATTTTCCAGAAATACAGGCTTAGTGGTCGGAATGGACCATTAAGGAAGTTCTTTTCCCCTGTGCACCTTGCCTGGACAGTATGTTGAGGGCTTCCATATATCTTGGAAAAGAACAATAAATAAGTCTACATCAACTTATTCCTAGGAGTTTGAAAGTATGTATATGATATGCATATATATGCAAGCTCCACTTTGACTTACTTGACTGAGGGAAATAAAAAGCTGTCACACAACTGAGATGGACCACTCCTTGTCTTGAAAACCTGACAACATTGGAAAATAAAAAAAGTTGGAACAAGGGAAGATTGACAGAAGTCAACATTCACAGAGAATCTCATAGAGATTTTCAGGATGGAACTATGATAACTTTATCAGTCTGAAGTAAATTGTTTCTAGTCTAAGCTAGACACTTATGCACTCAAAACTGACTGAAATAAATAGACATTTTCAAAGGTTAGTACATCCCTGGTAATTTGTATAGATTTTGTAGGATGAAAAAGTACTTTCTCCACTGGGAGCCTAATCCCATCTTTTCTGAGTACTCAGGAAGTTCCTCTCTGACTTTTTCTAGCTTTACTTTAAAATGGAATTTTTGTCTTCTTTCATATCAGACAGATTTTATGGATAAGGATGACATTTGATGAAAATTTGCAGGAATAATCTAGTGTTTCCCAAAGAAAAGAATAAAGATAATGAGAATTGAGTAAATTACTCTTCATATGGTGATGATTTTTAAAACTTGTAAATAATTCCTGTAAATAGTTTTTTTTCTTTGGAGCAGGATTGGAAGAGTAGATGAGAGAGTTGGATCTAGGGATCACAGAGATTGACTAATATTTTGTTTTCAGAATAAAATATTTATCCTGAAAAAAAAAATGTTGACATAAGATCAGATTTTAGAATTACTCACTCAAGACAGGTTTGTCTTCCAACAAATTTACAGCACAGGAGTATAGAAGCTCTTGTGAAAGATCTACAGATTTAGCTCTAGATATATTTCTATCCCTTTATAAAAACCTGAAAAAAAAGTTTATTTTTAGTAGCCATTCCTTAAGTATTCTCATTGTTAGTTGATTCAATAAATAAAGAAGAAATAATCCAAAGCAACCCAGTAAATTGGAAAATACTAAGGCCAAACTCCTCTTCACCCTGGAGAACCACAGCTATGCACAATTATTATGCCAACTTACGTACCTCTGAACAAACACTAAAATCCAATTCTTTAATCAGTGGTGGAATAGCAGCAGCTACAACTGACACAAGAGCAGAAAGAACTGTTGCAGATTCCCAGGACAGAGAATGAAATTAAGAAAACAGTATTTGTGTTGAAAGCGGGAAAGCCTATGCCCCCGATGGATTTGCTGTAGAATTTTTAAATACATTTGAAAGTGAAATCATATCAGGCTTACAGGACTGTGTCACCAAGCTTTTGAGAGGATCACTCCCAGACTCCCACAGGGAAGTAACCGCCTTTCTGCTTCTCAAACCGGATTATGATCCTCTGGAGGGGATGTCCTTTCCGTAATTAAGGTTACAACCACAGTCCCATTTTTGTGGCAGATTTTGATATTCAATATGAAACTTTTGTATGACTACTCAATAAAGTCCAACAAAGTAACCAGAGAATCTGCCCCAATCTTAGAGAAATATACATTAGCATCTCTTATTTCGAACCGTGATTACAAAAACACACAGACGTACAATTTTTTGTCCACAAATGGTTAACACAAATTTCTCTTAAACTATTTAAACATACTATTCTCCAGAAACAATTATATTTAATTGCCAGATACCATCCCACAAAAAGAAGGAGCAAGAACATTTTGTGTGAGTTTCAATAGATTTAAACTAAAAAATATCCTCTAACTGGAAAACAAGGACAAAACACAGCAGAAAAATTATATTTAGCCAGGCAAAATATTTCCACACTAACTTGAGCAATGATAATGAAAAGATGGAATTTACACTCTGAATTAACTCAGGTGAAATAAACAGTGAGCAGAAGTCTTACCCTGTCCAGTAATATTTGTTAGCTATTTCAAAAATTAAGCACAACTATAGGTTCCCTTACCTAGACTCAAAACATTTATGATGTTGTTTTGTTGGGATTTTTTTATAAAAAGACAAGGTTTAGAAGTTTCCTTCCAATAATTATGGACTGCACCTCGTGCTGGCAAGCCTCATTTACAGACACATCTCCATGTAAGTCAAAGGATCTACCTCCCATTTTTGGTGGCTGTAAGAAAATAGTAAAGGACCTCAACATCTTCATGTCATTGATAAGAATTTTCTGGTGCTATAGAAATACATGTGTGAACAGGAAAGATTTTTGGGAATTTACTACAGCTCAACCTGCCAGCACGTGCCTAATGTCCCAAAGCATTTTAAATCAGGCCAGAGAGTATCTATTTGTCCACTTATTAACAGCCCTCTTCTCCCTGAGGCCCTTGGAGGCAACCTCTATTAATTGTGGAATGATTTTGACGTGATGACTCTCAAGGATATTTGTAATGAAAGAATATTTAGGCCCTTTGAGAGATCAGTGAAATATAAGCCATACACCAAAACAACACGTTTATAGATATTTACAAATAAGACATTATCTGTGGGAGACAAATTGAGGAATTTTTGTACCCCTGAGTTCATTCCCTTCTAATACTAGCTGTTAATTATGGATAAAAACCATGAAAAGAATCTGCACTTGATATCCTTTTAGGATGAATAAATTCAGGAGAGATAAAAGCTAAGATCAAGTGCAAAAGCAATCTGGATCAAGAATTCTCTGATGAAGAATGGATTGAGATATGTAATCAAACAAACACAATCTCCATTAGTGTAAGATACCAAATGTTTATATTTAATGTTATTCATAGAATATGTAGAACTACAGAAAGTATGCACTAAGTAAATAGTGACAGTGATGATACATATATAAAATCTAATTTTGAAAAGCAGTTTCAGCATGTGGGATAGGACTCAAAGCATTCAGCAACTCTGACACAAGGTTGCAGAATTTGTCAGAGCTATTCTACAAATTTATATGTTCCTTATATTAGCTGGCCTCATCGTCTATCTAAACTCTTTTTAGACAGATGCAAAATCAGGTTTGTGGGCATTGTGTTGCCTGCTGCTAGGGTATTTGTTATGAAGTGTACATCAAACACTGTTTGGGGGCTGGAAGGGGGGTGGGAGAGGTTGAGGTGGTAGCTAAAGCTGGCAGAAACATTTAATCTGGAAAAAATAACCAGTGAAGAAGCAAGAATACCTAAAATTTGTCGATAAAATATGGAATGTTAGAATAATTAGACTGGAATTAAAACAGAGAAGATGATCTACAGACTACATTAGCACCCATGCTTATAATAAGAAAAGTATCTGTTATATAAAATAAACTGTCACATATTTTGAGTTAGCTTTGTTGTGGAAATACTATCTACAGCCAGCTAAAGCCCTATAGCTTTTCTACATACTAAACTCAATTTTCAGTATTTGTACCTAAAAAACAGTCTTGGTCCTCATTGTTCCAGACATGCAGAAATAATGACAAGATGTGAGGGATGTGGTTTAATTTGTCTGTGACTTTATTAACTGAACTCACCTGGGAATCATTCAGCAATAACATACTTGGTGCAGGTCATCATTTCTTCTTCACTTGTTTCACACATTTGGGGAGAGCTGTCACTCATAGCAGGGACCTCACTGCCCTCCCCTGCCAGGAAGGTAAAGAGCTGCAAAGAGGGTGCTGCCTATTTGCTGCAAGAGCCTCCGTTCTTTAGCCTCTTTACCAAGCAGTTGCTCTTTGATTTGCTTCTAAACCTGGTTTATCAAGGAAGGAGATGCCCTGGGGAACAAAGACAGGCAGTGGTCATCTGCCACCAGGAAACACCAGCAATTATCTGGGTTGCCTTGTCGAGGTTCCCAGACATCTAATCATCCTCATGACAACCAGAAATACAAGCGAGGAGTGGAGCCCTCTCTCCTGCATGGCTTGTGTATCCAAATGATTGTTGTTTCTTCGTGGGAGTTCATAAGAGGTGATCCCATCACTGAACACATCCAGCTTCTTCATAGTTCATGGACCTTTAAGGTCTTGCTCACCTGTTCAGACCTTTTGGTCTGATAGCACACATCCCTCACCACTCATAAAAGCATTCTCATTCACAGGACTACCTTTCAACTTCTTTCTCCCTCTCCCAGTTCCTTTGTACACAAACTGCACTGGAAATACCTTCTGGCATGCAAACCTCCTTTCAGAGCAATCCTATTGAACTGGTTAAAGGATTTTCCAACACTCAAGACCTACCTCCTATCAGTTAATTTGTCTTTAATAAGAATAAGTTCTGGCAAGGAATAAAAACTTTGCTGTATCACCAGCTGTCTTAGTCAATGCCTGAAATCTTGCCAGTTTGTAAAGAATGAGCAGAGATACCTGCTCTATCTTTCAACTGAACATGATATTTGAAGGATGGAGTGAAGGACTATTTCTTTCACTGACAGGTCTCCCTACTAGCAAGTGTGTTGTACACGTTGGGTTGTATATGTCCTTAAATCTACATTTCCTGGGAAAAGAAATAGGCTAAACTATCTCACAGAAACTTTGGCATCCACAAAAGAGTAAATGCCACATCATATTTACTTAATATCTCATGGAGAAAGGATTACCATCACCTCTTTGAACATCAGTTCATGGGTAACATGGACTATTTATGGAAAGTTTTTGACCTCTTCTGAATGCCTACAAATGCCTCAGTTTACCAGTGGCTGCCTGAGACTTCAACCACAGCTGCTCTAGCACTCCCCTTTTTTTCAGTTTTAGTGCTCAGCATTGAGAGCTTAGCTGGACCATTTTTATTTTCCCAGGCCTCAGTTCACGTCTTTAACCACAGACATCTATTAGCATCTGAGATGTTGAGATTTTCTGTGACATTCTGCTTCTCCAGAAAGGCAAAGGTCCTCTTGTGCCATATCCATGAACTCTAAGAGGATGCACACAATATTTTGGGGTGTCTCAAACGTACTAGGTAACTCTACAGGCAGCTGTCAGCAAGCCCCTAAACTTCAACAGTTGCATTATCTTCTACTCTGCTGCATGAATCTTTATCATTGCTTTGTACAACCATAGCTTGGTTTGTGCAAGAGTGGATACCTAATTATTGTGGTCTGGGCAATTTTCTTTGCACTTATCCAGTAACATTGCTTGCAAAAAACAACTTTTGCTCAACTTCCAACCCAGAAAAAGACAAGCATTCAACTATGGGGATGTGCATCTTGCCACAGGAACATTCCATGTAAGAAAAGATCTCTCAGTGGTCTCTTTTCCCTCTCACTCTTTCTCCCCACAATGGGATCCTAGATATTGAACCTGTAACATTTTTCTACCTAAGCTGACTTTTGCTCCTTTTCTCTTTCCATCACCTTCACAGCTGCCACAGGGCTACTCTTCAGAAGCTGTATAATTCCAGAGTGGACATTATAAGGGCTGGAACATTTCTGTCTTTTCTGACCCATACAGGGAAAGAGAACAGAGTCCCATCATATTGTGCACTTAGCTTCCTTTTGTCTGTGCACGTGGAAAGTTTTTTCTTGATCTACTCAATACCTGCTACCTTTTCAGCACCCAATTTCCTGAACAGCTACCTTCTGACTCTGAGCCAGAAAAAAACCAACAAAAAATTGTTCAGCTGAAGTGTCAGCCATGCTGCTTCTGTTCCTACTTGCCTACCCTCTAAGGAAAGTTTCTATTTAAATTTTCCTTTGAGCCCTACTGCCATTGTGCAACAGCCACCAATTCCCTCACTGCAAACCCACAGAGGGCTTCAGCCAGGTCCACAATTTCAGGGGACCCTGAAGCCTGATGTAAGAAGCATTTGCATCTGGATGCAGTTAGCAAGTTCCTCTGCTGCCTCCTGGTTGGTAGCTGCTGCATTTACTTTCTCCCAGGTGCATTGAGCAAACCATTTGTTTACCATCTTCTCTTCTTCCTTTCACCCATTCCTCAGAAAGATGTCAGCTCAGGCACTACATCCCTTTCTTCTCATTTTTTCAGATAAACCCTCTTCCTCCATGACACCTCTGCTCCCTCTGAAGCTAACTGGAGATTGGCCATTTGTTCAAGCCAACAGGGAATGTGAAAACTAAGAGCAAAGCCTAATGAAGCTTGGAGAGAACAACCATGTTGTGCCTAATTGCATTCAGGATTTTTCAAGCATTTGCCTTCCTAACTCACACTGCAAGAGCAAATTCATTGGAGGCATGCTCTGCTGACTGATGCAGCAGTTAGTGCTTACACACAGGTTTGCATCTAGGGCTGCCTTCTGACCTGGACATTTGTGACAGAGAGAGCACACACACACACACACTGGCTTAACAGCAGCCACTTGCTAAGCTCACAGAAATGGGAAACTTTCTACTGCTGCCTGTGCAGTTTGGATGAAGTCCCAGAGCAGACATTTACAACTGACATAGCATTGCTCACAATTTACTGTACTCCTTGGTAGGGCTATGAGATCTTTTTTTTTTTTCCCTGAAAAATTGTAGGGGAACATGGTTTTCTTCCTCCTCTGAGATCTTTAAGTCTGTTTAACTAAGAGATTGGCTAGAAATCTGCCAGCACAAAAATATGACTAAAATGCTGCACTGGTCTAACAAGGATACCAGAGAGCTCTGAAGAAATGCTAGGAGTCTGCCAATATCTATTTATGCTGAAGGTGCCCATGGCATTCATAATGTACAATAAATAAGAGCAGTCATTCCAAAACACTATAATAAAATGTTCCCGACTTAAAAGTAAATACTAGGCAAAATTATTTGCTGCATTATTACTCTCACACAAAAGCGTTTGTAATTGTTGCCATAATCAAAATTCTTTACTAAATATATAATGGCTTTTTATAAGATGACCCTCCAAATACAAAAGGTTTGTGTTGATCTACTTGAATTGTTCTGATGGGATATAAAATGTTAAAAAGTCATTTCCTGAGCATGAGAAATAGGAGTTAGCTACCCCTCTTTTCCTTTTTTTTTTTTAATGCTTAATTCCTGCTACATGAATTAAATAGATAAGGCTGCAAGCAGCTGCTCCCCACCAAAACACTTCACAGTTACATGATAAAATGTAGATGATAACATTGCAGTGCTGTAAAACAAGGTTGTAGAAACGTGGGCATGTACTGACAAATTTGCCTTTAAATCTTCTTTGCTAATATTTATAGGCATGAAATCTTAAAGCACCTTTAATGTGTCTATAATCCTGCCCATTTGACAGCTTTTACATAATTTTATAGGGAAAGGTGACCCGATCATCCCAGGCTGTTGACAGTGCAGCTGAAATGGCCCTCCAATAAATGAAGCAGGATTATCCAGACACTATGGCAAACAACAGCTCATAATATGCATCAAGAAATTTCCATAGCACACCGGATCTTTGTCTTCAATGACACATGGATCATGACGGGATTTCAAGAACACATTTCCCTAGACACTTGATAAGTTTTAAAGTAAAAGTATAGCATAAAAGGCTCCCTTCAGATAGGTTCTGTTTTCCATATTAGAAAGAAATTGCTTTCAATCTGGAAAACTACAGGCATAGTTTTAAGCTGAATTATCACGTTAACTTATATTGCTTAGTATAGCTGCGTTCCCTGACACTTTGAATACATTTATGAGTTTATTCAGTTAAAATTATAAAAAATTACAAGAATTTTTTTTTTTTTTTTTTTTGCTGTGGTAAAAGTCACTATTGACAATAAACAAATCTTGATGAAGGCTGTACTAAAACTATGCAGAAGTTTTTCTGAAGCTCTTACGCTTCTCTATAAAATACCTTACACAAAAATGCTAGCTATATGCCTCCTAGGTTTACATGATAATGTCAAGAAAAGGTTTTTATGCCTGCTGCCAATCCATACCGAAGGTACCGTGTGCTATAAATTTAGTTTATATTGGGGTAATTATCAGTGACATGGCCAGATTGTATTAATACCGCTGCTCCTATTGCTTAGCCTAGGTACTTTACAATTTGAATGCCACAAAATATCAATACTGATGCTTTATGGCATCATGCCAGAGCAGCCCGAGGACAAGCAAAGTAGAATTGGTTGACAGTTTTTGTTCGAGCATGGAGTTTGTTTGGTCTCATAAGACATTTATGAGGTCAATTGGATGTCATTTAGAATATCAGGAGAGAAACATATTTAAACTACACACCATGTCCCACTAGGAACACAGAACTCTGTGAGCAAATACTAAAAAGGCACTGTGAGCGCTGCAGAGATAAGAAAGAAAAAAAGACTGGGCTAAGGGTGAAAAATAGGGATTGTCCCCAGAGTAACAACTGTCCCTTTGACAATCCACAGAAAGAAATTAGGCAAAAAGAAAAACAAAATCACATGCAAACACAAAAAAGCTTTGAAAATAGCAAACATTAATTTTCCCTTAAAATAAAGTTTGTACTGATGATATAGATGCTTACTCAAGACTTAACAGGGGACTAAGACTCTGAAACACCTAGGGGAAAACTCTCAGTATGAGTTTTCCAGAATTTTCCTTGGAATGGGAATGGCAATGAACACTGATAAAATGGAAAAAATAAAAGAACAGAATGCCTCAGTTAGTAGACTGGAATTTTCTGTCATTAATCTGACATTTGTTCTCCCAGAAAAGTATTGTATTTTTCTCTGTCTGTGTTTTTTCTTCTGTTAAAAATTAAGCTGAGTGGTATTTAAGTACATTGTGAGTACTTTGACAGTTTCACATTCATAAGAGACAAATACAATAACATAATAAATGATTAGCATTCGCTGTTATAAAAAGACAGTAGTCAAATTCTATTGCTGATTTTTAAAGATTATTTAGTTCCAGGTCTTCTGCTGTGGGCAGGGACACCTGCTGAAGGTCCCATCCATCCTGACGTTGAACATTTTCAACAATGGGGCATCCACAACTTCTCTGGGCAACCCGTTCCAGTGCCTCACTATGCTTATAAAAGATATCTAAGATTTGTGGGATTTTTTATTTTGTTTTTTAATTAAATATATGTAAGAGCTGACTACCTCCCATGGACTGAGCTCTTAAAATCAACACCAACATGTATCAACAGAAAAAAAAAAATCCCCACATATAAATTGCATATCTTCACATAAGAGTTAGGAGATTTTCAGCTGTCCTCCTGAAAAAAAGGGGCAATACATTATGGCTGATGAAGTAGTGGCCACCTTACCTAGCTACTTTCTCCATTATGTCTACTGTTAAATTCCAACCAACACTTATTTATGTTTCTTCAGATATGTTTGTGTGGCTTTCTGCAGTACTTTATGCAGTACATATAATGGGCTAATCAGGTTCCAGCAGAGAACTTGCAAGTTTACTACCTATGGGTGATATTCACCCCAACAATCAGGAGTAAAAGATGGGTACTTCCAGACTGTGACTTTCCCCAGTCACCTAAGGTGGGTGTTCTGGGAGTGCCAAGCATTGGCTACAAGTGACCCCATAAAGTGTGCACCCCCTGACCGTGGAGACGACTTCAATATATCTGTTTACAGAATTGCAGTGGTAATGCTTGTTGAGGTATTTTTCTGGAATATAGAAAATAAAGATAATTGAAGTAAGGTGTTTAACTTCACTGTCCTAACCTCTTGTACATTTAGACTCTGTCTATTGCCCAGTGATCTCCACTAAAAGAGATAACCCACTGAAATAAAATATTTGGGATATAGATTCATATTTTTGCTCTTCTTTTTTTGAATAACAGACTTTAACATGTCTTCCTCTTATCCAATGACTGCAAAAAACATCAGGTTCTCCACTACCGAAAAGATATCCCACAAAACACCACATAAAAAAACCAAAATTGGTTTCAGAAAGTCAGAATTATCCTGACAATGAAAAGGGAAAATATTTTACATTTTCCAAAAATCACACACTGAAAACTGTTTTCCCTTAAAGTTCTGTTTAACACTCTATAGCAATATATAAGGTAGTTCAGTATTCAGATGCTAGGGGAATATATCTTCTTAGCATATATCTTCTTAGCTGACCTAGCTGCTGGCGATTCTGGTACTAATTAAATAAGCTACACTGATTTAGCAATACAAAAGTAATCCTACAAGATATGGTAAAACCTTTATACCAATGACTTTGCTGAAGGAATGAAAGTCTCAAAATCACTATAAAAACTGATTTTTCATAATCATAATTTTATGACTTTTCTTCTTCTTCATTCGTGTTTCGTATTTAGAAAAAACTAATGATGCTTTATAATAGATTCAGAAGCTCTAAGAGTTTTTTATAGACTGGTAATCTACTCTTTATTTATCTGTGGGTGTGCACAGTGTTGAAAGTGCACAGAGACGTCCCAAAACATACATAAAAAAATTATTGCAATTGTCTCCAGGTGCTGAGATATTCATGTTGCTAGCACATTTGGTCATGGTTTGGGGAAATAGTGTGCATGATTGTTTTCATGAAGTCCTCCAAAAAATGAAGACTTTGCAGATGTAAATCTTATTTAAATTTATATGTCACAGAAGTACTCATACATTGCCTTTAATGTTCTCAGAACTTAAAGTAGCATTAATATTACTGTAATGACAAACTAAGATGCATTTCAAGGTATTTGCAATCATTTACCCTTTTTAAAAAATCTTTTTTTTCCCTCTTATGCGTTCATTATTTTTAGATAATAGTCATTAATCAAGCAAAGCAGTACAGAAAAGAGGGACTACATGCTATTACACAAGAAAATAGATGGGGGGGGTGGTATTTGGGGTTTTTTTTAGTAATGGGTGTAACAATGAAAATATTCAAGCAAGCAGATAGGTCAGCAGTCTCACCTTTTGCATGGAGAATAAGGAGTAAAGCCAGTTAGGGAAATCATTGCCATTATATTTTACATATCACTTTTCCATAATAGAGAAAGTACTTTGGACATTACTTCAGAAGATCTGGAGCTTGGACAAGAAAAATCCAGAATGCTTCAAGTATTGAAATGGTTAAGGGGAAAGTGTCTATCATCACCAGAAGATGGGGGCTCAGAGAGTTCAGAGCACAGGAATATCTTTCTGACCTCTGCATGGTGCCAGAAGAATGTGCCCTCTGACTGCATTTATCTGCCCTAAACTAAGTATGTAGGACCACCTGTGTAGGATCACCACTCCAGGCTTCTTCTCCAATCCACAAAAGGAAACAAATACCTCATATATTTCAGTATATCCATTTTTGATGCTTATGTTATGGAAAGATGAATTCCTCTCTGAACATGACACACGGGCTATGGCACAGGCTGCTCCTCTGACGAGTGTGCAGGGTGCCTGGAACAAGAGAGCTCTGTTCCTGACATCCCTAGCACGGCAAGACACTGTTGCAGTGGAAACATTACAGTCCTGAAAGGACTAAGATCAGATTCCAGTGCCTTGGTGGGTTTTGTAGCAGCAAGTCCTCTGAGGGACCGGCTGATGATAATTTTTGATTGTGTTAACAAAGGCACTTAATGCTTTGAAGCTAAGAAATGTTGGTAGTGCAAAATGGAATTTACCAAGACTCCATGATTAACATCCCTAATCTTGAAAATACAGATGATATCATATATTTATTTAACAGCTCCTTCATCACTTTAGTGATGATAGTGTGAAACAAAAAGGCTGGAGAAGACATAACAGTGCAAAAATAATTATAATTAGGAAGTAAGGGGTAGTAAATAAATCATCTTCTATGTTGCTTTCTTCTTTTCTCTTTCATTTTGGGTATGTTTTCACACACTGGTTCCAGGATTCATTTGCATTCCAAGTGTTCTTATTAAAGCAGCACCATTTATTCTACAATATATACAAGATTTTCTATTTTTAAAATTCTATTTCAAGGCATGAGCTTGGCATACGAAGTCAAATCCCAGGAGTGAGTTCCTTCTTTTTCCTTTAAAAAGTAATAGTAAAAAATTTTTCATCTGAACAGTTTTAGGTTACATGATGGGCAAATCAGAAGACAGTACTTTCATCCACTTGCTCCTGTTTTTTCCCCTTTCTGTAACACAGCATCTGCAAAAATGAAAATGAAAAAAGAAGAAATATGAAAGATCCCACTTTTTTCCTCCTGTTTTAGGCATTTAATTACATGTAAATATATCAATGAATATAAGAAAATTCAGTATCTAATATCCAACATAATTACTTTCACTGTCTAAACCCCATGCACATATGCAATACAGCACTGACCTGACATATTGTAGGGTCCCAGTTCAACTGTGATAGTCTATCTGGTGATAGTGTACCTGCTAAAAAGAAGTTTTAACCATTAATGTTCAGAAAGTTTGCTCTTTGTAACAGTAAGGTATGTAACAGTGCAAATATACTTCCTACCAAAGAGGAACTTCATTTAAAAATCACATTCAGATTTATTTGTTAGAACATGATTCCTTTGCAAGTTAAGCTCCATCTGGAGTTAAAAGCCTATGCTTTTCAAGGATTCAAATGAATGTTGACATTTACTTACAGTCTGGAGTGATTTTACTACAAATATATTACATGAATTTCCTTGGAATATAGCAATTTAATCAGGCATAAAGCCTCCCACACAATCAGGGAAGAAGGACCATGCGAGCAGATGTTGTCACTATTTGTCCTGCGAACAGCAAGAGAAAATCCCAGAGTGCCCATAGAGATTCAGGTGTCCCTGTTAGCTGCTGCCACTATTCCACCTTTAGAGACAGATAACTCCACGGGTGAGAGCTAACTTCATTAGCAGCTGCAGAACAGGAACACATTTGTGTCCACTGGGCTTCCATTACCACAGTATCCAAGTACTTCATGAATAAGAAGAAACACATTTTCCAAAAAACTGCAAAACTGGGAAGTATTCTCTTCTTTCATTAAAAAAAAAAAAGAAAAAAACGGGGAAGTTTTTTTTTTTTCATTAAAAAAAAAAAAGAAAAAAAAGAAAAAAAAAAAAGTAGTCAACTGGAGTTCACAGTGATTAAGCACCTGCATTTCTGAGGTAGAGGTTTTTTTCATTCACGTTAGCATGATCCTGGATTTTTGTTCCTTTACAGTTCTTCAGGTCAGACCCTATCAAATGAGTTATCTCTGATTGCTGTGAAGGTCTGTAGCAAAGTTTGAATGATAAACCAGATTTACACAGGTCTAGCTGAATGATTTCATAGTAGAGCAACTGTCACTATGCAGAGAATGAAAACAAGTCTGGTGTTATCTGCAGGAAGAAACATATGTGTTACCATGAAACACCACATATAATGGCATGTGTAGGAGTGGAAGATTATATTATAATATTGAGATTTAATCTTTAAATTTTTATTGGGAAGATTGCTAAAAAAAAATTAAAAAATAAACTTGCTGACACCCTATTTTGGGTTACTTGGGGAGGAAAAGGATGGAACTAAACTCTGTTTTCATTTAAATGCCTAAATCTTTATTCAATTGTAGAAACTATGTACCATGGCCAGAGTTCAACTGTATGACTATTTTCTTCTATCACTGGAAATGTACCATTATCTGTGATATTGTTTTCATATTTCAAAGGTTTTGATGGTGAAAAAGGCACAACCTTCCATTTTAATTCCTACTCAGTTGATAATCTACATTTAATTTTATTACATTTAAACTAAACTTAAAAAAATATCCTTTAAAGCATATGCCTGGATGAAAATTAAATGCAAATAACAGTCTATATTGGTTTATGGTGTGCACAGTTTTCCTGGGGTTTTAGTAATATTTTTATGCAAGAAAGCCTTCCAAGCCACAGAGGAATCTAAGTACTTTTAACAAAACTCAGTGTCAAATGCAATGCATAGACAGGAATTAGAAGTTATTTTAGGTGTGAACTTATGAACAGTCATAAGATCTTATTCTGTACTTGATTTGATCCTAAGTACTGAAGAGACTGAGTACTCACTTTTCCCCTTTAGATTTTTCTTGATGCCCAAATAACACAGGCAAGGACTCAATTCAGAATCCTGATCCATAAGCTGGTAAAATTGCCACTCCCTGTTTCTTGTTCTGAAAAATAAGTCGTGTGGCCAACAGCAATGTGCTGCTCAGCAGCTGGAGTTGTTGTTAAATCAAATCAAAGAATATTGCTAATTTTAAACACGTGTCATAGCCTTGCTGTTAAATAGTTAGAACAGCACTCACTTCAGATATCGGAAAATGTAGGAAACTGTTCAAACAAATCCATTTGGAAATATGGTATCAGGCTGAATGGCAGCACAAACAGCAGTGGGAAACCCCTTGTATCAAATACCGTTGTTCAAAATGCTAGATTCTTATTCCTCTTACATCCCTTTTCACACACTGTGAAGTTATGTTCCTGAGGGGTATCATAACCCATTCTTTCAGGAGCTACTTAAAATTAAGTGAACAGTTTAAAGTTACAGTTGAGCCTTCCTATACAATCAGTAGAAATGGAAAACCCCAACTCATCTCCCTACCTTCAATACCTATCCTGGAATGAGTTGAACTACATCCTGGTTATGCCTCTTCCTCTGCTGATTAGGAAGTGAGCCTTGGAGAGTACTAGAAGTGAGAGACCTGACTTTTACTTAGCTAATTTTCAGTAAATTAAATTCCACACTTGCATTAATTTTGCTCCTAGCTGCAGGGAAAATGGAAAGGAAAGGGAAAAGGTAGCTCTAATATAAACAGGATCAAGTCTACATCCTATAAAATTAATAACCAAACACAGCAAGGGCAGCAAAAGTTTTTGGAGCTCTGCAGCTGAATATGCTAGCTCTGTATTTAGTCCTAGAAGTTTTAATCTTAGCTTGTTAAAAGAGCACGAGGCTGATTATAAGAGCCATGAAGCTGAGAGGCATGGGAGCACTTTATTTTCAAGGAGTACATAATTTTTCCTTTTACTTCAATCTCATTCACTTCAATTACATGAAAACATCTGAAGCTATCTGTTTTTCACTAGCTTCAAAATGAAAATGAAAGTCAATGGGGCCATCACTCCCAAAAAAAAAATCCACAGAAGACAAAGTATAAGAATTTTAGTGCCAGCCTTGAGATATCTTTGTTTCTTTCTTTTTCCTTCTAATGTATATATTTTCCTATAGGGTTGCAATAATATTTTTTTCCTGCAAACTGAACTATATCCTCCAGT
This sequence comes from Illadopsis cleaveri, assembly GCA_013399915.1. NCBI lineage: Eukaryota > Metazoa > Chordata > Aves > Passeriformes > Timaliidae > Illadopsis > Illadopsis cleaveri. The sequence goes on along the minus strand of VXBB01010162.1, from coordinate 184,328 downwards.
TCCTTTAGATCCTTTCATAAAGCCCACAAGTCAACTGTGCAGCTGAGCATGAATTTGCTCTCTGGTGTTCTCCTCACTTTTGCTGGAAACTAATCTTTTCTGTCTATTGTATTTTCCTGACTTAAACTGTAGCTTTTTCCAGAGCAGCGAGTGTCTATTATGCCTTTGCAAAGCATGTGTGGATTATGCCAGCTACACAATTCTCTACTCTGGGTTCAAGAATATGTTGTTGAGTATATGTTTTTTTAATGAAGCATGAAACATTAGTTTTAGGAAATGTCTTTCAGGAAAATAAGATGAAATTGCCATTGAATTTCTTGGGTACCGGGATTAAAGTCTCCACAAAAAAATATTACCTGCATTTGTCTGTAAGAAGTGGAAATGGCTGTGGTTATAGGAACAAAACACAAGACCCAAATATTTTCTTGCCCTCTTTCCAGCCCTCTGGGATTTTGGCAGTATGAGACTTCAAAGGGATAAGTAGCTTATATAATCAAAGAGAAGAATACAAAAGGAAGGACTGTGAAATGCCCAATCATCTCCTTAAGAATTCATTATGATCAAATGAAATCAAGAAACAAAATTAATAGGAATAAATATGGTCAGCAAGAAACCTTAGATAAATAATAATAATGCAGTTAGGAGAGAGAATTAGACATAATTGCTGTATTAGTGCATTGCAAATGAAGCTGGAATGAAACCAGGTGGAAGAGATATATTTGTTGCCCATTGGCTCCTGCAGGCTGGAGATAATAATATGGAAAAACACTGAAAACGGAGAAAAATTTAATGAAAGTAGACTGACCTCCCAAATCAGCAGTAATATAATCTTTTTCGTGTAAGAAAGTATAGGTAATATGACATTACCCTAACATTAGTGAAAGTCTTATAGAAGTCATCCTATATGAACCCACTTCTGCATATTTGACAATTCGTTGGTGGGGTTTTTGTGTTTGGTTGTTTGGTTGGTTTGGTTTGCTTGTTTGTTTTAATTAAGAATGTTTTCCTGCATAAGGAGCAGGAAAAAAATAATAGTAATCAATACTCGGGTAATGAGAGAATTATTCTTTTCCTCTGCAACATATTAAGAAAAATCCTTTAGTTCGTTATCTATAAACTGATGATTCATTGTCTATAAGCCTTTTTTTACAGCTATGAAATGGACTAAGGAATTTAACCAAATGTACTCTGGGTAGGGTGTTTTCTTGTTTGTTATCAAACTAGCTTTTTATCCCCTCTCCCTCTTTGTTTCCTCATTCCCTTCTTTCTAAAAAGATCTTTTTCCCATTGCAGCTAAACATGTGGTTACAGGGGAAAAAAAATCTTACTCCCTAACTGATTTTCATTTAGTGCACCAGGAGCCTTAAGCCACTTTGTGTGCAGATTTCTAGTTTCAATTAGAATGGGTTTTCAGACATCAGATGATGTGAAAAATTATCTCATTTGAATCACATGAAACCAAACCACTATGACACGGCTGATGAGGAAAACAGTGGTCTCATCTTTCCTGTGGTGTGCCATCTCTATTAGACTTTGTAAACTGCGGCAGTTTGAAATCTTTAACCAGCCATTACTAATAAGCATATGTTAATTGTAGCAGAGATCATAAGCAGGTCAATTAGGAGGCAAAGACTGGAACAGAATGAAACATTCAGCTGGAGGGAGAATTCAGGGCAGGTGTCGGCCAGCATGCGCTGCCCTGGCAGGAGCTCTAAGCATCTTGGGTAGAGCTCATTTAATGTTTTGATTTGCTGAATTTGCATTTCAGATTTCCATTCCTAATAGACAATATAGTCAGTCTTTGTTAATGAGGACTCTGATTACATGTGCCATTATAATTGGGAATTAGCAGGCCGGCCTTGTTTTGGCAATTAAATCCAAAGTAAATTGGATTAAAGACAATCCTGCTGAAATCCCTTTCTTTTTTGTTTTCTCAAGCCAAAGGTGAGGAAGACTCCATTTGTTTTGTACATATGTCTCTTACCTTGATTAGCAGGTCTTGCAGTTTGTTTATGCATTTTGAACATAGCATCTATTAGTGGTTCCAATATTAAAAGCGAGTATGAAATTACTATGTTTACTTAAATGATCTCAACAAAGTGCCTGGTTTATTGCTGTGAGCCAATGAATGGAATGCCAGGAGAGAATTAGGAGCATTATGAAACAATATTTCTTATTATAGAGTGAATGTCTCTAAATGTTCACCTGCCAAGGATATATCCTAGTACTTACCACTAAGACTTTAACTGTTTGTTTATGAGTTTATCCTCTCTTCATTTACACCAGTTTGACTCCATTGACTTCAGATGAATTACTCCACTATTAAAATAACTAGATTAATATATACTTCCATAGGTAGATATTATGTTATTTTTTTCAGTAAATTCAGACTCAGGAAAGCAGGGTGAATAATTTCTTTCTGTTTGATCTCAGGTATTAGCAGAGAGCAATAGTAGCTGCAGACATGTCCAGTTGTAGTTCATCTTTCATGATTATTCTGTGGCTCATTTATTTAAGTAAAATATAGTTCATATTCCTTCAAAATTCCAAAATATTTTAGTTGTATAAGTTAAACATGTGGTTTTCATTTTTCATTAATAAGTTTGCAAACTTTTACTACCAACTGAACACTGACAATAGGTTTTACCTGAAATTGCAGGAAAAACAGTCCTGCAATTAGAGGGCAGCTTATTCCTTGTCATTACATTTAGCACCAGACAAGAAGTAGCTCTTCATGTATAGGCCATCAAAGGTAGAAAGCAGAAAAAAATTACCACCACAGTAAATCCAGAGATTCAGCAATGTTTTTGCTCTATCAGGAAACTAAGGAATGTCAGCCCAATGTTTTTGGAGTTTCATACTTGTTTAATTAATAAATCTCTTCAAATATCTTTCTGTCTATTACTTCCTTGGGACAAGGTCCTAATCAGAGTTAGTCAGGTGTTGCCCTGGTAACACAACAAATCTTCGGACATGCATTCAATAAGTATAAAAGTTAAGTTGTATTAGTCCACAAGGAATTTTTGAGCATACTCATTGCCTTTCTGATGCTTCTTAGTAATTAGACTATAAGACAAGCATGTAAAACCAAAATATGTGGTGTGGTGAATCATAGTGATATGCAAATAATAACCTTCTATATGTGACAGACACTCTGAACACTCAGCATTTACCGCACTTTTTGCATCAAATAAATATTCTTCTTACAACCCTGTCTGATTTTTGAGTATTATGGTTTATAAAAATACATTTCTTCATGACCTCTCTCTATCTGAAGGACAGAAAGGGAAAGTGAAACTGCACAAGAAAATTTGTCCAAGGAGATACCAGTGATAACAGTGACCCTGTGCTTGATATGCTCTGCACTGACATCACCCTGTTACTATTCCTGCCATTGTCAGTCTTCCACAGTGCATTTCAAATACTAAGGCCTATTCTTTCAGTGCTACCATGAAAACAGACTTAGCCATTAAACTGAAGACAGGTAGAAGATTGGACAAATTAATGTCATTTGTTTGTCTTTGTCTTTATGCACAAATATGTGTTTGAATATGACTCTATGTGCACATTTTCATGTGTCAAGACAAAACGTGCAGTAGAAGAGCAGAGATTTTTAAAGAAAAGTTTAAAAAATTAGCCTTAAATACATGTAATATTCATAACATTTTGCTCGGTACTTACAAGACGTGACTTCTTAGAATTAGGAATGTTGACATTGTGGCAAAAAGAGCCTGTAAAATAGTCCTCCTCGAAAAGAAGTGATTATACAGAACAACCCTCTGGAAAACAAAGGAGTTGTGACAGGACAAAAAGAGCCTCACATATGAAAGCCAGGACTGCAGCAAAACCTACTGAAGAGTTAAGTACGTATTAATTATTATCACACAGCAACTTTAAAAGGCTTGTGTAATTAACCTCAAACTCTTCCTCACCTGATTTTTATCCCCTAGGCAGAGGCTTTCTCAGGAAATTCAGCAAATGGTAGATGATTCAACAACATTTTCACAGTGGAAGAGCCTTTGAACCATCACCATAAAAGACCTAATCTTGGAAGACTGTTATTGCTTATTATCCCATATTGTCCAATGTTTGAAAGGTCCTTTCCTTTTTAGCTAAACATAGGAATACACAGGTTCTATCCCAAATGACTTGCAAGTTAAAGTAACACTGTTGCTGAAAGTATGACTCTCATCATTCTGCCAAAAAAAGCGCCTCCATGATTACCCTTATAGGTTCTTATAGATATGTAATCACTTGCTAGCATTTATAAAGGATACAACTTTCAACAGAGATCTCAATATTTAATTAGAGGCAGAGTATAAACATAAAGGGTTTTGCTACTGAAGTTACTGAGACATTCTCTGCTATTTCCAGAGCCATTTTTCTTCCAGAGCTTCTCCCTTCTGTTGATTGTTTTTTACCTTATGGGCTAGATGTGCATGGATGTGACAAGAATGTAAGAGTGATATGACCTGGTGGTGGGCTCCAAGGTCTAGAATCAAATAGAAAAAAGATGTAAGTAAAGGCAAGCTAAGGAAGACCAGACAAATGAACAAGGGAGCTTAGGAGAAAATGTCAAGAAGGTTGATATGAAGGATATCCCTGAATGGTTGAAATTGGTGTGTGCAGAGGGCCACTTTTCCTTTGTGATCTTACTGCCTGCACTGGTTTTAGCTGGGATAGAGTTAATCCTGCTTTACAATGTGAAGGCAGGGGAACAGGGAAAGCATCTGGGAAAGGCTGTTAGACCTCACAGTTCCCCTGGGTTCTATAGTGACACCAGAGACACCCAGGGGTGACTGTGAGCCAGTTCCTTTTTAAAAGTCGGAAATGTCAATACTGTTAAGACAATGTCCCACAGTGATTTGGTTCCTGCTTGAAGAGTGAGAGAGCTGCACTCAGAATTTCCTCCTCTCCGGGCATTGCATTGACCCATGAAATCTGATTAGGAGGACTTACCTCCAGGTGGCCTTGATGGTAGAAACTGAATATAGTTTCTGGTAATACTCAAGACACTTGAAAGTCAAAAAAATGGGAACATATGCCTGTCTGCCTATCTCGTAGTACTAAACTAAAGAGTACTAAACTAAGGATCTTAGAATTCATATTTAGAAGAATAAAGCATTTATTTTCTGGATAGTCTGTTTTGCAGTGTATGTTGCTGTACAATTTAAAGAAGACATACACTTATTTTTAATGTGTTTAAAAATTGCAATTTTTTTCACCAAGTACAAGCTTGGTCATGGTTACTAAGCTCTTCCTGAGCAAAGACCCAAAAGGAATTTGATATTCTGGACTTAGTAGGACTCGTTCAGTCCTGGCATGGGCAGTTGAGTGCACCACTGGTATTAGTGGTGCTGCTCACACGCTCTCAGGGTTGAAGACAGGCCAACAAAAGCATGAATATTACCGGGTAAGATCTCATTTTTTTTCAGAGTACCTGAGGGTGTAGATAATTTGGAAAGAAGAGGAACAAAAGAATTAAAAAGGAGGTCATCAGTACAGAAAATTGAACCTTAGTCAGATTCAATCAACCACGCAATAGGTTTCCTCACCTCTTTTGATATAGATTGGCTACCCCAATTGCATGGGCCTCTTGAGGCTTCACCATTTAAATTAGTAACTTAGTCTAGCAGGTAATGCACACACAGTGACTAACGGTTTCAGAAGGGGAATTTGGTTTTGCAGTCCATCACTCTGGACAAGCTCTGCCTAATTTCCACCTTGTTCCTTGACATTGTTAGTGTCATGAAGGTGCAGCTTTGCTGAAAGTTGGCTCAATAGCTTTGACAGGTTCTTCCCTTCTCTGATGGTAGTAGAATGGCACAGTTGTATATGGTTCTGGGAGACAGGAGCAATAGGAGATACTTGTTGATAAGTGGATAATTGTTTGTATACTCTTTCACACAGGGAAAACATATGTTTCTGATCTCAGGGTATTATATTGTATTTGTACAGTGCCCCAACCTCTATGTCCTCCCCAGACCAATCTGTCTAAATATAACTATCACTGTAAAGACACTTAATTAGATGTTCCTAAGGGTTTTTGTAGGCTAAGTTAAGTTTCCTTAAATGGCAATACTAGACAAAAATGTTTGTTGTCATGCTTTATACGTATATATATACTGGATGGCTTTGCCCTATATCCTTCTTTAGCAAGACTCATCATAGTTCATGACTTTAGGCTGGTGGTTAAGTATTATTCTTTCCCATAAGATTGGATTTCTTTCCTTTCACCACCTTTATTAATATATACATTAAATTATATATATCTCCGCCAATGGTAGGTATTCATATAGAATAAATGATTTATCCAAATGCACATCACACATATGACTATATATATGCATTGATATTCATACATACACCTCAAAGAAAAATCTTGGTATTTATGTTTACAGTCAGAATATTGAAATATACATTTTAATGTCTCAATATTCCCTTTTATCATAGTGTCACTCTCCTCAACAACAAAATAAAAGATTTCACAGCAAAAACCTGCAGGCAGGGATTGACAAGCAGCAGCACCAAAGGGCTTTCCAGAGCCACCTCCTGTTACTATGAACCATTCATGGAATCAGAAGCTGACTGCTAGTGACACTCACCTTAGGTCTCCACTGTTATCCATTCCACTTGGTGCAGGAGAGCCCAGAAGTTCCAGGCTGAAGCTCAGGGGACATGTATCAGCTGAGTCTCTGGGTCAGGACCCAAATCTTCCCAGAATCAGCAGATTTTGTATGTTATCTATCTTGATGACTCAGCTTGCTAGTTCCTTTGCAAAGGTAATTCACACATGATACTGATGATACCTTGTTTGGGACCTGCTGGACAAAAAAAAGAAAATAAGGAAAAGCTTGAAAAAGAGCAGCCTAATGAGAACTATGTCTTTTGAACCTCACTTTCTGTTAAGTCTCCCATGGAAAGTGCATATACATTTCTGCACTAGGCACACAATACACTGCACTGTATTCAAAGCTGTTGCCAGGTTTTCTGTTTAAGTGTTTTAATCAAAGCACATTGAGTTGGCACTGGAATCAAAGGGATGAATGCTTTTTTGTTTTTTTCATGTGAAAATAAAGGAGTAGCTTTAACTGAGGGGAAAAGTTGCAGAATATGTGTGCATAGGTGTGTGTGTTTATATATGTGTGTGTATGTGTGTGTGTAGGGGGTAGCAGAGGGTATGACATAGCATATGAAGTCAATAGTGTAGTTGTTATTATTTATACATGAGTAAAGATTACAAATGCAGGCAATAGCTCAGATCTCTCACCCCCTGGATCTGTGAAACCTGTCACTCAGTCTCCTGCGGTGTGTCTTCCTGTCTCCGAGCCATTGGACCACCTGCTGCCATGACTCTCATCTATTGCATCGCCCGAAGGCCTCGATGATAACAGCATTGATTCCAATGTACATCTAATTACTTCTCATAATCTATTCATTTCACAATAGTGTAGTGAAACATCTGTCACATCATAAACTCTTTAGTATCCTTATCAAACCACCAAAACATACTCTGCTGCCAATTGGCAGCTACCCTGCTTTCTCTTCTTATTAATATGATGCAAACATATCTATGTTTTTTTGGTTGTTTTAGATGAATTTCCCTGATGACCACTGAAAAGGAATTGGGCAAACTACAATTGTAACATCTACTCACAACTGAGTGAGGTACCATCATTGTTGTCATACAAATATCACCAAAAACGGCTCAATTTCTTCCAGAGATAAAGGCTCTAAATAGGGTCTTTAACATTTATAGCATGGTAATAGATGGCTCCCTTCCTTGGCTCAGTGTGACTGATTCATTTACTAAAATAAGCATCTCAGGGATTATTACATTTGAGCAGTATATTGCATGGAAAGGCCTTTTACCTTTATAGTTTTTACTTTACCTGTGGGTAAATAATGTCCACTCTTCCTCTTTCTTCATATAAGAAATCAAGAGCAAGGAGAGATGTTAGGGCATATTTTTATTATGAAACTATAGAGAACCTATCTGTCCCAACAGGATCATGAATATACAGTTGCATCTAATAAAGAAGGCTGATTAGTCCACCGGAAGGAGCCTCTGATATTCAGGCAATATCACAGCAAATAAACTCTGAATAGTGAAGCGTTGGTTTACCATTACATACTGAATTATGATGAACAACAAATCCCAGCTGAAAGGAGTGATGTATTAGCTGCTTATTCCCTCTCATGGTCAATGTTAGCACAAACTGGTGTATGTTCTTGTTGTTTTAAATTTGTGATGGAAATTAAATTTGATAATTTAAATTTGATTTCATAGCTGTAGAAGGGAGTCCTTTGTGCAGGGAACAGATACAGCACAAGAAGCTATTTTGGAACTTCCTCACACGTTTCAGGCCAGCTTTAGAAGGAACTGCTTTTCCACGGCCTCTCAGTAGCTGATGAGGAAGCTAATTTGGATTCTCTGACAAGGCTGCCAGTCACTGTACTTACTTTTATTATCTGAACATCTGGCAGTAAGGAACTGGACTGCCATTGCCAATTCAGGCCACATTTTGTTAGTTCCTGACCTTGCTGGGATTCACAAGGGTGACCTAAAAGTAAAGGAGTCCATATCTCATTAGGAACTCCCAGGACATCCAGTTCTCTTTTATCCATTTGTCAATATATAATGCAATCCCATGTATAATGCAGCCTGAATAGTTATCTGTCTCTGTTTTCAGCACTTGTGCATTTTCTCATTTGAAACAGATATAACTTGCACACACTTATTTAAATTACATGTTTTTGCATCCAAAATCACTGCTCTGGCACAATAGGAAGCATATAGAGATTTCAGTGCTCTTGACATAGCTTGCAATAGGCAAATGTCCAATGCATAAATCAGTTAAAAGTGAATGTTTGACCTATTCAGTCCTTGATGCTGCCTTATAGGAGGATTTTTGCATTAGACATCATTCATCTTCATTAAGAGTAAAGAAAGAAGCATCTAAAGAAAAAGTTTCAGAAAAGCTCAGCACTCATAGAACAGGTCAGTGCCAGATCCAGACTTATCTCCTGATGGTCCATTCCACGTACCAAAACTACTTTTACCATGGCTATTGAAGAATTCAATTTACACCTTCTTCTACCTTGGGAGATACAGTTCATAGTTTGTAGTGAAATGGAGAAGCCTTTCTTGGCCAGAGGAAAGGGTGGTGTATTTAGTCAGCAGTTAGAGTACAGCTCCTGATACTAATGCCATCTTTGGATTAGGTTGCCCCATGTGTCTCCCACATGGGTGATATTTGCTGTTCATGCTTCTCCTGTTGTGGTTTCAGCATGGGCCAAAATTGCCATACGGACTGAGCAGAGAACATGAGCCTGGAAAAAAAATGTTGCCACTTTCTCAGTTATGCTTCATCTGTATAAGAAAATTCCCTTGGCTTCTTAGGTGCCTTGGCATGTATATGCTAGGTGAGCAATAAGATAATATAAAAGAAATCAATCTGAAAAGAAAACAAAGATACATAACATTTTACCATAAACTTAGAATATTCATGAACCCTTGACAAGGTAATACTTGGTAGACCAAGAGAATAAAAAATTAAGAATAAAGTAAGATTGAACTATAGTTTTGAGATTTAAAAGAATAATTTGCAGAAGGTAGAGTTAATTCGCTTTTAATTTTTGAGATTTTTTTCATCAGGTTTATGGCTAAAGCTGATGTTTTTCTTTTGAAATGTAAACTGAATTCTCATGCTGCCACATGAAGATAAGACATTATTAAGAGTTTCAAGAAAACAGCAGTCAAATCATTCATGAAACACACAATGTCAGATTTATTGCAAATATTTTTCCCACTACACCATCTAAATTAGGGATTGCAGTTTCCAGTCAAAGACTAGTGCCAGAGTAGACATATGACCATTAACAGGAACCAGAAATTTGAAGTTGAAAGTTTGCAAATAAGTTATTTGTAAAAAAAAAAAAAAATTAGAAAATTAAGTGTACAGGGAGTTAAGATTAGCATCTATGAGAGTAGGGAAAGAATCTACAGTCAGTGCTACACTTGAGAACCACCCCAAAACAAAGTGGATAGAAGATAGTTTGGGTTGATACCTGCATTGAAAGGGGAATTTAGGCAAAACAAAACAACCACCCACCCCTCATAACATGATACAAGGAATATTTAATTTCCCAGTTTTAGAGGGGGAAAAAACAATTTAAAAATTATTCTAGATTAAATTTCAAAATTTTGTTCAGCATAAACAAACAGATCTTTTGTTTGTAAAACATGTCTTTTAAGATATACAATGGTACTGGAGAGGATATAAATATTTGCTTGCTTTTTTCTAAATCAATGGTCAATTTTTAAGTAAAATGAAAAATTTCAAACCAAAAAGATCAAATATTTGTTTTCAAATAATCAAAATAGGATTTTTAAACATTATCAAAATGTAATCTTTATTTCTCCTCTGAAACCATAAACTTGACCTAGATTTTTTAATACTTCCAGTTCCTCCCAAAGGGAATTTTTCAACAAATTTACTGCCCATCAAAAGTAAGTAGATAAATAAATGAATAGAAATGGTTCAGTGTTATTTCAATGTAAAATTTTGAATTAGGGTGACTTAGAGACCACACAACAAAAAAGCAAGTTGTCAAATATGTCTTACAGCAGTGTACCATAGTGCATTACCCTTGGATAAGGTTCAAATTCCCACCCATCTGCTCACTCACTACCTCTCCCAAACAGGGCGAAGGGAAGAAACAGGATGAAAAAGCTTGTGAGTTGAGATAAATACAGGCAGAAAAGTTACCAATTACAGTCATGGGCAAAACACATTTGATTTTGGGAAAATTAATTTTTAGACATTTAAAATAGATCTGGGTAGCGAGGAACAAAGCCAAAAAATAATACACCACCTCTCTCCCACTCCTTTTTTTTCTCATGCTCAGTTTCAGTGCCTTGATCCCAGCTCCTGTACCCCCTCCCTGATGGGGAATGAGGGCTGAAATCAGTTCATAACAGCTCCTCTCTGCTGCGCCTTCCTCCATATGCTTTTTGCCTGCTCCAGCATGGGTCCTCTCTGGGGGCTACATTCCTTCAAGATCTGCTCCAGTATGGGCTCCACAGCGGCTGCATTCTTTCAGGATAAACCTGGTTCGCTATGTGAGCTATTCCACAGGTCCTAGTTCCTTGAAGAAATATTCACCTGCTCCAGCATGGGGTTCTCCACTGGTCTGGGAAGGAAGTAGCTGTTCTGGTGTTGTCTCTCACAAAAGCGACAAGGAAATATTTGCTGTGACACCTGGAGCACCTCATCCCCCTCCTACTCCTCTGACAGAAAAAAACCCCAAGTGTTTGCACTGCTGTTTCTCACTAACTTCCCTCTCTCTCTGCCCATGTGTATTTTTTCCCCTTTTCAAAAATACATTTTCCCCAAGGTGCCCCCACTGTGGCTGAGGGGTTCAGCTGTGACCTGTGGTGAGTTGCCCTTGCCACCTACACCCAATACAAATCTGATGTTGCTTCTGAGTGCCAAATATTTTGTATTTTAGGTTCTTTTCTTTTAGCTGGGAGCTCCAATTTTTACATGGCCACAGACTTAATACAATAAGGACACACACTACAACTAAAAACTCTAAAATTTCCTACAGGTTGCATCGTTTCCAAATCAGCAACAATGGACAGAAAAAGGGATCACTTCTGTATTTGTTTCAAGTTTGTTTCAAATCTTTCCAGGAGAAACTAAGTGAATACAGACATTGTATACTGATATAAGGCAGAAGGGCTCTGTTGAAACCACTGGAGCTATGCTGATCTACCACAGCCAGGGAGTTCAGATACTCAGTGAACAAACAATGCCCGACGCTCCTTGTGCAACCTCATGGGTATGATACCCTGACACCATCAACATTCCAGTTCGTACATGTACAGCTCTGGCAGCTACAGGGGCAGGAGGAAAGGAGGCAGGCAGGCAGCTAAAACAAGCTTTTAATGGCTTTCTGTTGTTTTGGATGTAACTACTCAGAACCAACCCTAGAAAGCTGGTGTTGCTCATGTTGCTATGTCTCATTCTTCAGAGACTGCCACTTAGATGTCAGCATCTTCATAATGAGCACAATTTGCATACCTCAGATGTAGAATTAATTTCTGAACCATTGCAATAGTGGAACCAGTATATAGTATAAAACACTTTTTTGCCATTGCCAAGATGAGAGTGTGCAAGTTCTTCATGTGTTGGTTGAGTGGCGCTTCAAGGATCTACAAGGTAGAGACAGTTGAATAGGGACAGCTAAACCCCACTGGCTCCCTGTCACAAAGTTGGATTGGGATACTGAAGGTATTCATAGTATGGGGAACACTGTCAGATGGAAAAAGACAAGGAGAAAACAGAAGGTGCTAAGTTGGACTAATCATAATCTACCTTTCTAGAGCCATCTTTATTTATAGAGTTTATCTTCAAAGACAGATGTTTAAAAACTTAAAAATTCATGGGATCTCTTTCTATCTATGTGTGAGGAAACCTGAGACTTATTTTACAATTATCTGTAACCTGAAACAACTTGGAGCTAACTTCTAAACATTATAACCAAATATCCCATCAGACAGGATAATTAATTGCCATTCTATATTCCTGCAAAATTTTGCAAAAAGTACAATCAAACTTTATATTAAGTCCAGATAACTTTGAGTACTCAGCTGGGTTGACCAAGGTACACAGAAAATCCATGAATAGCAACAAACATTACTAGACATCAAATCAACTTACATCAAACCACCCTCTGAAGTGGAATGCGGATTTTCCACGTTGGCCACTTTTCTGACAACTACACTGGGTCCCTAAGGGCACTTAGATCAAATTTATCAGTAAGTCTCATAAATTTACATGGGAAAAATCTGTCCACGTGTGGATTTCACTCAAGCAGTGTGCTATGGTTCCTCACATTCTTTCCTGTTGGGGGTTTTTTTTTGTTTTTGGGGGTTTTTTTGTTTGTTTGTTTGTTTGGGTTTTTCTTTGTTTGTTTGTTTTTGTGGGGGGTTTTTGTGTTTGTTTTCTTTTATTTGTCATGCTTTGGACTCAGTTCTCCTTTGAGTTGAAGTGGTTATTAGCCTGAATCTCACAAACTAAAATGCAGTAACTCAGGACTAGACTAAAATCTTGGTAGGACTTTGGTGTCCATTTCCCTGGTCTTTAGGGCAATGGAATAAAAATGTGGAGAAGACCTTCACAGTAACAGAAACACTGATATTGCTATAGTTTTTTATGTAGTTGAATGCAAGAAGGGAAGAATCAGTCATCTGTTGGCATATCGTCAAAAATGTTGTCCATCCAGTTTATTTTAAAATGTTAGAAAAAATATTTTTTCAAAATTTGTAGTTTCCTCATCTTCTGACACAGTACAAAGGGTAACAATGGATGAAATAGTCTAATTTCACTGACCACTGATATAGTTTTATGCTGCTTCCTAGACAAGTTTTTATAGTTCCACCTAAAATAGCAGATGGTATGTTAATGTTGCCTTTAGGTACTTAGCTTCAGGTGTGTACAGTTATGTGTTCTGAAGCATCTCCTGGAAGACCTTGCTTTTTTCTATCACCCAAGCAGGAAACTTAGGCTGCAATCTTAGAACACTGAACAAGACCTGATGTGATGTCCTTAAGTCCTTCTTTTCTTAATACTGCATAGATTCAATTTGTCTGGCAAGAGAAGTCCGTCTACACTTTTTGCAAATCTTTAGGTCTTTTCCAGCCCATATAAATCTGCAGAAATAACAGTCCCACGTAACCTACTGTGTTCCAACCAACATTTACCCTCATTGGGTATTAGAGTTGTTAATGGATTGTTAATAAAGTGCACACGCTGCACAGTATTGAAACAGACTTAACATGACTCAACTGCAGTTGAAGACAACAATCTGAATGCCCAAGTATTTTTAATCTATGCACACAAGCAAATAATCTCCAAAATTCATTTAAGGCTCCCCCATCCCTCATTACTCCTCCTAGATATTCACTACTGCTCTCTCACAAGGGCTGATTCCCATCTCCTACATAGGGTACATGTTACAGGTTTTGCAAGTGTGTTGGAACTCATACTGTCTGTTTTCAGGCTTATACTCCAGACTCAAACTGTTGGCACCAGTAGTCACATTACCACTTTAGCATATTTCTGTGATCAAACTAATAGCAATGGTCCTTTAGAAAGTGGTAGGAGAATTGCCTTTTTGGGAACTAAGCTTTGAAGAAAATCTAAGACAAAACCAGTTTCATTTATGTCTTCCATTTTTATCTGCTTAGTTTCAATGGCAGCTGATATACTAAAATAAGATAAATAGATTACAAATTTTTAAGGAAACACATTCAACACTTTGGCTTGTGCTGAAGTTTCATTTTACTAGATATTTTGGAGAACACACACTGCAGTCAGATTTTCCCTAGGAATACCTTATTACACATGGTTTCCAGTGCAGGTGTTAAACTGTAGTGGCAATGAAAAGAGAAACAAAACTTTAATAGGACAAAGTCACATAACCTGATACCCCTAAACATCTCAGTTGGATGTTTCTGGTAACCTTCTTTAAAGGCTTCTTTCTTTGCACTACTCTGACAAATGACAAACCTCCCTGATGGTTCTTAATTTTTCTGCTGTGTGGGAATCTAGGGAAAGCAGTGCTGTGTGGGTTCAGGAACACAGTTCTCACTGTTGCCGCTCAGTGCAGAAAAGATCACAGAACCACAAAACTACAGAATCATTGAGGTCAGAAGGAATCTTTGGAGACCACCTAGTCCAATTCACCACTGCCTAAGGAAGGACAACAAAAGTAGGTTGCTCAGGAACATGTTTTTGCTTTCGACATCTTGAAAAATGGTGCCTCCACAACCTCAGTGGGCAATCTGATATTGTCCCTTAAGGTTAAATGGAAATTCCTGTGTTTCATTTTGGGGCCATTGTCTCTTGTCACTAGGTACCACTGAAAAGGGTCTGGCTCTACCTTCTGCTCACCATCTTTTCAGCAAGTGGATTTTGCTGGTTCATGATCAACTCTGTGTCCACCAGAACACGAGTCTTTGTAGTCTTTCTCTGCAAAACTGCTGCCCAGCTGACTCGTCCCCAGACCAGATTGTTGCATGGTCTTGCTACTTTTCCCAAAAACAGGCAATGTCCATTACCTGCTCACTCTCTGCTTGCTGAGATGCACTTTTTCAATTGCCCCCTGAACTTTCAGACCTGTCTGTATTCATGGTCAACAAACAATGATGACTGGCAGGGTGTCCATGAGGAGATATTTTTGCAGTACATTAATTTGAGTTGCAAAAGTTTCAGTGTTTTATGTATACTCACAACACTGAGTGTCACTTTATCCAAACAAAGTTCTTGTATTAGCACACCCTTGAGAAACTATGACATCTTTGCACAGATTTTTAGACTGAAATGGTATGACCTGCTCTTTTAAAAGGTGCTTTAGAGCTCTGAATTAAACAGGAAAATATTCCCTATTGTTTGAAAGGATTTTTCTCCTTTTCTGTAATAGGCTGATTTCACTATGAAATGCAAACTAGACTGGCAAGAGTTAAGCAGCTGTGCAGTCAAACAAATCTATCAGAGTTGGGGTTTGTTTTCTGAAAGGTTACAAAGATATAAATTCAACATATGTGCATGCATGTGTGCTTCTGACAGAGCACTCATGCTTTGATAAACATGTTTGCATTAATTCAAGGTCATACATGCTTCACAGTGTTGGAAACATGTACAGCACTTCCCAGGTTCCTCTCCCCCACACCCCCTTCCCTCTTTGTAATACACACACTTTGTAATACCACAGAGGGGAATTACTGGCTTGGTGCTAGCAATTCCTTTCAGAGAATTGCACTGTCTCGTGTGCCACAGTGGAAAATACATCAAGATAATTCCCTCATCACTGCCTACCCACCCACCCGCTCCCTGTAGTCTGAGATGAACTGTCTAGTCACATATTCTAATGCTCCTTCTGGTAAAATGTTTGATTATTTTTTTCTCTTCTCTCAGAGAAAAGCTTTTCTGGAGCCTATATTTATTCTATTTCTTTCTTTTTTTTTTTTTTTTTTTTTTTTTTTACATGCACATCACCTGTGAGGAGTTCTTGGTATAACGTCATTACTGATACCATAAGAAATTCCAGAAGCAAAGAGTATTTAAGGTGGATTTGTGTGTGAGGGATTTTATAGTTTTTGGTTTTTTTTTCAGAAGTTCCTTGCTACTTTCTACTTAGCTCAGCATCATAATGATTTAAGAGAAATACACCTATGTATAGGGTGTGTTCTGTGAGATGGGAACTAAGGAAAAAAATTAACCAACGACTGAAAATCTTTTGTTCTTAATGACAGAATATAATGGAAACCTAATCTCCTACTGCATATTATCATCAGGCAAATTAGTTACACATATAATAAGGTTTTTCTGTATAAATTATAAATGAAATAAACAATTTTGTCACCATGGTGGGCAATGAATACACCACATGTTATATGTAAATATATTAGTCATTTGCCTTTTGTTTATGTGTCATACAAATCCATTTCCTTCATTGTGTAGTTCTCATTCCCTATGGGTTCTTACTAAAGTCATCTCAACCCTTCCTGTACATGCTTTTTAAAGCAGAATTACTTTCCGTTTTTTTTTTTGTTTGTTTTTCAGCTCAGTTTTAATAATGGCTGCTTTTGTGCCAGTTTCATTTAGTGCTTCAAACTGTAATTTTATCTGAGAGAGAGGAAGAAATAATAAGAAAAGCAGAAAGGGTCTACATGATATATCAGT
Source organism: Illadopsis cleaveri (assembly GCA_013399915.1). NCBI lineage: Eukaryota > Metazoa > Chordata > Aves > Passeriformes > Timaliidae > Illadopsis > Illadopsis cleaveri. Next base: position 167,574 of record VXBB01010162.1, on the reverse strand, counting down.
ACAATACCAAAAATATATTGAAACCATTTTTTTTTTTCTCAAAAAATTAAAATATATCCCATAAAGCAACTATGCATTTTTTTTTCTCTTACCAGACCTTTCATTCTTTAATGAGATAATCTGTTTTTAAGGAATGCATTGTTCAGTCTTTCTTTTCAAGGCGTGACATTTTTATTTTCCAGGCATTACAGTATTTGCAAGAATAATGTAAATTTGGATGTTTTCACTGGGCACTGCACATCAGCCTGAGAGCCCTTTGAAACCAACACAAGACACAGCTACTCTCAGTGACCAATGGCTTTAACATACACATTCCAATCAATAATACAGAGTTTTATATTCAATCATATTCAGTTCACACTCATCGAGGATTATCTTTTGTGCTCCCATAGGCTTTCCCTGTCGTCCAGAGGGAGACAGAGTTGAATTTAATATACCTCATTATATTTGGGATGGCTGTGGACCCTAATGGAAGAGGCAACACTTAGCACATAAGCAGACTAAACTTTCACGATCAAGACCAGCTAAAAAGGATATTTGTCACTGCTATCTTCGTTTCTCACACAGTGTCTGACAACACTTTGTACAGGGTGAATGATTGTACTTTGACAATGTTTACAAAGCCAATTATATCTTTATTTTGAGAGCTGTTCCAAAGGCTATTAGAAGACTTTTTTTCAACTTGTATTTTTATAAGGAGCAGAGGCAAGTAAGGATGCTTCTTTTTGCGGTTTACTTGCAGCTATATCTCTGGGGAAGGGGTTTTTTTTTGGTTTTGTTTTGTTTTGTTTTGTTTTTTGGGGTTTTTTTTTGTTTGTTTGTTTTTGTTTTTGTTTTTGTTTTTGTTTTAACAGGAGCAGACAGTGGTTAGCAATGGAATACAAAAAAGCAATTCTACTGCCTCATAAGCCACAAAGTGGACTATGGAATTAACGTATGAGATGTTATTTCTAATTTATTTTTCAGCTCTCTCTCTATAGTACAAGTACTCTCAAAAGCACTTACGTATTTGAAGTCTCATAGAGACATACCAGATAATGGGAAATGGTTTGCTGTGAGAAGTGGTCTACTTGAGTGCATAGAAGAAGCTTCTTTCTATCAAATATTTCATTGGTAATGTTTTACTGTTTCTCCTAGATGGCATGCTATGGAGTGTAATAAATTTCAGTTTGTTTATATTCTGTGTCTGTATTTGCACTTGGGTGATTATATTTGAAATCATGAAAGATCCTCGTTTTTTTTTAAGAAAAACAACTTTAGCATAAGCTTCTCATTAATCCTGTCCTGTTTGTCTGTTATTAATAGGCCACTGTACAGTGTATTCTGCTGCAAAACTCCACCAGGCATGACTAATTCAGATAATTAATTTGCTAGAACATTAACACCATCAAATGAGCCTGCTAAACCGGTAAATTTAAAGTAAATTAAACTTAATTTGCAGGTTATTGCAATTAAGTCTGCCTTGTCTTTCTGAGGGATTTCAACATCCTCAGTATTTAAGAGGCAATCATAATGCATGCAAGTGGGCGGGCTTTTTCTCTAATTAACACGAGTCTAATCTGCTTTTCAATTAGAGTGGATGTTTATAATGTGCTGGTGACAGTGTTGCAATTCAGTACAGCATAACAGGAGTGCATGGCATAATTATAGCTGAAAAGAAAAGCTCATGCAGGGCCTGTTTAGGGGTTAATGAGACATTGGCAGCTTCCAGCTGAGGAGATTGAGCCAGTTTAGTGCAGCTTCAAGAGGAAACCACCCATAGGGGTTTCCTTTGAAGTGTCAAAAGGTCCCCTTGTTCTGGGTGGCTTATGTTTCATTTGTCTGAGTGGCATATCAAAAATTGATGAGCTGCCAGCAGCAGTCCTCATGACATTAATTCACCAATTGTGTTTCTAATAGTTTCATCCTTAAATACATTTGGATGATGATAATACTACGAAAAATAAAGGTTCTGAAAACAATGAGAAGGTCTATGCAGTTCCAAGAAGTGTATACAGACTACACAAATGCATCAGCTGCAAATGTTAATGATGCAGATGACCTACACTGCTCGTTACGAGCAGGAAGAAGACAAAGAGGTATTGTACATCTGTCCTCTGAACAGCATTAGAGCTGTGACGGGGATGTGACATTTATTGTTAGTTAGGTTCTTGAAAAACAGAAAATGGTTCACATTCATCCGTGAAGTAACTTCACTGGCTTCCAAATGGCTATATTAACGATGGATTTGGTCTTTTATAGTAATAGTAAAGGAAAGAAAGTAAAAAAGGAGAGCTAAAGAGAGTCCTAGGCATCTCTAATGCAGATACTGTTTCATCAGTTCTCTTAGGCTATGAAGTCTGAGCATTGTGGTCCCATACTGAGGTACAGGAGGTTCTCAAAACTTTTGCACAAGAATGAATGTTCAGGGATAGAGTGTACTGCTTGTCAAAAGCAGTGATAAAGGTGATATCAAGGAATGTTAATTACATGGACAAGTAAAAGTTGTTAATGTACAGGAGTTGGACTCAATGATCCTGATGTATCCCTTCCAACTCAGCATATTCTGATTCTATGATTCCATGATTTAAACACATTTGAAATCCTGAAACAAAGAAAAAGGGCTACCAGTGTAAGTCTGGCTACATTAGTTATAGAATTCATGATTTAAACGGTTTTATTCTACAGAGCTATAATCACAGCATGCAAAAATTCCATGCTGGAGGGGGGTGCTTTAGTTTTGGCATGAGACGCAATTTTCAATATATGGTGTGAGCCAAGTACAATGCTACTTTCCTTTTTAAACCTGTGAGCTGTATTATATAGAACTTTACTTTTCTCATGTGATGTACAGGAAAAATCCCACCCTGGTCTTACCACTTTTAAAAGTATTACTTGAACTGTTTATAACTTTATGAAAGTTTTGTGTGGAGATTGATGCACACAAGGAAGATTCAGTCCATCTCACTGGAGATTATTAGACCTATGTCCAGCCTTATTTTAGGCAGTATGAGATAGCCAAGTAGAAGTAAAGTTGCCCTGTACTCCCACATAGCTATTGTAGATGTCATTCAACCTACCAAAAAAAACCCCAAAACCCCAAACCATTACCTGGAAATGCTCCTCCTCTGCCTTGTCTATAAAAGAAGTTTAGGCTGATTGGGTATCCAACTTAGGTGCTTGCATTTAGTCAGGCAGAATCAAGGTCGTCTGTATGGGGAGGGGGCACATGCACCATTCTGTAGAAAAGCTGGGTGATCTCTCTTTTGGGGTGTCTTCTGCTTGTGAAAGACCAAGACTCTCTAGTATTTCCTTATGACAAATGGATACAGAAATGCTAAAGTGAAAGTATATGAAGTTTTTTGACTGCTGCAGGGAGGAAGGGCTCTTCCCTTCTACAACCTGAGATAAATCAAATGGCTGGACAAGCTGAGGAGTGCACAGTGCCTCCAGTGAGAGAAGATTGTATGCTAATTTGGTACCATAAACATATATTATATATAGGTCAGTAAGACTAAATCCCTGTTGAGATTTTTTGTTTTGTTCACCCCCGTGGACTTTTGGTGTCATCAGTAAATGGGGTTTACTGAGATAAAAATACCACTGCTCATGGCAGAAGTGTCTTCTAAATGACTGAAACGTTTTCATCTGAGAAGCACTTTACCAACTCAGTACATGAAACTCAAGAGCACCTGAGAGATTTTTGTGCTTAAGCTCTGTTTCTGATGGACCAAAGGAGAAAGCAGGAAGTCCCTCTGCCAAGGAGGCAAACTGTCTTCTTTCAGAGAGTCTTTCTGTCAGTCTTTCCTAACCACCAAATTTAAGATGATACAGGTGCAGTTGAACCTGCTGTTATTCACAAGCACATAAAGGAGTGCAAGTCCATCAAAGAGCACTGTACAAACAATATTAAAAATATATAGATTCAAGTGGCTTACAGTGCAAGTGTTTCTATGTTATGTTGAAGGAAAACAGCCAAAAAAATAAGGAATATATTATGCAGACAGTATTAGCAGCAAAAACATAGTGTGGTATTCAGTTTAAATTTTATCAGCTGTAATAAAAGAAAGATTATTTGCCAAGTAGCTATATTACACAAAGAATATCTTGTTACACCTGCATTCAGGAGAATGGTTCATCTTTATTCATTTGTCCACATATCAAGAGATTTTCAACCATTTGTTAACAAAGACCATGATAAAACCAAAAAGAAGGCACACAAGCTAACCCAGCTGTTGAAGACAGAGGGACATCCCATTAGATCAACCCATAAAGACCATATAAAAATTTTATGACCTCTTATTCTTCCCTTACCTGAGATATGAAAAACTGGAACACCTCAGTTCTATGGAATGCAAGGCCTAAAATGCCTGTGGTCTGCAGATCACTCATCTTTGAAAAAGGGACTATGCTTAGAAACACCACAATATCTGCCACTTCTGCTGAGCTTGGTACACTTAGAAACACAAAATCCCTTCAGAATCTTAAAGGCCAAGTGAGTCACTTCACTGGGCATACTTTTGATGCTGCTGGGACACTGACAGTGGAGATTAATGCAATAGCTGCCAGTTAACTGACACTGGTGAAATCTTTATCTTCTTTTTAACAGCGAACCTACCACATTTAAGGGGCTATTAGGTAACCCAAGTTCTAAATAGTGTATGGGGTATAACATAGCACGTTCATAGAAAAAAATAGATGCATTAGGAAGATTAAAGTAGGCTTTCCTCTCCCAGATGTCTACCTGCCTCTCCCCTGGGATCACAGTAACACAGTCGTGCCAGGTCTAGTGTTGATTTTCAGTCTGTTCTCTGCGGGAGCCTTCCAGTGTTCCTGTTTTATAATTGAGGCAAAGGAGCAGTAACTCTGAGAAGATTCTTTTTTACAAAGATTGGTAGTATTAGCTGAAAACATGATGGGGCATTATTTTTTAGCTGCCTGAGTTTTTAAGGGAGTTTGGCTCTTGGAAAAAACCACTGTACAAGAATTAACATTTTAAAATTATGGTTGAGGAAGAGAGAATACATTGTCTTGTTACACTTGATGTGAATATCAGTGCATAAATTAACCAACACACTTCACACTAGCTGGTTTCAAAACATTTGCTTTTGGGGTATGGAGATTTTTTGATCAACTTTGAAATGAATATACAGCTACTATGAAGCCATTCATAAAAACCAAATGCTATTATTTTTTAAGTGTAATAAATGTGCTTGAAAGTAGCAGCATACATAGCAGTATACAGTGTTGATATGTCAGTTGGGCAATATCTTGGACCTTCAGAGATGGTACTCTTGCATATGAAATCCTTTTCCTGATGTCTTTTGGAAAAATATGATAGAAGCAGGATTATATGGAGTTAAAGGTGTTTGATAGAAGCCTAAATTGGCCCTAAAGGAGAGTTTTCAGTTTTCTGATTTCCTCAGCTGATTTATTCTGAATGAGGCAGTGACCAGGATAACACTAGCCAGGAAGACAAATGAGGTTGATAAACTGTTGGGTAGTCAGAAGAGGGGGACAACTGCCATGGCCAGATACTCACAGTTGAATCCAAAGGCTCAGTGGACACCTTTATAGCAGAGGATTTATAAATATTTGAATAAATTCACTGAAAGGGAAAAGGAATTTATTAGAACAGCTGTTTTTGCATGGTATGATGGTGTGCACAAAGTGCAACAAACATCTGATTAAATGTCGGTGTGAAATTGCTGTGAAATCGGGGAGTGTTCTGGTAAAGTAATGTCCATAATAGAATACTGGCTGTATCTGGGCAGAAAAAATTAAATTATTATGCCTTTGAAAATGCCAGATGAACCTTCACAGAGCTTTGTTATGTGTTGATTAGAGCAAACAGGTCTGCAAGGCAGATCCATGGTTTCTACTTTCCTTCTCCACAAAATAACTTGTTTTTTAGGTTCTACAGAAAGGGTAATATTGCATGATTTAATGGGTGGCCATCTTGACAAACATGGTGAAAGAATCTCCATCAAGATGCCCCAGGTATTGTTTAAGTAAGTTGTTTTTCAAATCTAAAATCATTGCTTTTGCAGAGTGAAGTTACATAGACCTTGAGGACTAAAGATATGCATAGATATACAGGGGTGACTTAGTTTGTTTTCTTAACGCAGTAAAAAAAAATTTGAAATGAAGAAATGGAGGGTAACTATAAATATCTTGATATCTTACGTGCAAGGAGGGGAAAGCATTAGGAAGGAGAGTAAAAGCACATTTCACTCCAGCAAGATCCAGTAGCTGGGCCAGAGTGCTTTGAAAATGCTTTTACTGGAAACATCATCTAGAGTTTGTGTGGATGGTGTTTATTACATTTTTAAAAATACACAGCTCCATGACTGCTGAAAGGCAAACTGCTGAGGCTAACAGCTACAAATGCAATTTATGAAACACATGGCATTGTAATTTGACCAAGAGAGTTCAATCCAGAATCAAAATTTGAAGATCACAGTTACTGTAAAAATTAAAGAACAACCCCATACAGCAAATAGAGATGTATTTATCCAATAAGTTAAGGAAATATGGGGAAACCAAAATGCATCAGTGGTTTCTTGCTCAGAGGGAATCATTAAAGATCACTTAACGTTGTTAAGGGAGAAATGTGCTGTTTTCATTGCAAGAGTTATTACTGGGTTTTACTCTGAAAATAGTTTTAGATTACTTATGTTTGTGTTTTCCTGTAATGAACTTCCAGCCATTGGGTCATGGTGCTCTCCCCAAGGAGACGATGGTTTTTATCCTGCATCTGAAATAATAACAACAATAACAAGAACCCCCTCTCCCCCCACAGCAAATATCATTCTGATTTTACATAGACCTGAATAATTAATTACTACATTAATTTAACGTTATTAAACTCTAAATTTGTGTTTGCTGTTGATTATTTATTATAGAGACATATTGATGCAACTGTATTAGTTGGAAGCTTGTGACATAAAAATAATATATTCCGTGATATCACATGTATGAAAAATATGCAGTGACTAGCTCATGATCCAAGCATTTAAAAGATATTAGCTCAGCCTAGAATTCAGGTATCTTTATTTACACTTTACTTCTTTATAAAGTATACTTTCAGAGATTCACCTAAATTTCATGGGTTTTCTCAAAAGCAGAGGTGAAAAAGTTCCAAAAAGTAGTGTAAATATCAAAAGCATATCTACCGAAAACTGTCTGCTAGGTACAGAAGAGGAAATGTCAAAACTCAAGAACAGGAGACTCATCTAGATCGTGGTCCATTTTTTAGATCCAAAAACCCCCCACACATATGAAAATTCCTAGAATTATCTAATGAGGCTAACAATCATGTATAGTTTTGTGGTTATGTGACTGAGGATCATGTACCAGTACCTATATGTAACATAGCATCCTAAAACCCACCATAGTATCCTACAGTTGCTCTTTATGCTAATAATCAAGTAACAAACAGGTAATAGTTTTCAACACAAGACTTAGACTCTCTGAAACATCACTGTGGTTTCAAGTTTCGAAGTCTTGTAAAGAGGAAGATTTTCTCTATGAACTGCTGTGATTTTCTCTATCTCTGCTGGTCAGTCAAACCATCTTTCTCCCACCATTTCTCAGAGCAGTGTCAGTCAAAACCCTTGTGTTGGTTCCCCATTTTAGGCCTGGCAGAACCCACAGACTGAGCAGTCTTTTCTCTGTGTTTCGCAGTATACTCCACCTAGAAAGGATTAAAAGATTGTGCCTGCAACGTCATATTTTACAGGAGATATAAGGGGAAATGCAAGAAGCAAAACACTATTTATTGACTAACCCAGTTATTATAGTTGTTAGAATATGAAATAAATGTAAGGCTGCCTTGAAAGTTAAACTTCTCTGTGCTTAGCATATTTGTTTCTGTCTCCATCGGCAAACTCAGATCTGACTGTTTTATTGTGACAAAAAATATATAAGCTCAATCATCTCCAGTAGTTTAGGAATCAATATATGGATTCATTAGACATGAAGGAGAAGTAAGAAATGACAACATGAACCAGGCAAGTAAAAATGTTCCTGACTGCCTCAGCTGTTATCAAAGAATTGACTAGTAAAAAAATAAAGAAGACACCTATGCAGCAGATTCAAATCAGCTCAGTGCATTTTTTAGAACAAGTAATCCCTCACGTAGTTCATGTAATTTGAAAAGACATGAATTGTGTAACTTTTGCAACTGACGAAGCTTCAGTTGATAGTACTGATAGTACTAAGCACTATCAATGAAACCTTTTCCTGAGGTTATATAGCATTTTTATAGCATAATGATTTCAGAAATAATCCCCCATTCTCACAGAAAGACTAGATGGTATGTAACAGATAGGTTTATTTTACTCTGATTTTATAAACACAATACAAACCACTGTAAACGTAAAAGTTTGATACAATCATTATATTATTTGATGATCCTCACTTAACTTTTTCACCATTATTATTTGTATTCCAGCCCTGCTTAGAGTTCAATCAGTATAAAACCCACTTGTGCCAGTTAGCATACAGGATTATCTTTTTCCACCCCATCCACAGCATTTGAAAGCTGCTACTATACCTCAGTTTGAGCTGGTTAAAATAATGTCAGTAATTTCAACTACTGCCAAATTTCCTCCTAATATCAAGAGTTTATAAAGCATCTAGACCTAGATACAGACACAGGTGGATACAAAATATCTAAGTGCAAAACTGTGATTGTAATCCCCTTCCTGCCCTCATTACCACTACTTAGACAGGAAGTACCCTATATGCACTGAGCTCTGTAGGCGCTCAGTTTGTTATGACCAACCTCCCAACTAGAAATGTCTAGAAAAGGGACATTATCCCTGGGAAAGTTGTTACAAATCCGGGAGAAGTGTTTCCTCCGTCTACAGGAGAGTGGTATCATGCTTTTAAAGAAATGCTCAAAATCTTCCCTCTTTGTGGTTGCTATTTTTTATTCTGTCTGGGAGTCAGAGAAAAGGAGATGCGAGAGTGAAGAGCAGCAAGAACTGTATATCCACAGCAGCATATCTTCACCTGGCATGGTTCAACTTCTGACTTTCATGTGTGTGTGGAAGCCTTAAGTTCCCAATGGTTGTAATGCACAAAGGCTGGTTGCCTGCTCATTCTCATTTATTCTGAGTACTCTTTTTTGGTTTTGTTACCTCCAAAGAACTGATTTTATCACTGTAAGAGGAAGACTGTAGATGACCTAAACTATAATTACTTTTACACAAAGTACATAAACCAGGGAAAAAAAACCCCATGACAACAGAACATATGTTAGATACAAAAGTACCACCATTACTTTTCATATAAATTGAAAAATGTCTCAGATTTACAGGTCTTTAATACAAAGTTATCAATATATCAGGGGGATGTCCAGATAATCTGACTAACTGGGTGTTCAACTTCTTACACACCTTACAAAGCAAACACTTTTTTTACCTGCTTATAAGTTTTTTATATTTATCAAGAGAGATTTATTTTTTTTTCCAAGAAAATATATAACATATTATTCTGCAGGAAAGAGAGAAGTTGGAAGTAAGGAGCAATTATAGATTTTTCTGTAAAAATCATATTCATGGAGTTTTTTCTTGCAGAAAACTGATAGAAACCAATAATGTTGAATAAGAATGTGCACAGATTCAAGCCTTCAGTTACAGGATTAATTTATTTGTAGGTTGGAGAGTGGAATTTTCTAGTGCTCCCATTGGAGTTCTGTACAAAACAATTTGCTTAAAAAGAAATTGATATATTCTGGAAAACTTTGAAACTAGTTGAAAGCACTTTGTCTGGGTGTCATGTAGCTTTTGGTTTTTCTTCTATCATTTTCATCATTAGGGACATGACAATATTACTGTTGCACGACAGTGTACTTGCTTCTTAAGAATTTATCTTTCACCATAAATTAATTCATGGCATCACAGTAATTCTCACAGCAATCAGCTGTGATGTAACAAGTAGAAGATTAGAGTTTTAGAGGAAAGTAAGACTGAGCATGGCACATGTGAATGCACAAATTTGTGAAAATTTGGTTTCTGTTTACATATAGGGAAGGTTGTGTAAAGCGAGTCACTTGGGTTAACAACACAGGTTCAGAGTCCTGTGTTATTTCTTATTCCAGAAATTTTGCATTTCTTATTTGCACGACGAGGTACAAAATTTGTTGAGGGAATGGGTCACATTAAATACTGAAGAAAATTTCATTACTACCATTTGATAATGCTGGCTATGTAAAGTATTAGATGAACTATTTGTAAAACTTAAAACAACCTTGTGCAAGTCATTGACTGGTCTCTCAAAACAGTGTGTTTAGAAATATATGATAATATATCATAAATTCTGCAGCCTCATTAACCTTAACTTCTGTGTTTTGAATAGAAAATTCCTGCAGATTTTGTGTAGATTTATGGAATATTAAAGAGGCCATTTGCTGAAACCTGAAATGAAGCCCTAATATTAAAACCATGACCATTCTTTACTCCCTGTAATTGACAGGCTCCTCAAGTGGTGATGAGGCAAGCTGCAGGTATCATTCCTTTGCTATAGACACAAATGAACTCTAGGGTGACTATATGCCTTTGACACCTCACACTTCAGCAGAATGAATTTGTGTCTGAGGGTCTTTGCGTAAGGATGCTCATGGGCTCCATGAGCTCAGAACAAAATTCAACCAAAATAGTAGGTTTTCACTTTGGTCCTAAATTCTGTGAATTATTTCATGCTTTATTTGAGCTAGTTGTTATCTTGATCTTTTATAACATATGTGCCTATCCAGACACAGTTAGACTCAGGACCTCTTAAGGTGAATTCCAAAGCGTTCTTTAGTTGCAGTGAGAACTGTAATATACATATATGAATATAGATAATGTACACAGGTACAGAAAAGTATATAAATAAAAGAAAAATCCCTGTACCCTTCTTTTGCTAATCTAATATAAAGTGTGTGCACAGGCTATAATATATAAAAACATCCATAAGACATTTTAATGATTATTGGCTTAGGAGCTAATTCATTCTGTTGATACTAATTGCCTCTTTGAAATTACATATGAATGTATCCCAGACCAGGTATTAAAGGAAAAATCTACCCTGCAAAATACGGTCTAATTATGCAGCCACCTTAATACTATGCACAATATTATAGCCTTTAACTTCAAATGTATTTTCTCCATCTAAGGACTTTTTAATGACATATGTGACTCAGTTGTCCTTCCCCATCCTCAAAAGCCAAGAGGGAGGTAGACAGAAAATAATAGGTCTCTTTTGTATGATCAGCTGTCAGTTTTCTTTCTTATTTTTCACATTTGTTGCCACTACTTGACTTGCTCAGTTTTACATTTAAAGGAAAAGAGTTCATTTATCAATTCAGATAAACTTCTAGACTCAAAGAAAATTATAAGCTGGATAGGAAGAGGCATCTAGTCCAGTCTCTTACTCAAAGCAGAACTATTGATCAGATGCTCTGGTTGTAGTAATCTATTATGCATTTCTCCTAGAATATTTAGGAGTTTGGTTTTCATTTTGAACACCAAAATGGAACATTAGCCTACAAAAATCTTCCAAGACTGATGAGACCTTCGGGCTATGATTTCATTCAAACGCTTATGGATTTAAGGATTTATTCAAATAACACCTTTCCCTAAATATATTTTAAAGATCATCTTCCTAGGTAGGTTTCCCTTCTTTTGATTTCCTCAGGCAAAAGCAAAAAAAAAAATTTGTGAACTTAGCGCATTGAAGTCTCAAGTGCAGAAACCTCAAACAGTTCAGTCATATTGCAAGCAAACATTAGAAAGCTATTGATTAAAAGAATAGAAAAAAACAGGAAACAAAATAATCTAAAAAATAATTTCAGTAAGAATGGAATCAGACTAAAGTAATTTTTAAATCAAAGTCCTTTTTCAAAAAAAAAGTATCCATAGAACTCTCTAGCCTTATCAATCAAGCTGCTTTATTAATATCAGCCTTGATCAGCAGAGAAGAGGATGTTAGTTCTGCTATTCAATTTTGAGCTGGCAGTTACAGTAATTTTGGTTGCTTCTGACAAGAAGGATAAATGGAGAAGGAAAAGGATCAGATGAATTGCATCAGGAAGCAGAGCTTTCAGCTTGCATTTTAGGGCTGCAAGGCAGCTGGATAATTACAGACGTATGGGGCAGGAGGCTGGCCATAGCAGCTTTTGCTCCAGACTCTGGCACTCTTTTCTTGGCTGGCATGTCAACTGAACTTCTTTTTCTATCACGCTGTCTGCTTTTCAGACTGGATATCCCCCACACTGACATGTCCAGCCCTGTTGTTAGAAACTATCCTTAGGTTGCATTGGCAGAATATTTTATATGAAATAATCCTTTTGAGAAGTCTCATTTCTAATAAATATTTATTGCTACAGATGGGGAGTAGTCAAACTCGATCCTCAAAGTTCCAAGTTCTCTTTACTTCAAATGTTCCTGAAATCAAGGCTCTTTTCTCTCTTCCCCTTCTCTTTACTACTCTCCTGAAGCCATGAACCCAGTAGCATGTTCCTGACATTCTCTGCCCTTCTACTTCCTCAATGCTATAATCCCTTTGTTGTGAGAATACACCTTTCCCAAATCCCTCAAAAGCTTTTTTCACCTATTTCCAAGACAATCCCAGTGTGTCGCCACCTGTGGCTCACTAGGTCCCATGACTACCACAACTTCTGGCTCCCTGAGCTCCTCTTGTCCTGCCTGCTTGCAGACTTGTAGGCATGTCTGCACTGCTGGATAAGAGCAGGCTAGACACTGATCTTCGGATCACTTTGGGACACAATGGTTTCAGATTTGTTGTGGTCTTGATCCTTAGGACTAAGAGACAGGGTGTAAATGAAAGCTGTGCAATGGCAGCGGTTCAGATCTTGAGCTTGCCCATGTGTCCTCCCTCTTGTCTTCAACAGCACAAATGCAACCCCTGTATCTCAATGTCTACACCTGAAATCCAGCCACAGCCTCACGCAGGTTCTGAGCACCCCTAACCCAAATAGGGAGGTGTGTTGGAGACCACAGTGGCTCCCTCCTGCAGAAACAGAGACATGGAGGGGCAGGAGAAGGGCGCATGCCTCGGTGTTACCCTGACAAATAAACACCAGCTGGGAGCTGGAGAGCACTCACGGCGTGATGGTGTTGGATCTACCTGCCAGTCTGAATCAGGGATATATCTCAGTCTGCATGCCCATAAATACATGCATACACTGGGGTGGGTGCATACATATACATGTACATATACAAACATATATACACATAACAGCTTCCCTTGTCTGGCCACAAGCATCTAGAGAGATAAACAGCAAAATGACAAGAGACTACACTCAAGTTCTCTCATCTGACAGCCTCTAAGTTTTCACAAAGTATCAATTTTCAGATAATATTTATGACCCAGATGTATTCAGGTCCCCTAGATAGTTTACTCTTTGTGGATGCTAATTGGTTTAGGTCCCTTTAAAAACTATTGAATTGTTCTAAACCTGTATCTTTATCTAATTTAACCCAATCACAACAATCAAGTAAGTTTCTGAGCAACACAAAATTTCTAGAAAGTAATTTTTCACTATGTTCTTCATATTAACTTTCTTCTTATTTTATTCTTTCCTCTTTTTTTCTTTTTTTTCTTTTTTTTTGCAAGAGGTTGGAGAAATAAAATAAAATTAATAAAAATATATTAACATAGCCTTTGAAAACATGGGATAAACTGAGGAAAATAAAGACAAGACATAGGATGGGTGAAAATTAAATTCCTGCTGTGGAGAAAACTCAGAGAATGAGAGCAATTTTATATTTAATTAAGAAACAGACAAATGTTTTTTCACTGAAACCTTACAACCAAAACACATTTCAACTGGGACCAGAACATTGCTACATCTGTACATAAAAGAAGCAGCATAATTTAAAACTGAAATTCAGTAAATTACAAATTCTGAATGTCTTACATAACTCTATTATGAAGAAGGCTTCATTTCTGCTAAAAACCCTTGAGTAGTAATATCTGTTAGCCCTTCTTGCTCTTAGCTAATTCTGTTTTAATGGTTTAAATAAATATTACAGCTGCATTTTTCTGCTTTCAATAATCAGATTTTGAAATTAACACTGGCTGTAAAAAGTGATTTTATACACGAATGTTTACAAGGCAAAATGTGTGGATTCAGAAAGCTGTAGCATTTGCATCATTCATCTAACACCTAGGGGCTTAATTCCACAATGAATTAAAATCTGCGCCCAATCTAATGTTTGTGGCCAATGCTACAGTCCCCAGCTGGTATGGCCACATGTTTAAACTCATGAATCTGTGGGAGAACCAGAGTCCAGGAGGCATGTCAAACACGAGCCCCATTCTCTGATGGGATAAACCGGGCAGCAAAAGACTTCCAGGCGTTTTCATGAATCTCTACAACATGCGTCTATGTTTAGAGCAATAAACATTAAAGTCCAGGCTAAAGCAAAGAGTGGGAAATCTGTAGCAGGTACTTATATTAGCCAGAACTCATCTGCTGCAACACAATGCACAGATTTTTTTCTAGGCCAAATAAATACATCCTCAGGCAAATAATCTGTCCACTTAATAATTCAGTTACTGTACATATGGAGTCCCATTTTCTGTGACGAAATGGAACAGGTTCCATGTTAAAATGAATACTCTTTTCTGTCTCTTCAAATTAGCAGACTGACTCTGCAGTCTCTATTCTGGAAACATTTCCACTGGCAAACTAGGAACTGGGACTAAGAAGTAACAACCATACACTTTTTAAGATTTTAATGGGAGGTCTTGGGGGCTGGTATGTGAAGGTAAGTCTCTATCTCAAATAGACAACAGCTTATTCAAAGAAGGACTTAAGGTCAAATTTGCACTCCAAAAATTCTAGATGGCAACAGGCCTTCCAGATTCCTTACTTTTTACCATTTTCCATGTCTTCAAAGAGTTTTTCTTCTGGCTCCTGCCATGCTATTTAGAATGGAAAATCACATTTCCCATCATGTGTGACCCAAATCAGGAGCAGGTAACTAAATCTAGTGAACATGCCCAGAGTATGAACACAGGAAACATAAACAATCATATAATCATAGAACAGCCTAGTTTCCAGGGAACTTCCAAAGATAATCTGGTCCAAATTTCAGAGGGAAAGGGAGACTAGAAAGCATTGTCTAGCAACCTGTGTTATTCCATCTTGAAAACTCGCAGTGATGAGGACTCTAGCACATTCCTGGAAATATTATTCCAGCAACTGACTGGTCTTACTTTAAACATTTCTTTCTTATGTCAAGATGAAATTTTTACCAGTGCAATTTGTACCCAATGCCCCTTGTCTGCTCCATGTATCTCCTTATGAAGAGAGAGACACTTCGTCCTCTTTGCAACCATCCTGTAAGTACTGTTATACTGCGATTAAGTTCCCTCAGATTCCTTTTTTCCACACAGAAAAGACGAACTTTTCTCTCTCTCTTTTCCTTTTCTCTCTCTCTCTCTCTTATTTTTTCTGATAACTGATATATTATCATGCTAGTGCAGGGGAGTCATTTGTAGTTCCCAGAGTTGCCACAGAGGATTTGAACTCACAGCTATTCTTCCTCTGATTATGTCCTTTATCCCTCCTTCCAGTTATTCTGGAAATCCATTTCTGTTTTGGAATTTACTGTCCAAATCAGGGCTGTATCAATCATTTCTATGACATGATGTTACTTCTCACTGGTATTTTCACTGAGGTTTCAATTAAACTGTTCTTGAACTGTGCCTGGAGATGAATTAAGTATGATCAGTATATATTCTGAGTCATCAGAGACCACCTGAAAAGTTCACATCCCAAGGAAATGGCAGAACTCCTGCTCAGCAAAAGAGGAACTGGGATCAGGACACACAGTTCAACCAAAGTGATGGTATCTCTGGAAATAAGAAGGTGAAAATAAAATTCCTACATATATTGGATTCCTGTGATGTATCTATTTTGACTGCACCTTGGCATGAGAGAAATTAATGCAGATGCTTTAAATATTTCACATTTTTCTAAGTCACCAGAATTACAGAAACATTCTTAACTTAAATATTAATCACAAAACCTAAGGGTCAAATCCTTGATCTTATTTCCACAGACATGTTAGAGTCTATTAGAAGTGTTTGCCCTCATGCAGTGTTCTGTGGATCTGCTGTAGGTCTGTTAAAGGCATTGCTATATGGAAAAACTTTGTATTTTTATTCCTGAGATGTGTGGGATTGGTCACAGGGTGAGTTCAGAATATCTCAAATCTCCTCATGCAACCTGGCTCCATTTGTCTTTTTAGGCTTTCTTCTGTTCTTGGTGTGTGATCCTTTCTTGCCCCCACTGCAACGTTTTGTGAGTTTCTACTAAAAGACTGTTACCTCATTCAAGGCTAAGACAAGTCTGTGTTTCCTGCCCTTTTGTCCATGTTTATTTAATTAAAATTCACCAAATATTCAATAGCTCTTAAAAATATTCTTTATTATTTCTGCTGGGTTGAGAAAGTGATTGAACATTGGGGTATATTATAAACATGTAGTGAAAAGGGTTTGAGACCCCTTTAGAGGGCACTTTGCTTTTTATTCTGCCTGCAAGGTACACCTATGCATCTTTGGTTAGAAGTGTTAAAAAGAAAAAGCAGATGAAAGCAAAAGACTTTTTTGTCAAGCTGTGACAGAAATCAAATGCAAATAGATCTCAGTTCAAGACTGTTTGTTAAGTGTCACGTCAGTGAGTATTAAATGCAGCACATGTAGTTTTACAATGAGCATACTGTATATGAATTTTATTGCTTTTTTTTTTCAAAGAGGATACATTGAATAATGTACTCTTCCTTACCAGCACCAGCTTACAAGTGTGTCTTCATACTTCTGCATGCACATTCATTAGGCTCCTAAATGCTGCTGCCTTACTTAGCACATCTCGTTTTGTGGAGGCTGGGATTCAAGCCATAGAAAGACCTACACAAATGATTCTCTCCCTCTGAGAAAAGTGGGACAGGGTAATTTAGACTTCCCAGCATGAAGCTGTCAATGAGCAGCTTCTCAAAATGATTCACAATTAGTGCACCAGGCTTACACTAGGAACAGGTTCTCAGCTGATTTCCTTTCCACAAAGGAGTGAATCTGGGGCTTCATTGTGCTATTAGGAATCTTACAGATGTATAAAAAACCATCAGAGCTGGTTAACTCTGCTGCACTTATGTTGAAGCCTTTGTACTATACTATGTGATAAATCTGATTTCTTCATATTCACTCAAGTTATGTGTTTTTCCAATAAATATTTAGAAATATGTGTGTCAGCATTAAATTACATGTGAAAGGTAACAGCAGCAGTATCAGATTTATCTTCATGCACTAGAACAGAGCTCTTAATCATTCAGCAAAGGGGGCACTGCTCAGTGGGAGATGCCATGTACGTCCACTGCATTCATCTGTGTGCAGTTGCATCCCTGTTTGAGCTGTGTTTGGTTTCATGAGTGCACTGCCTTTCCACTGTTTGGGGTGAGGTGTCTGATTCCACAACCATCTCCTCATAGTACTCAGGTCATCGAGGTGCTTAGAAAAGCATATTAAAATCTGTGTCAGGTAGGCAACTTGACAATGTTATACATACTGGACCATAATGTCTAGGTTTAGATGTTTAAATGCCAGGTTAAAGCATGCTAAAATTGTCCATAAAACAAAATCATTTAATGCATTTATTGGTGATTTTAAGTATTTCACCTGCAGGCTCAGTGACAGACACTCAAGGTCCTATGGAGGCTGCAAGTTACACAGAACATTTGTAGTCTAGACTTTTGTCTCCTGATATTTTCTCATCCACAGGGGCACAGCAGTGTTACATGAGCCAAAACAGAGGCAAAAATCTGGATAATACCCTGAAATTCTGACTAACAAAAGGCTAATACTGAGAAAACTCTTCCTCACATGCTGAGTACTATGAAGGTCTAGATTTCTGCTGGAAATTTGCCACTTCTGCCCTTATTCCACACACAGATATTATGGATTCTTCTGAATGTTTATGATCTTAAAGAAAGGAGGCAAAAACAGTTTTATACACACTGTTTATCTACATCCATATAATCTTGAAAGTCCTCAAGCTTTACATTTCTTTTGTTTGAGAAAAAGTAGGTTTCTTAAGCAGTATCTAGTGGTACCTAAATGGGCAAGTATCATTGGTATTCTCTTAATGAAAGCAAAACTGTTGTTAGTGTGACCAGGCTGTGGTCTGAAAAGGGTGCAGAAGTTAAAGATTCAGCTCCTGAAGTCATATGATGGTGCTGAGTCTACTTATTTATCCATTCACTATCCATCTATCCTGTCTATATTTTAGAGAAAATTGCTAGACCATTAGAAAGCAGTTCCATCTGCCTTGCAGATATTTCCTCCCTTCCAAGAAAGACGGCAAACAGCAGTTTCTTCTGTAATATGATAGAAAACATATGGGAAAGTACTAGTATTTCTGTGAGCTAGGGAGTAATAGGCTGCATAACCCATAACTTTTGGTAGGAAAAGTTTAAAAAAATTTTGAAAGTTGTTTCCATCTAATTGAGCTCTGAGTAAACGTATGTCAATTAAACTTACTGTGCTGTTTGTAACTGGTACTTTCACTGCGACTTTTACTGTTATTTTAAAACAGTTATTTGGTTTTATTGAAAAGCTTAAGTAAAAATTGGTTTTTAAACTGTGTTTTAAGTCAGTCAGATATATTTATAATACCAGGCAACATGACTGGATATGAAACCTATGCCATTTACACACAGCTTTCAGTCTAATCTCAGGTTTTGAGGAAACAAATTAAAAGGTAATGCCTACAATGCTTACCAAAAGAAAAGTTTCTTGGGTATGAAAAGCATTAATCAACCCTGTTTACTCAAATAAGCAAAAGTGTCTAATATAAAGACATTTTTTCTTCCTCCTCTGTACCGACACTCCTCTCAGAGGAATTTTTTGATCCCTTCTTCATCTTCTTTGTCTTTTGCAGTCGTCTCTTCACCATTTCTCTTTACATTTTCTCCAAAACCATTTTTTCCATGTTTGCCTCCTTTAGGGAGTGCTGTTATTTTTCTATTCTTTTACTTTTTTCTCCACCTCTTTTATGATTTTCTTCCAGAGCCTTCCTTACTCATCCCAAAGCTTCATTCTTGCAATCTCAAATCTTCTTTGCATTGTTTGCCTTATCTTTTCTTGTAGTTCTTCCCTACAGACCAAGCTCATTTCATATATTCTTAGCAATGCAGCCTGCCTGCAAAGAAGAGCAGTGCTTTGGCAGCTATGTTAAGAAAACACAGGTACTGTATCATAAATACATTTTTTTAAAACAACTGCAAGTAAAAAACATCATTTAGGATTAGTGGAGAGTAGAAAGTTCATGTTCAGCAGTACTTTTAACATATTTAAGACTGAACTGAAGCATTGAGGAGGATAATGTTTATTTTTGAATAAGGACAAGGGCTCTGGATGTGTGTTCTTTTCATTGTATCCAGATATTTTAGTGACTTCACAGATATTTGCTCAAAAATACCCTTCAAACCTAAACCCCAAAGTTAACATTTTGCCTTATCAACAAACTGCCAGCAGGCATGGTGACTAATATTGATTTGATTTTCTAATTTAATGTAAATCAGCAAATGTAACGAAAATACAATTTTGTCAGTGTTTTTGTCTTCACTTGTGAGTAAGAACCATGTTAAACTGGGGAATCACCACAGAATCACAGAATCACAAGGCTGGAAGAGACCTTCAAGATCATTGAGTCCCACCTATGCCCTAACACCTCAACTAAACCATGGCATTGAGTGCCACATCCAGTCTTTCTTTAAACACATCCAGAGATGGTGACTCCATCACCTCCCCAGGCAGACTCTTCCAATACTTTATCACCCTTTCTGTAAAAAACCTTTTCCTAATATCCAACCTATATTTCCCTTGGCGCTGCTTAAAACTTTGTCCTCTCGTTCTGTTAGTTGTTGCCTGGAGAAGAAGACCAACCCCCACCTGACTACAGCCACCTTTCAGGAAGCTGTAGAGAGTGATAAGGCCACTTCTGAGTCTCCTTTTCTCCAGGCTAAACACTCTCAGCTCCCTCAGTTGTTCCTCACAGGGCTTGTGCTCCAAGCCCCTCACCAGCCTTGTTGCCTCCTCTGGACGCGCTCAAG
>VXBB01010162.1:118638-147330 GCA_013399915.1 Illadopsis cleaveri | reverse complement strand
GATCAGGTTGGTCAAATATGACCTGCCTCTCCTAAACCTGTGCTGGCTGGGCCTGAGACCCTGGCCATCCTGTAAGTGCTGCATGACGACACCCAATATAAACTGCTCCATTACCTTACCTGGTACTGAGGTCAGATTGATTGGTCTATAATTACTAGGATCCTCCTTCCCACCCTTTTTATGTATGGGAGTCACATTGGTCAGCTTCCAATCATCCAGAACCTCACCAGTGAGCCAGGACTGTTGGTAAATGATGGAAAATGGCTTCACAAGCTCATCTGCCAGCCCCCTCATCACCCTGGGATGGATCCCGTCTGGTCCCATAGATTTATGAACATTAATCCTGGTTTCTGCTAGTATATGTCCCAAAGGCATCTGACTCTGTAGATAATTTACAGAAAATAATATGGTTAGTGTAAAAGTCCAATTTAAAATACAAAAATGACTCTAATAGCAATTGCAGTCTTCCTCAGAGAGTGACTTGACAATATTTCCATTAAACATATAGAACTGTATCAAAAGTCTAAATGTACAGCAACAAAAATTGACAATGAATGTTGGCCAACAATATTCTAGCACTTGAGGGAATGAACTTTTCAGTATGCCATGCCTGACATGTTAGATTTGGAGTGTGTCACAAAAAAAATGGAAATATTCCATTTCCTAGACTTATATATCATATGACTTTTTAGATTTTCCAGTGATGTCCACAACTCCTGCATGAAGCTAGCAGATGTGACACCAGACCTATCAGAGACCACTGATCTTCCATAACCTCACATCAATCCCAGGCTCCTGAACAACCAACAGCAAGTTTTGAGCCAGGATTCAGGCACCTACATTTAGATCTGCATGTAGCTTTCAGCACACAAGTTGCATTTCACTCCACTGTAGTCAGTAATGATCTAAAATTAGATGCAATTTTCTCCCTGCACAGGCAACTTGTGCCATTTTAAGTACCATTAGGTGTGTGTCAGTTGATCTCCAGCTGCTACTGAAGAAAGGTAAGGATCTCTTGAAAATCCTATCTGAGAGCTGTCAGACCAAGAAGGCATCTAAAGCTCCCTAACATGTCTCCAATGGCATTTGATGGAGTCAGTGTAGTCTGGAGGGTTGTTCAGTTAAGGCACCTACCTCCAGTCTCTCCAGAAACTACTGCATCTAACTCAACCTGAGCACATGTACACAACCTAAAAATAGTTTGTCATCTAAAGAAAGGATATCTAGGAAAACATAGCAAGCAAAAGTGGGAGACAGGAATAGTTGTTTTGTCCTCAGCAGAAGAAGAGTAGAAGGCGATTATCAGGCAGCCAAGTGATGTGATTTGTTAAGTTTCACAGAGGCAGTGCTTTGCAGAGGGAATTTACTGCAGAGTCTTTTCTGCCAGACCTCATCTAGTTCTCCTGCTGCGGCTGAAGACATTAGACAAAATTGATAGGAATTTGATGTGAAGCAGACAGAAGGGCAACGAGCTTTTTTTCTTTCCAAGAACTACTTCAGTTGAACACAACAGCAGTTTTACTATTGCTCTCCATGGCTTTAAGCAGGTTCTGGGAGATTTCCCAAGAATTTCCATTGGTATTTAGAAAAATGTCTTTGTTCAGATGAAGCAAATAATGGTCTGATCTCCTTCCTGCAGTCAGAAACCTCTGAATAGAGGGGAAGGAATATCTGTCAATATGCATGACCTGCACAAACTCTCTAAATGTCTTATTGGATTTGTGGATTTCCCATGGCTGCAGTTCCTGCACACAGTGTAACATACAATATGCTGCTCAGGGCTAGAATCCTTTCTAATTACTTCAGATTGGAGATGCTCTTGGTCATAAATGGAGGATTGCCCTGTCTTGCTAGAATGTCACCAACTGATGGTCGCTCTAACTATGGCAGGGCAGAGAGGTACTGGTGGTAAATCTCAAGGAAGCTCCTGAGTGGGCACTTAGAAATGCCAGAGGACCACAAATGTGTTAGGGTGAAGATCTGTTTTCTGGTTGCACACCATCTTAGGTCTCCTTTCTATTTCTACCAATAAAGACTCCATGTCACTGTTCACCAAAGGACTTTGGTGAACAGTAAGTATAGTGTGGCTTTTCACTGTGGGCTTGACTACAATATTATGACTGTATTTATAGTCATTAGAGAAAGCAAGTTATCATAAAAGGTATGGCAACAATTAAGGAAAAAGGACATTTAGAAAAAATGTTTCCTAGAAAAGGAAAGTAATAATGTGCTCTCTTTCATGCATTAATGGATGAAGTCTTCAACGCATCAGATGTTCAATGTGCAACCATGAATGCAGTAAGCAATTTTAGGAAAATAATATTAGGTCACTTCATATTATTGTACTCATAACCAGCCAAGTAACCTGACCAACTGTCTACAAATAAAGAGCTACCCATTGCAAATGAAGTTTGGAGAATTCAGGCCTACTGCTTTTTTTTTCATTTTTTAAATTATTTTCTCATTATACCAGTATTTTATGGTTTCAAAAATAAATATTAGCTTCTGTGTTTGGAGTAAAAAGGATCCTCAACACACACAGTGATTCTTGCTTGTAGAGGTGAAGAAATACTTAAATCTGCAGCCAGATATCATCTAGGGCTCAAACTATAGAAATGGGGCTCACAGAGTACATTTACAGTCAAGGCAGCTGACAGTCTAAACTCTTTGGCTTCTTAAAATAACTACATAGTATTTAAATAGCTTTGATAGCTAAACATTTGTTTTGTACAACACTATAGAAAGTAGTAGTTCTTTTTTTTTAATGTGGTGCTGAAACTAGAATTTTTTTGGTTGGATCAGACTGTAAGAAATGGTTGTGCCAGTTGTATGAAACAAAAGGGCACCAGTTAGTATTAGGAGAATTTTCTGGGTGTAGAACCTTCCTGTTAAGAGTAAAGCTGGCAAGTTTTATCTTTCAAGTGAATGATTCACTGATGCTTGTCATCAGTGATAATCAGCAGAAACAATGTGACGAGAAGATGACATTTTCTGTGGTGAAACTACTTTCCCTGAACCTTTTTTTTCAAGAGCTGTAGAGAAATTCACTTTGACAAAGAATATAGTTTCGCTGCTGAAACAAAATGTCCTTCCTTTCATTTTCCAGTCTTAAAAATAAATTCTTAAACTAAATTTGATCCACATTTAGGCCTTTATTTTCTACGGAGATCCCTAAAATCTTTCTGTCAAAGCAAAATAAATAACAGGAATTTCTGACCATTGAATACATAGGATTTTTCCACTGATCAACCTGTGGTAAAACAATTGTTGCTGCTTTTCTAATTTTAAGATTAGTGTAGAAAAAGTGTAGTTCCCCAGCAGGTAACACTTACTTTTAGGCTGGACCAGATTCCTCCTTTCTGATTAATTTTTTTTAGTCTCTCTGTAAATAGTCTTGTTTACCTGGCTACAGTCAGACACTGTGAATAAGCCCTCAAAAAAACCTATTAAAATGATGAATTTAAGTTTAAGAATCATTGTTCACATTCATTCAGAATTTTATTTACATATTAGGAAGCTATTTTAAAATACTGGCATTCTACTCATCAATTAATTAAAAAAAAAAAATGCAGCCACATTCCATGCTCATAATAGTTCAAACATTCACAAAATAATCTGTGAAAAGAGGTTTTAAGATCCTCATCCAAGAAATGAAACTCTGAAGAAAGGTCACTTTTCTAGGAACTTTTGTCACCCAGATATGACTCAGTAATCTGCATGGAAAAACATTTCTGAGAAATCAAATAGCCTTAGAGCTAAAACTAATAAAGCCATTAAAATTAGGGTCAATTAAGATTTATGCAAGTGGCATAGGGATTCCAGCCTGGTATTATTAAGTAAATCAGCCTATTAGGATGGGGATTTTTTTCTCCCATATGATCTATTTGAAATTCTATATTGTCAAAATCTGCCAGGGTAATGGCATTATGATGTATTGTGCCATCTCAGATGTGTTTTGGCTCTTGCTTGAAAATAATGACCAGATAAATACATTCCTGGAAATTGACTGGGGCATTGCAATTTCTACTTTGGTGGTTTGAAATACATGTAAAATACTTTTAAATTCCTACAATTTGTACATTATCCTTGTGAATTTAATCAGTAAAGACACCTTAAAAATAGAAGGTTGTTGAGACTGCAAATATAATTTTACTTTTCAAAATTATTCTGTATTTAAATTTTAATATAAAAGGAAATCATTATAATAGGGAAAAAATGTAAATATGGACTTACCAGTTCCGTTACTCATTATAGTCACATAATCCTTTCTTTTTTAAATGAAATATCATTAAACTAGATAGTTTCTAATGCATTTCTGTTTCACGTTACATTACCTATATATGAAAAAGTCAATTTGTAAATGAGTGTTCTTATAAAATAACCAGAAGAAATAAAATTGTTATGATTGATCTGAAATAATTGATTACAGTATGACAGCTTTCTTATCTTTAATTATAAAATACAATTACATTTTTCTGCTTTCATACCTGAACATTACAAAAGCTGAGAGAACTATTTCTGTTCTACTTCTGATTAGATCAGCAATGCCACTTCTTCAGGTCTTATCAAATTGGTTTTGATAATAATTACTTGGGAAGTGTTTGATCTCAATGATGAATACTTGATTAGTTTTTCATGAAATCATTCAACCACACCACTCAACACTACTCATGTGAGACCTTGTTGATTTAGCTGTTCGAAAGAACACATTCTTTTTCACTGCAGTTATGGGATGTCAGTCTTTGGGGAAAAAGGGGTGGAAAAAGGGCAAGTTTATGGGTAATGATATTGCAGCAGCAGATATTTAAGGTTTGCTAATTCTCTTCTCAATTATGTTCATTCTCTGCCTCGTCACACTGCTTGCTACATGGCGACAGAATCAATCTTAGCAGTGGAATAAATTTTTCCTCTTTCAAAAAAGGGTTTCATGACACCATTGTCATCTTTGAAACCCTTGGAGGGTTTTGCCCTGATGAATAATATTTCATATGTGGAATGTTTATGTGATTTTCACGGAGTGATAACCCCGCTACCACCTAACTTTGATGCATTGAGATTGCTGCTTTTCCCTACTAAAGTGCTTTTACACACCACCTCCTACAAATTGACTTCAGAGTTAGAAATAGAAGATTCAACAAAACTTCAACTCTCCATGGAAAACAAGGGTCTTATAGAGAAATTTATACATTGGGTACAATCTGCTTTAATTATTTAAACAGGAGCTTTTGCTGAATAAGAGTTGTAGGCATTTTTCCCTTATCATTTTTCTTTTACTTTATGCAGTTAGAATCATTTATCCAAAGCTGACCATATATGCATACTTTAAAATTAATATTTTTTAACCCAGCCATTTTTAAGGATTGGTCTGCCAACCCATATTCTTGAAGTCAATAGCATTGTCTGCATAAGTTAAAACTGCTCATATAAGGAGACACTCAATGGATTAGTCTCCAAGTTATAGGGAAAAAAAATTCTATAGCCCAGGTACTCATGGCTGACTACATGCAAAAAGAAGACTTTTTCAGAACGATGCCCTTACTTTTCAGTCATCAAATAGCAAGCAAAAGCTCTTTATCAAAAGAGGAGTTAAAGCCAAGCTAATTAAGGCGGAAAATTTTCAAGGAGACGTTTTCTCTAATGATTTTCTTTTTAAAGTTTTTAATAGAATTATGACAGTTTTAACAATCAGAAAATACAATGCATTCCAAATGTTCTCTTTGTTAATTATAAGATATCTGGAAACTGCCTAGATCTTTTAAACTTAATGTTTCACTAATAAGCTTAGATTTCTTTAGGTTGTTTTTGGGGGAGTTTATTTTGTTTTGTTTTTAATATCTATTGTTATTTTGGTGGCAATAAATTTATCTTTGAATATCCAATTTAAGCAGACTCTTCTCTAGGAGACTCGGAGTGCTTAAAAAGAAAACTATGTTTCAGGACTATAATTATTTTAGTTATTGTGTCATCACATTGATATTGTACTGGAGCAAATGTTTATCTGAACCTTTCATTTTTTTGAATTAAGTCTAAAGCAGAAAGAAGAGCAGTCAGTCTGTTGAGTGAAAAAATGGAATATCTCTCTTTAACTGGTGAAGAGCACTTTGAATGCAGTTACCTCCAGATATAACATGAATTCAGCAGTTTTTGTTTAACTGTTGTGCACTGTCGAAGTACCTGTCATCCTAGGATATCATCTTTATGTAATAGTTGTTGGCCAGCATTTCTGAAGAACTCGGCTCCCAGTTAGAAGGCAAAATGAACGGAGAGATTTTCATAGAGGCTTATTACTCTGCAGCTCCCACTGAAAACAAAGGAAGATACTAGGTGTCAGTTCCTTTGACAAGTATGTCTTCTTTGTTATTCTTTTTAGAAGGAACTGCAGCTGAGGCTTTCAAAGGAGCCTAAAGGATTTAGGTGTCCAGTTGCCAGGCAGGGGCTATACAAGGGGAAGACCTAGCCCAGTACCTTATCGCTTAACATGCTGCATCAGAGCAAATATCCACAGCTGAGAAAAGGCCCAAGCCTGAGGGGAGTCAGAACCAAGAAGTAGCTTGTAAATCTTGTACTACAAATAAAATAGGCCATCCAAGAGCAGAAAAGCAGTTATTCCTCACATTTTGCACTTACATAAATTAATTTCAAATTACAACATGCAGGCTGTTGTTAAAGGCAGGTGCACCAGTTACCCACGGAAACTACTAATACTCCTGTGTCTTCAAGTTTGCATGCGTAGCAAAAAATGAGGAAAATGAGAAAAGACCCTGGAATAGCACAGGGATTCCTACCACATTGTTCCCGTTATTGGTAAAATCCTTACTGACCTCTCACTTAATCCTTCTCTCATTATTCCCTTCAATAGGAAGCATGCGTTCTGGACAACAATAAAAAAAATCTATAGTGTACTACCATTTCTGTCATTTGCAGCTAATGAATGCTTTTAAGTATTGACTAGCAACTGGTCTAATAATGACAATGACTCCACCGATTTAGAGCAATAAATCCCAAGACTTGGCAGGGTTCTATTAGTATAATAAGCTCAAACATTCATTCAGGAAGATTAAGAAAATGGGTAGTAGACACTTGAATATTTAAGATTCTCATGTTTCCTTCCTTTTGGTAACCATCTGTCTGGAAAAAAAACATTATTTCACAATGTTTAGTGTGTAAATTTAAGTAACAGCCAAGGTGAATCTGAGGATCTTTTTCTTTTGCTGTAGCTAAGAGAGTGGGTCAATTACAAGGAATATGATTACTGCAGGGCTATGAGAGCCCACACTAACAGCATCTGTTAAGAAAAGCTTGGGGGGGTAAAATGCCTGTGTTCAATATCTACTGTGGACAACAGCTATTACCAGTGGTTCCAGGTATTATCAGAAATGTATGTTTGATATTTCTCATAACAAACAGACCTCTCAGTGTTTTATCACTAGATGAAAGGCTTAAAAGACTTCAGATAAACAACAGTGATATACTTGCCTTCATCAGTGATGTAGGAGTAAAGATTATTCATCAGGCATTCCTCATCTGGTTGATATACATTTATTTTTCTCATGCAGGGAGAATATATTAATTGTTTTTTTTTTAATTATTACATGTACTTGAATTAAAGGAAACAATAAGTACTCAGGTTCCATCAAAGCACTGTGCAAATACTGTTAAAAAGAAAATCTAAATAAAATAAGAAATAACCTTGCTGGATAAAGTGAAACAATCAAGCCAGAAGTCAGAAGTCAGAAAAATTACAAGAGAAATTTGTCCAGTTGGTACTTGAGTCCAATCTGTAAGTTACCCTCAGAACCAATGTTGCAAACTAGCTTTGAGTGGGACTCTCCTTGTTTGTTTGTCTGAGATTTTGTATCAAGCTACAGAGAAACCTCTCCCATACAAAGGAAGGCAAAAGCACTGTCAGGCCATGTAGAGACAGCAAGAGCTAAAATGGTCCCGGCAGATAAGCTCCACCACACAGGGCAAAGGGGCTGGTAATACATTTCCCTACAGTCCTAGAGTCATGGAATTCCTTTGGTTGGAAGGGACCTTAAAGATCATCTATTCCAAAACTCCTGCCATGGACAAAGGCACTTTCCACAAGACCAGGTAAATGTCATATGGTCCAAGGAGTGTTCAATACTAATCTGTGAGAAGCTGCATGGGTCAAATAGCTTCTGATGAAGCGAATTGGCCAGGTCGCCTGTTTCATTGCTGTGTTTCTTTAGTATACCTTGCATTTACAGCTGAGCTTTGGCAAACAGAGGTTTGTTTAGGGCTGCATGGAAGGGACAGAAGCTTGCAGCTCAGGCACTGAAGCATCTGGGTGGCAGTTGCTTCCACATAATATTTTCCTGCAAGTATTGTAGCAGCCATAGACCATAACTGTATGAAGTGCAGGAAAATGCGGTTAATGCCAGAGTTCCCATGACAGTTTGCATAAAAATTTGCGGCTAGAGGTGGATTCATTAATAAAGTCAATACAGAGTTTATGTCAGCTCCACCAAAGCAGATAGCCATAGGAGAATCTAACTTAGTACTGCATCTGATGTATTTAATTTACTGATTTATTTAGTAATAATGAGTGGATTTATTGTGTTTGAAAATGGAAAGTGCTCTGCAGTGTGAAACATCCTGCTGGTAGAGATGGGGAAGCATATTGCAAAGTTCATGGCAATGACAGAAGAAAAAGAAAGTTCATAGGCCACTATAACATAAATAAATGTAAAGAACGCTTATTCCCACATATTAATTTATTATTACTATTGTGATCTTGCTGCCATGCTTGGTCCTTGAGAGATGATTATTACAGTCAGTGTAGTGAATTTCTGTCACATTGGCTCCTGAATCCGATCAGCGACCTAGTGAGGAGGGACGACAGAGTTGGGGGTAAAGATTTAAGTATTTGCCCCACATGCTTGTCACTTGATCAAAATTTTATTTCAGCAAAAAATCTAATATTATTTGTCAAGATGTTTATGGTGTTTATGTTTTATGTTTTTGTCAGGGTGTTTATGGTCTAAGGTAAAAATAATGAGAGAAACATTAAGTAGTCAGTATTTAAATACCTCTAACACTACTGTTTTAGAGGAAATTGCAAAATGGTGTCAGAAAAGCCAGTTAAGGTTCAGTCCACAAACAGCCCAAAGCAAATGTGAGTTTGATGTCCTCATGGTCCATCACACAGATGCGCCTCACTCCAAATACACAGTAGAAATGGATGACAGTCATGGTTTGATGTTGGCCCAATGCCAGGCACCCATGAGAGTCGCTCGCTCACCCTCTCCTGCCACAGCTGGGCAGAGGAGAAAAAAATTCAAACAAAGTGTTCATGAGTTGAGATAAGGACCAGGAGAAAACATTCCAAGCGCAAAACAGGGTCAACTTACAGGTAGTAAGTGAATTTATCACTAACAGAGTCAGAGGAGGATAATGAGAAGTAAAATATGCTCTTAAAACACCTTTTTATCCCAACCCCTTCCTCTTTCTCACTGACAACACAGGGAGAGAGAGTGTGGGGGTTTTGGTCAGTTCGTCACCCGAGGTTTTCTTCTGCTGCTCTGGGAGAGGGGTCCTTCCCCTGGCAGACAATGGGGTCCCTCTCACGGTAGACAGTTCTCCATAAACTTCTCTGGCGTGGGTCCACTCTCATGGGCAGCAGTCCTACAGCACCTGCTGCAACATGAGTCCCTCCCATGGGCACACAGTCCTCCCAAAATTGCTGCGGGATGGGTCTCTCTTCCCACAGAGTGCAGTCCTCCAATGACAGGCTGCTCCAGCCTGGAAGCAGAGGCCCCCTTCTTCACTGAGTCTCCCACTGGATCATAAACTCCTCCAGGCATCCACCTGCCCTGGCATGGGCATCTCTCCCATGGGCTGTGGGTGGATCTCTGCATCCCCCATGGATCCCCACAGGCTGTGGGTGGATCTCTGCATCCCCCGCGGATCCCCATGGGCCGTGGGTGGATCTCTGCATCCTCCTTTGACCTCCATGGGCTGTGGGTGGATCTCTACGTTCCCCATGGATTCTCATGGGCCACGGGTGGATCTCTGGATCCCA
The DNA here is from genome assembly GCA_013399915.1 of Illadopsis cleaveri. NCBI lineage: Eukaryota > Metazoa > Chordata > Aves > Passeriformes > Timaliidae > Illadopsis > Illadopsis cleaveri. Next base: position 137,285 of record VXBB01010162.1, on the reverse strand, counting down.
TGGATCCCCATGGGCCGCAGGGGCACAGCTGCTTCACCATGGTCTCACCATGCCAGCAGAGGAATCTCAGCTCCGGTGCCTGGAGCAGCTCCTGCCCCTCCTTCTCCACTGACCTTGGTGTCTCCCTGTTGTTGTGCCTCACATGTTCTCACCTCCTCCTCTTCTCTGGCTAGAAAAAAAAAGCGTATGTACTTTGATCTTCTTAAATACGTTATCATGGAGGTGTTATCAGCCTCTCTCACTGGCCCAGCTTTGGTCAGCAGCATGTCTATCTTCAGAGCCATCAGGGATTGCCTGACATGGTGGAAGCTTCCAGCAGCTTCTCACAGGGACCACCTCTGTGGCCCCACTGTTACCTAAAACCAGGCCGTGCCAAACAAACATGATGTCATGAACCAGCAATATCCTAGAGCATCCCATGTGTGATGACTAGAGAAACAAGCTCCATGTTCTGAACAATAGTTTCGTGTACATGGCTTAAGTTACAGCATTTGGTTATAGTCTTTTAATACTGCGTATTAGAAGGCACCTAAGCAGAGCTCATATTTTCATGAAAAATTCAAAGCAAAGCTGGAAATTATTTCAGACAGAAGTTTTACTGGCAAAGTGCCCAAGGCTTGCAGATGGTACAGCATTCCTCTGTCTTGAGTGTGGAAATCAAGAAAGCTTGAAATGAGAAGCCTTCAAAGAGGAGAAGGTGTTTCTGTGACACTTGCAATTGCAAATACAATTGCAAAGATGATTCAAGTGTGAGAGACATCAGGATGCACACATCTGGTCTTCACATGAATAAGACAGACAATAACTCCAGAAAAACAAGTATATTGCAGCTTAAATGAACCAGAAAGGGAAGCGTTATGATTCATAGCCCCATTTCCAGACCCAAAGCTCTTCTTAGCATTTTGATCACACCCCTCTCCCCAAAAAAAAAGCAACAGAAAAAACAAAACAAAAAAAAGGGTCTAATTTGCTGCTGTTTCTTAGGATAAAACAAAAAATTCAGTTCAAATGGAAAAAAAATTGTTTAAAACAGAAGAAAAATAAGAATTTTTGGGTTTTCACAAAGAATTATGTGGAAACCCACACCAGACTGAAGGCTAAACAGGACCCCAGCTTGAACTTCAAGAAAATATTTTTTCCTGGTTGTAAAAATTGTGTGATCATCAAACTAAGTCTTCATTTACAGGGTACAAGCAAAGACAGTTCTGGATTTATTCTGGCATATGTACACTGCATTTCTGGGAGGAATACGTGACTTATGTGCTGCCTGCGACAGGGGAAGTCATCATATTTCTGTTGATCAAAGCCTTCCTTAGAAGTGGGGCTGCAAAAGTTTCTTCAACCACACAAAAGAAGTTTTTATAAAGAAGGATGGTGCACAGAAGGAACAAATTCCTGAAGTACGAGGTGATGCCTACGTGAACATAGTGTTTTGCAGTTTGTAAGAAACTTAGAGGAGAGTCAGTGAGCAGACTGCATGGGCACTTGTTATCACCAGGACGCACGACACACGCCGGGTGCAGAAGCAGCTGTTCCAAAGACAACCAAAGAGCTGTGGAACTACAAGTAATAAGCACTCATGCAAACAGGTATAAGTATTACAGATACAGCTGCATATACTGTCTTTTAAAACACAGACTGCAGGAAAATCCTTTGAAGCTGTAACTCTGGAAGAAGGGCGAGATATCAAAGAAAGGGAATCAGTGTTCAGTGCTGCTGTTCACCAAAAGGGCAACTGTTGTTGTTTGTATAAAGAGATCTATCTCAAGTAGCAGTTGGAGAGATTAAACCACTTTTGCTTGCACTTACTTGAAAGCATCATTATTGCTATTGAAATTCTGTATATATATCTCAAAAGGTATTTTAGGAAAATTAAGAAGGTTTAGAAAAGAGAATCAAGAATTCTGTAAAGAACCTGCTACAATGAAAGAATTATGGAGCTAAAGCTATTTTTAAAATGCCTGATCTACCATGATCTCAGCCAGTAAGAACCTACATGGAAAGCAGAACTTTGATAATGAAGGTTCTTCTGACTTTAACCAAGGAATAAAAATCCCATGGGGAAAAAACATAATATATAGAATACAAAGATCTTTAATACCGACCAAAGTAAGCACTGTCACAATTTCTGGAGGTGGGTGGTAGCATTTTTTTAATTGCTAGCAGTTTTTAATTAATATTGTTTTTGTTTTTCTTTTCCCCTGAGATTTCTCTCTATTGCAAAGTAGAACATTTTAGAAGAAACTTATTGTGCATGTTTTAAAACATAATCATAATGACCCTTTCTTGCATATGAATCCATACATTTATGAAAAGAATGAAGAGTGACATAGATTATGAACTAACAGTGCTGTGAAGATAAATTCTGGGGAAATAAAATGCTTCTGAGAATGGGAGTGCAGCTTGAAGATTTGTGGATATGACACTCCCATACCCTGGCTGGGTCCAGTTTGAAGACAGACAACAAAGTCAATGAACATTTTGAGAGATGTGAGCCCTTTATGGATGTTAGGGTGCATCAAAATTTGAATGCAGCAGAAGACAGAATTTGTCAATATAAAAAGCAGTAGTATTGAAGAGAATAACTGATTCTAGAAACAAGTAATCTATCAAATGCTATTTGAAGACTTTTTTTTTTAAGCAGCTGCTAATGTCAGCCCTCTAATAGGCAGAGTTTAGCTCCTTCTCAAGAAGAGCCTTTGACAGTGTCCTCCCAAAGTTATGAAGCTCTGTTATTCATCATACCCAGAAGATGGGCAATTGTTTGTGTTGCTCTGTTGTAACATTGAGGTTCACAGGCATCATCAGAAAATCAATAAACATCATCAGAAAATCAATCAACATTGCTACTCTGGTGGAATAAGACACATTTGTCTATGTTGATGCGACACCTATTCCTTCCTGGAATTCTGGAGATGCTTCTGAGAAGCAGCACAGACAGTCTTGTGTGTACACTCAGAGCTACAGCACATGGCTTGTTTGTCCTCTCACTTTGACATCTCTTTCTCAATTTACAGTCATGCGGCTGTCATGGAAATTATGTCATAACCATTCCCTGAAGTACATCTTAACAAATTCCCCACATAATAATTAGATAGCAATCAACAATAACAGTTGCTTTGTTGTTTTCTAGGCTGTTAAGCCATAAAACAAAGCATAAGGTTAAGTCATTTTCAGTAGATTATCACAAGGACAGTAAGCAGCATGAAATTCATTACATCTGACGCGCTTCCATTCTGAACAGTTGTCATGTCTTTGACTGGGCACTCATCTGTCAAACTTTATTTAGGGTTTGAAAAAACTGCAGTTTCTTGAGTACTCCCAAAGATAAGAATTTAACACTTATAACACCTTCTACAAGGACTCAAAGCAAGACTGTATTGTGCAAAATTTCTGGTAGAGTCCTGCATTCATCCTTCATTTAAGCCCAGCTTTTCTTGTCGTTTCTGGACTGATCCTGGTAGATGCTGAGTTTTTACAGCTTTTATCCTTTCTCAGTGAGTCAGTCGCTGGCAGGGCTGGAATCTTAACTTAGTCATATCCTGAGAAGGGACTGTTTGCTGTTCCAAACTGTATAGGTGCTCCTGGGAATTAGACAGGAATGCAGCAAAAGTCTTTCCATTTGTGACCTGAGCCAAAGTTAGATACTAGTGTTAAAAAACAACTGCACTGAATTGTGGTACTGCTCAACTCTATTAAATATTAACCTTCTCCCATCATCTCTAACTAACAATTACTTGGAAGGACCATCTTTTTGTTTTGACTAGTGAATTTGAATTAAATTTTTTCTTTTTTTATTCTGCTTAGTAGAACTAAGACTTTCATTGTATTCTTCAGTAGCCAGAAAAATGGATTTTGCCATCTGTTGTACAGCTCTGTTTTCAGATTTTCCTGTAGTCTCTCACCTGATCAATGACATGCACTGGGCTTTGTCTTCTTCTCCTTTAAAAAGGTGCACGGGAAAAGTTTTCCCATCAAGTGAAGTCATCTAGGGCCAGGCTAAAAACAGGCACAACCTTCTCTTCCTGGACTACCATATCCGCTGGTTCTTAGTTGTGACATCCATAGAGAATATAAATTTTCAGATTGATGTATATCTGAATTTGAGGCTTCTTGAGAATTTCAGACTTTCCTCACTAAGGTTTGTTTCAAGAAACAGGTGTCAGTTTTGTTTAGCTTTGGGATTTGGACTATTTTGATGCTATCATGAGTTACCTATTTCACAGGCAGTGACTGCAGGGATCCTAAACTAGGGGTAAGGGAGATGAAGGAAGGAGTAAAGCTATATCAAAGACAGAATCAAATACAGAGAAAATATGATCTAATATATGGTCTGGACAAAGTTTCATAGATTGTCCTGGAAACCTTTGGGTCCTCTTTACACCTACAACCAGGAACTGCAAATACTGCTGTGAAATGCCCAAAACTCATATCTCTCTGCCAATCATTTGGCAGGAAGGTATGTCCTAGTCCACCATCCAGCATTCCTGTCATGTAATAGACATTTTGGACATACAAAGGTGCAACAAGAAGAATTTCAGGATCTCCAGTAAAATGAAGGCTCGGCTCAGGACACAGCTATATGAATTAGGGAGATAGACCACTCCAAGTGACTGTAAGTTTGGCTTCCTAGCCCACTGGTTAGACATGAGGAATTAACATCCTGTCTGGTCTCCATCACATGCCTGGACAATGAACTTGGGTGTGTCACCCTGCCAGTTTGTGCCTGTGTTCCCTACCTCTTATTTTTATAAAGTGCTAATTCTTTAGGGCTGTCTCTTGATCCAATTTTTCATAGTACCTTTTTTTTTTTTTTTTTTTTTAGCTGAAGCCTCTGAGATTACTGTAATTCAAATAAATAACACTATGCCTATAAAAGAGGTATTATGTGAAATGAGCTGAGATTTTGTATATGAGCCATTAGATGTGTAGGATAAGATGAATTTATTAAATTTGAAAACATAAACATATAGAGTGTGGGTACTCTCTCAGTCTCTTACATCATACTGAGCATACATAAACTTACAGGCTTACATATATTATACACGTTCAGCCTGTTATATAAAGTGATTCTAAAATGCATTATATTAAATAAAGTGTGTTCTCTAGTAGCATGCACATTATAGGCACTCAGCAAATAATAAATAAAATTGAAATAGCATAAAAATTAAAATGGACTATATTCATCACTTCCTAACCACAACCTTTAGTGATATTAGCAAAAAACAAACAGGGTCAAAGGTATGTCAGCCTTGCATTCCAGAGGTAGGCAAGACTGGAGTTCATTGACTTGTATCTGAAAAGCTGTATCTGAAAAGCTTTGTAGCCCCTAGAACAGGCAGTAGCACAGCCTGGAGTTCAGGCTGCAAAAGCCTTCCTCCAAGCTGATCACAGGTGAATGTCCAGCAATCATATCAAACACATCACCTGAGCTATAACATTATTGGTATAACAAAGCATTAAACAAATTTATTTAAAGCTAGGTGGTACACATGTCTGTTTACAGTGGTGCTGGGCCTCTGGATTACTGCGGAAGCAATGTCCAAAATATCATCCTCAGTATCTTTTATCACAAAAGGAATATTTAGTCTTTTGACATTGTGACTACTGCAATACTTCGTCTATGACTGGGTTTGCTGCCTCTGCAGTTTTTACGTCATGAGCAAAGTGAACTAGAAAAAATCCTGGCCAAACAAGATACACAGAACCTTTTACTTAGTCTTGCATGTTCTGATTTGGTACCAGCATTGTCCCTGCTTTGGAGAATTTGTCCCCTTTTGCCTCCCTACCAGCCATGACAACAGGATGCACAATAAAAACCTGTGTTTACAAATCTTGCATGCAAATGATTATGGAACAGTCATGATATGCAGCAATTTAAATTTGTTGACAGAGTTGCTAAGAAACAAACCTTTTGATTCTGTGAAACCCTTTTTGATACAGCTCCACACTCTGACAGTTGAAGTCACTGAACAAGAGTGAGGGCTCTTTAAAAGAGGAATTTCTGACACTTGCTATGTTTTCAGAGGCTGTAACATAACATTGAATATTCCTTCAGTGTCAGTTTTGTTCAGTAGCAGAGTGTCTGATTCCATATATATTTAAACTATCTTATATTTCAAAAATTGGCTTCAGCACTTCAGTACTACCTTCTCCCACTCTCATGCACAATTGTTTTGCAAAGAATTGTGATCTTTACATGCTCCCCTGCCAAATACCTTGTAAGTTTCTATATTTTTTCCAATCTATTCTTTAAACATCCTTTCTCCAGGGCATTTTCACAAAGGACCCCATAGAATCTTATTCAGATATCAACAGTAAAATACACCATTATTTTGACATTCCAGTGTTATGAAGACAGCTGATGTTTTAAGAATATATATTCACACTGTAGACACCAAACCATTAAACAGTGTAGCAGAGCTTAGGAAAAAAAAAAAAAAAGAGCCCAGATTCATCCCAAATCAGATTACCCATATCACTTAGCTGATAAAATTAGAAGAACTGTCATGTAAAGTCTTGTCAGTAAAAGAAAATGGTTTAGCCCTTAGGTTGGATGAAACACATTTGGGAGGCATCTAACCTTCACTTTACTATTAAGGCAGCCTAGAGCCATTATAGTCCTAATTTAAACAATTCAGTTAGGTGTTTAAAATTAGGCAGAATTAATCCTAACCTAATTGGTCATAACCTTATTTTTCTTAGCAGGCTTAACAATTGTAATTGCAAGCTGCGTGCACCTATACTACCTTTTGTGCATGGCTGTCACACAGTTGAATTCAATGCCCAAAAAGCAAAAGGTAGACAAACAAAAATTTCAGCTTTTTATGGGGATGGGAGATAAACAAAGACAATTACAGGACAGAAGCAGAAATGGGAGGGTCAAAGAATGACTATATGATGTCTTCCACTTCTGAAGGCATACACTGCTTTCCAGGATCAACATATTACTTTTACAGACATTTTGGATTTTTCTGGTGTGAAACATAGGAACCTAATGTCATGTGACTGCCAAAGTGCTATTTTTAATCAAATAAAATGGCTGCAAAGTAATAAACTGAACCTGAAAAGGCAGAAGGATGACTCTGTGAGGAGAGATATCGATCTATGCTAGTCAGAAAACCACACTAAATGGGAGTGGGGCAAGAAAGAAGCAGTCAATTTCAGGTTTACTCAGAAGCAGTGAAGACTACCTCTTCCTACCTCTTCCTACCAATTTCTCTTCACATTGTGTTCATAGGGACCGTTTTTTCCTTGTGAAAAAACACATCTCCTGAAACTGTGCAAAAGTGTTTTGAAAACGATTTTTAAAAATGTGAAATAAATGTAAAAATAATGAGTCATACTCCATAATGGCCATTGCAGTGTGCATTAGAAGGCAACCAGAGCACTCTCAGCATGCACTAATAGCTCGCTAATGCACAGCCTTTGGTGCCTTATTGCTATAGTGGACATTTACCACAACGAATACTTTGCAACAAGAAATATTTTGGGATCCATTATGCTTTCACAACCTTGAGCTGTGCTGGGAAGGGCTGGAAGTAGAGTGCTGTGAGCAATGAGGGCTGAAGGCCTGGAGAAGTCACTCATGCTATTGCCTTTTGTTGGAATATAGATGGAAAAGACCCACCCCAGGCTCAGTCTCCTTGATGGAAAACTGAGGGAAAAGAGAGACATTTCATGGAATCATACAATTATTTAAGTTGGAAAAGACCTCTAAGATCATCAAGTCCAACTGCTACCCTGGCCTTGCTGTGTTCACCACTAAAGCATGTCCCTAAGTGCCACATCCATACCCCTTTTGAACACTCCAGGGATGATGAGGCACTTCTCTAGGCAGCCTATTCCAGAGCTTGATGACCCTTTCCATGAAGAGATTTTAACTAATATCTGCTTTAACGTCCCATGGGGCAACTTGAAGCCATCTCATCATGGCACTTGTTACCTGGGAGAAAAGACTGACTCCCACCTGGCTACAACCTCCTTTCAGGTAGTTGTAGAGAGTGATAATGTCTCCCCTGAGACTCCTTTCAGAGAGCACACCCCCAGCTCCCTCAGCTGCTCCTCATTAGGCTTGTGCTCCAGACCCTTCCCCAGCTACCTTTCTCTTCTCTGGACACTCTCCACTCCCTCAATGTCCTTTCTGCACTTAGGGGCTGAGAACTGCTCACAGGATTTGAACAGCAGCTTCACCAGTGCTGAATACAGAGGAACAATCACTGCCTGGCCCTGCTGGCCACACTGCTCCTTGTACAGGTCAGGATGTCATTTGCTTTCTTGGCCACCTGGGCACATGCTGGCTCATGTTCAGCGGCTGTTGACCAGGACCTCTGGTCCTTTTTCACCAGACAGCTCCCCAGGCACTTTGTCCCCAGCATGCAGTGTTGCATGAGGTTGTTGTGACCCAGCTGGCTGATCTTGAAAATTATGGTACAAACCGTCTTGAGCCAGGGCCTTGGCTTGAATACCTCACAGGCTTTTCACCCTGACACCTTTGCAAGGTCCTTGTGTTGCTGCCTCTTTGCATCTGGACACCATAAATCAACACACACTCTGTCTCTCTTTTTCTAAGTACAGAAAGCCTGCCTGAGACCTCAGGAAGGTACCATCAGTGCTGGGAAGGGAGGTGGAGAAGGAGGATAAGGGTTTTCTGCTCTTGGTTGCTTTTTCCCGGTATACCAGAGAAGTAGTTCCTTGGAAGCAGGAAATGTTGCAAGTATAAGAGAAGGCTGTTTGAATATAAAGTAACATTTATAAGGTCCATTTACAAGATGTAAGAACTCATTTCACTAATTAACTCAAAGATATATAAGAATGGGCTATGCAACATTTTATTCAGTGAAAACTTTCACCTGTTTTTTTTGTTTGTTTGTTTGTTTCCAATGTCCTCATACACTGGTATTGATAGGAACTCTTGTTACCTCGGGTCCCACACTCCACCATCATCACATAGCTCCTGCTGTGCCCTGGGGTTTGGATTCCAAACTACAGGAGAATAGGCAAAAGGACTTATTATTATAACAATGCCCAGAGATACTATTAACAAAATGTATCATTTCTGTTGGCCTAAACCCTTGGCTTGTAAATTCTTCATGTGAGTAGTCCATAAAAATAAACCTCCATCCTCCCTTGAGCTTTGAGAGAAACTAACGCCAACCCAAACTCACAAGGGATGGAACTACAGTGGAGCAGACATCCAGATTCATATGATATCCCAGTGGACTAGAAGTGTTTGAAAGTACATTGTTGATGTAAGTAAAGGTATGGAGGATCATTTCCTCATTTGAAAACATTTTTAGTGAGGAAAAAGCTAATTTCCAAGAAAAGACGAATTAAAATGTTTCTCTCAATTTTCTTGCTTTGGGGTTTTTTGTTGATTTTTTTTTTCTTAGAACAGCAATTTCTTTTGTTTTGCATGTGACCTGTATAAACTGCTCCTATCAAACAAGGCAATGCAATGAATTGTATTGAGCTGTGTAAGTTCTAGCAGTCAGAAAACCAATACATTTCATGGCTGGCTATGCTTTGTTTTCCTTTAATGCAGACAATTTAATGTTAGCAATTGAATCAGTAAATTTTCCAGCAAAAATGACAAGGCAGTCAACTTGAAATGTAGCATTATTAGCCATCGTCTCTTCTAGTTTTGTGTGCATGTTGAGTGATCTGGGATGAAAAACTAACAAGCACCTGTCAAATCTGAGGCATCAGGTTTTCTGACAGAGGGCCCACTGGACATTCCTATCAAGAGAGCCTTTATGAGTAAACCATGGAAATCTCTCTCAGACAAAAAGGAAACAGAGCTCATCAGATTCTGCAGACCCTTGACTTGGAGGGCATGCTGTCTCCAATGAAAGGCTTTTGATCACAATGCTTTTTTTATTCAGATTTGACTTCACATTATGGCTAATCAATACCTTGCAACAGTCTAAGTCCCCAGTTAGATGCACATCTCACAGTCAGGCAGGGAGACCTACTAATTGAGAAAATGTCAGAGACCCAGGTACCATCGCCCTCAGGCCATAGTCTTGCATCAGCTCAATCCTTTTTTCCCATCCCTGCACCTCTTATCACAGTACCCTAGAAATGGTGGAAATAAAATTTAGAGACATGACAGGCACTGAAAAGCAGGATCAATTCCTGTCATTTGCCACTAGTGTTTACTGCCTTCCCAGGTCTTCAGAGGGTGTTTTTTCTTTCATAGCTTAGGGTAACTTAACCTTTTATAAATAGGATGATGGCAAAATTCATGAATTGTAAATTGTTTGATTTTTCTAGGCCTGGTATTATATTGACTTTCTGAAAAAGACTGCGTCTTTAAAATCTCATTTATTTATATAGAAACTGGAAGGTTTTCATCATGTCTTCAACTTTTGCCATATGTCCACTTTGAATGTTACCCTTCTCATCTTTCTCCATTATTTTTCACCAGTCAGACTTTTCAGGTGACTAATATGAAGTCTTGTGGAAAAAAAAGCAAGGACATGGGGCATGTCCTCACGCAGGGTGACACCACGAGATTTTGCCAGCAGCAGAAGGACGTCAGCCTGGCCTTTTTCCCAGTACCTGACTGAGGGCTTGTATTCAGTGGAGCATCGAGAGAGGTGCTCATTCTGGTCCTCGGTGACCAGAGATATTAAAAATGAAGGGGTTTTCTTTTATTTGTCTCCTGCCTCCATTCAGCATTATCCTGGCAGCATTGTTTGCCTAGCCTCTGCCATAGCCAGTTTTGCGGGAGAAAAAAAAAAAACAAACAAACCAACCAAACAAACCATATTTGTAAACCTGGCTTTGTAAACTATAGTAAACCAACCGCTGGAGGGAGTCACAGCTTAGGGAGCTGCTGGAACTACCAACGGCTGCTGGAAAAAGGCATTTTACTTTGGGAATTGCATTGTATGTGTCCTGTGTGAAATGAGTTTTCCAAGTCTCTCTAAGCACTTTTACATGGAATTTGTCATGGGCTGAACTGGTCTTCCACATATACAAACAGTTCCTTTATCAAGGAGAGCACCACTATCTACTTTTCCTTTACCTCTAGCCAAGTTGTGGCTCTGGACAGATGTTTCAATGGCAATATATTAGGTGGTGGATAGAAAAAGAAAGATTAGATGTAGGTTAAGAACAGGTAATAGTACTGAGAGAAGGTGAGAAAGGAAAGCAGAAGGAAGAGAAGCACAAAATGGGAAAACAAAGAAGCTGCATTAAAGATAAGTACTTAGCTTTCGCTCTGTGCATCATTTTTCCCTAGAATGCCTATCAGGAGCTCCTGTTCTTTGTTTCCTATTCTTTGTGACCTTCTCCACTTATATCCAGCAGCCCTTCTTCCCAGAACAAACGTCTTAGAAGGTCAGATTGGACAGCTGCTTGCCTTGCAAATAAAACAGTTTCAAAAAGCACACACTCTCACTAACCTGCCGTATAAATATCTACTTGAAATTTCAGTCAAGCAATTATTAAAAAGGACTTAAAAATATACCTGCATATTGGTAAATCTCTGAAATAGCCTTGTTTTTGTAGAACCCTTTTATTTGCTTCAGTTCACATTCTCATTTCTTTTTAAAGTTAAAATATTTCTTTCTTTTGTTTTAATTATTTTCTGAGGATGGGGGAAATTAATATGCTTTATTTTTTTACAATAAAGAATTATTTTAAATTATTTTTTAAAATTATAAAAGGCCTTTAAAATAGATGAAAAATTTTAAAAAATTAAGCATATAGAAAATATCTGCTGTATTCAAAAAATGAACATTTTATGTGCAGTGAAGATTTTTACATACATTTGTCTTTTTAAATGGCTTAGCCTGTAAACTCTAGGAACACAAATTGAAGATGTTCTGAGTTTCCACAGGAGCATTCAGGGTTTGGGGTCAGGAATTAAACAACAAATGTCATACTTAGGGCTCCATGTCCCGCTGACAGAGTGAATCCTGAGAGAATCCTTGCAATCATTTCAGGCATAAAGCAGAGTTTTCCAAACTCTACTTGTAGAAAGAACCTTCTAGAAAAAGACAACCTGCAGGATGAATAAGAAAACAAAGAAGGATTAATAGAATTCTTGTTGGTATAAGAGACTGCAAGTATTTTCCAGCATGGGTGTCTGCTTCCACATAAATATTTAAGTGTGTAACTACTCACCCACATCTGCAAATGTTGGTTTGTGTGGTTTACCAAAGGCCAAGGTGGGATGAGTTAGGGAGGCAGGGTTAGTCTCCATTTCAGTTACCTAGATAGGGTTGCCTTTTATGCTGCCAAGAAGGTCCCTCCTGCCTCTTGCTCACCAGATTCATGTCGGCTCCCATGCAGGAACACCAGCACTGTCTCAGCACACACAGGGAGGACTGCCGGAGCACTAGACTCTGATGGGGGCAGCAATCATAGCCAGCAACACAGTGATTTGCAGTTCTCTTCCTCTTCCCCCACAAAAAATCCCAAACTCAAACCTTCCCCCTCAGAAACCCCACAAAACCCAAAACAAACAACAAAATACAACAGTAACAATCAAACTGAAAAACAAACAAAATAAAGAAAGAGTATCTATAGAGTTGAGTTTTATACAAAAGCATTTGTCTGGCAAAAAGAAGGTGGGAACAGAAGCAGTCTGGGGACAACCAGTAATCTTAGGAAAAGAATCGGAGGAACTCAACAAACACTTTGGTAGGGAAAGCAGTAGGTAAAACCCTATATCTTCTCAGTCACCTACACAAAAAAAGATTTTAGAGAAGTACTTAAAAATATGCACCTTTATATCTCGAATTTTCAGTTTAGTCCAGAGACTGTCAGCAAGAGGAATAAAAATTTTTAAAATTAGAATAGAATAGAATAGAATAGAATAGAATAGAATAGAATAGAATAGAATAGAATGGAATGGAATACATAATGCCCACAAAATTCATGCTACTGTAGGACGGGCATTCTTTTAGCTACAAGTCACCCACTTTCCCCCAAAGAAGGAAAGTGCAGGTAGCCTATATTCAAAGAGCAGTGGCAGAATGCATTTTCTCTAATTCCCTCCATTATTTCACTGTTAGCTGGGGAAAACTGTTGGGCAGGATGTTAATAAGTGTCTGAAAGTAGGGTAGAAAAATTGTTTTGCAGGCTGAAATCTAGCCAAAGAGTCCTTTTTTCCTCACTGCTCTCACTTTTTGTTGACTGCCTCATGCATGCTATTTTATACCTGTATCTTCTCTGTATGATCACATTAATTACATTCCATCCATTCCACTTTGATATCTCATTAAAATCTTATAAATGATCATGCAGTGACCTTGAAGGACATGCATAATACATGAAAGTAAACCTGCAGTAAAATGTATTCTTTCACTCCTGACTGGCTACATCCCACATTTCTTTTTCCTATCCCCAATGACCCCAATATGGGGAGTTATGCTAGCTGAGCCAAGGTATGCAGTAGTGTGCAAATCCACTAACTCCATTAGCTTTCCCTACTGATGACAGCTGCAATATGTTAATGGCTTGTGTTTGGATGTGATGGCCCTGCTACTACTTAGGGCACTATGCTAATTACCATAAGATGGTGACAACAGGTGCAAGTGTCACTTCATATTATCATCATGTGTATGAGAAAAATAGCTAGCAGCACCAAAAGCAACTCAAGAAAATGTAAACTTTAGTCAGCAGCCTGTGATTCTCTGAAGAACTATTCTTTAATGCTTATGATTAAAGGATTTACAGACGGATATTGTTGCTTTTTCTGCAAGAACAGTAATTTTGAATTCATAGGGCTGTCTTCACAAGCTATTTAAAGTTATGTCTCAACAACACACGTTTATGTGGTAGTTCAAGTAAAATGTAGAAGTCCTGCATTTATGAAGGTTTCCTTACAGAATAAAAGTTTTACTAAGCCACATTTGCTGCAGTGAATACATATTGGAACAGACATGATTTCCAGCTGAATGAAATCACTGTGTTTCACTGGCCTTGTGCTCGTAACATAGCTCTGCTCTATTGTCAGATTTGCTTATGTATATGTATACTTTTCTTCCTCCCTCTTTGTCAGGGTTTAGTACACCCCTTTTTCTTGATAGACAGCAATTTACTGAAGCCCAGTGGTGGCCCGCCAGAAGGCTGAGCCAGCAAGATGGTTGCCATTTTACCCTTATCATAGTGTTGCTATCAGAAGAAAAATTTAATGGAATGCACATGGACACACCTTAATCCTTTGTTAGAAACAAAAATACCTTAGGAGGTAGTTTTATATGAAGTAGTGAATACCTATTCTATTTGGCAATTATTATTGAAGTAAAAAGGTTTTTCACAAAAATTTTTTTACTGTTGTTACAAACATTTGTCACTACATTACCCCCTGAGAAGCTAGTATTAAACCAGAAAAGAGAGCTATTTTTGAATTTCTAAATAAAATGGGCTGGTCCTGAGTTTCTGTATTGAGTACTCTCACAGCTCTTAGATTATGATGGGCATGTTGAAGAAGACACTTTTTTCATATAGGCTAAGCTGTGCAAATACAAAACGAAAATATAAGTTGTGTTTTGAAATAAAATGCAAAACTGCATATTTGAAGAACATTTCAACTTATACAGAAGGAAAAAAAGGATCATGGTTAATGTCTCTCAGCTGAAGAGCAACACACTTTTTGCCCAACTTGAAAGATTCTGTTTATAAATGCTACTGCATAGAACCGATGCTCAAGGGTGTCATGGTCCCCATTCTTTTCATAGCTGAGGCTCAGTGTGTGGACTCATCTCACCATACCTTATCCTTTCACTGTAGCCCTTCCACAGATAAAAATGAACACACAAGGGGAATAGAAATTTGTCTGTGGATCCCAGTGGATAAATTAAATGGCAGCAACTACAGACCTTGTGAGGTCTTGTTATCAGTAGAAACATGAAAATTTTCAGTCTAAACAGTATTACTCTTATCAACAGGATAACATTCTCTACTGATACCTTGCCTTCCTGCAAGGGTTTTTCTTTTTGTGACATGGAGTTTTTAAGTACCAGGGAAAGCAACATCCTATCTGATCTGAGAGGGGTATTTTCTCAGCCCAGAATATACTAACGCCGTGTTGTGATCAGCTTGGTAATAACAGATAAAAAATACTGCTGGGTAAAGACAAAGGAAAAGGTCAGTGATGATGAAATAAAAATAGTGCTGTAAATGCTTGAAGATTTGCACTTCGTGTTACTCCATGCTCCTTATTGATTTTAAGGCTGTGGCAGGAAATGATGATGACTGATTTTGATCTCTTGTACAGCCATAGCCACAGAATATGTATTTTTAATACATCCAGGTGATCAATTTGTTGTATTTCAGTTGAAATGCTTTTGTATCTTTTTTTAATTTAGCAGCAGCAATAGATACGATTAGAGAGGGATTAATAAAGAACAACAAATTATATGTGAATTTCTGAAAATAGTCCTTAAGAATGGAAAAGTAAATGAAAAAGCAATAGATTTATCATTTCATGATTTTATGCCTTTACACATAGCCGTACGTGACTGACATTACATTTATTTGTTGTGCATGAAGAAGTTCTGCTAAATGCAAGTGCATCTTGATTCATACTGTAAATCCTCAGAGCTCTAGAAACAGGGAGGAACAAAATTCAGTTCACCTGTCTGCATAAAGTCTAGCCAGTGTCACACAGTTATGTGTTGCTTTATGCAACCTGCTCATGTTCTCTTGTCCTGTATGTGCCACTGTCCTTTACATGACAGCTTTAATTGTTCCTCCTTGTGTCCCTGTCTTTCATTTGAGAATGCAGATATAAGATGGTTATGTCATACTAAAAAGTCTTATCTTCTTTCTTTATTTACATGAGCTAAGAAGTGTATATATGGAGATGTAATGTTCCTACACAGACTAATGTGCTTCAGGCCAAACTCAGCATATTCTGTGGGTAACCATATCCTAGTAGAAGAAATTACAAGGAATTTTCAATGGAGAATGAAACAATTTCTATTTCCGGTGCACTTTTTTACCTCCCCAAATTGCCAGATTATGAAGGGATTCACAACCCTAACACATGCATCTGTAGCTAAAATAGAAACCAAAAACATCAGAGTTGAAGAGATGAGTATATAAAGGGAGAACTTCCTCCTGAAAAAACAGCTTACTCCATGCCATGTGTGACCCAGAAGTCTTCTACATACAGGTGTATTTGAACATGTTAAGATAAATAATTAAGAGTCTTAATTTTTCCATGACAGTGAAGGTGTCCAGAAAAATCCCATGCTCTCCAAAAGTACATTATAAAACTATGAACTGATACCACAAAGTTAAAGAAGCTTCAGACTCTCCTCAGCAGCATGAACTGCTCCCTTGTCACATCAAGCTGCAGTGATTATGCTGCTATGAAGTTCCTTTCCCATATTCCTCCATGCAGCCAATTACAGGCACTGTAGCAAATCCTAGAGACCAGCCTTCACTTTGTTTAAACACACCAGCAACCACATTGAAATCAATGACAAATTTGCCTTGATAAACCAAGACCCAGAAATTCATCTCAAGACAAGACTTCCATCTATGAAAGAATGACCATAGAAGGAATGTGCTATTCCCTGATAAATCACTTAACTCCTTATCCTAAATAATCTTAACTACCACTTTTTAGTGATTATTTCCATTTTATTTGCTGGCTACTGCAAATATATCATCTGTGAGAAAGCCCTTTGTTCATACTTGGAATACACTCTGCAACCTTCTAGTCAATATCCTCTTTTGATCTTCTAAATAACTCTTGGAAATACACAATTTAAAAAAAATGTAAGTGCAAATCCCCCCCTTCCCTAAGCAGACCTATAAAAAATGTTGTTATTGTCACTGTGTTGAAGCACATTGTCTGAATTACATTCCCCCTGTTGAGACCTAGCCTGAATGGATTGTAACTGCAGTATGTCCAACTGTTTCTTAAATAATTCCCATTTTTTTTCAGCACGAGGTTTCCTACACAGTCATGAGATCTGGCATCATTGCCATCAAGATCATTCAGCTGTTTATGTTACCACAAGCTATTCCTTCTACTTGAACTGAACGTGTAAGCAATTTATATTGTGGCATATAATGAAAACCTGTTAATCTTCCAGAAAAACATCCCTAATTGATATAGTCAGCTCCATCGAAACGCCTTGTAGTATTAAAAGTTTTGTAGAACTTCACTGAGACAAAACTAATTTTGTTGCTTCATCTTCTTTTCTTTTCTGTATTGTGAATATGTGATCCCTAAATCAGCCCTGCTCCATTTATCAAGATGGGCTGATTTTCTAGTTCTGGGTGCCAAGAACGTCTGATCATGAAGTTCAGTCAATAAACTGACTTCAGTAAGTAAGCAATTATGCATTGCCTCTGGAAACATGCTTCCCACCTTACAGGTTTTGCATACTTGTTATCCCAGTAAGTATCTGTGAAATTAAAATCCCCCATGATCAAAGTTTCAGGTTTTTTTATAAGTATCTCTTAGCTGTAAACATGTTGTTTGTTTCAGTTATTCTAAAACACAATTTACAAGGTAAAGTGTCTACAGTCACCACTGTAAGTTGTTTCTTTTAATCAAACAGCTATGTACCAGAAAAGTGAAACACTATTTTGCATATACACAGTTAAAATATACAAGCCACAAACAATAACGCTTCCTCTGAGCTCATGGTTTATTAAATGCAACAAAATTAAAACGACACAAATTTTGCTCTAACCTATGAACAGCCAAGAAAGACCAAGCATGCCACCCCTATGTCATTTACTTAAACACCAAAAAAATTACCATCTCCAAAGTCTTTTTATTAGGGGTAGGATAAGTACTGTGCAGGGGTTTCAGAGTAAAAAAACTAATTTGGAGCAATGAAATTAAGTATACAATTCTAATATAAAAAAAAACAAAACAAAACCTTGAGCAAGAATTAACTAAATACATATGCATTTTAAGATTGAAAAGAGAGATTAAAAAAAAGGTTGTAGTTTTGAATTTCTGCCTGTGTTTCAATACAGTACTTTAATGTCCCAAATACCAACATATTAAACCAAAAAGTATAACTTTGGGTTGAAGTATTTCTTTTTTTTTCCCTTTTCTTTACCTTGAACATAAAATTAGGACACTGAATTTGCAGAAAGTTATTTATAGTGGAGAAATACATACCAGAATATTTGAAATTTCTACCTGAATAAGTGTTGGCGGGTCGCTTATTTTGACTGTTTGTCACCTACCTAGTGCCACACTGAGGCTTCAGGAAGCTACAAAGTAGGCCTAGATGTTAATTGAATAGACAGGCAAAATGATAATTTGCATTTTTCTCTAATCTTTCTTCTCCCACACCTTCCCTGCTACTTTCTTACTTGATTGCTGTGGAAAACACCATCATCCTACTTACTGTTCAAGCCCATAAACAAGTCTTCAGCTTGGATCTCTGCCTAGGTACTGTCATCTAAACTAATGTATTTGAGATTCTATTTTTAAACAGCAGAAGACAAGTCCTTTCCTGCCCACTTACACAGAAAAGCTTTTTATCACTTCATTTCTATATTGTTCCTACTTTTTAATCTCTGTCCTTGACAAACATAATGTTTCCTCACTTATATATTTGCTGCAGACTGCATCCGTACCTGGCATTTTAATCACATTTGGCTTGTTCCATAGGAATATTTTGCCAGTTACATCAATTTTAAAGCTTTTT
>VXBB01010162.1:38287-118459 GCA_013399915.1 Illadopsis cleaveri | reverse complement strand
TATAAAAAATGTTGTTATTGTCACTGTGTTGAAGCACATTGTCTGAATTACATTCCCCCTGTTGAGACCTAGCCTGAATGGATTGTAACTGCAGTATGTCCAACTGTTTCTTAAATAATTCCCATTTTTTTTCAGCACGAGGTTTCCTACACAGTCATGAGATCTGGCATCATTGCCATCAAGATCATTCAGCTGTTTATGTTACCACAAGCTATTCCTTCTACTTGAACTGAACGTGTAAGCAATTTATATTGTGGCATATAATGAAAACCTGTTAATCTTCCAGAAAAACATCCCTAATTGATATAGTCAGCTCCATCGAAACGCCTTGTAGTATTAAAAGTTTTGTAGAACTTCACTGAGACAAAACTAATTTTGTTGCTTCATCTTCTTTTCTTTTCTGTATTGTGAATATGTGATCCCTAAATCAGCCCTGCTCCATTTATCAAGATGGGCTGATTTTCTAGTTCTGGGTGCCAAGAACGTCTGATCATGAAGTTCAGTCAATAAACTGACTTCAGTAAGTAAGCAATTATGCATTGCCTCTGGAAACATGCTTCCCACCTTACAGGTTTTGCATACTTGTTATCCCAGTAAGTATCTGTGAAATTAAAATCCCCCATGATCAAAGTTTCAGGTTTTTTTATAAGTATCTCTTAGCTGTAAACATGTTGTTTGTTTCAGTTATTCTAAAACACAATTTACAAGGTAAAGTGTCTACAGTCACCACTGTAAGTTGTTTCTTTTAATCAAACAGCTATGTACCAGAAAAGTGAAACACTATTTTGCATATACACAGTTAAAATATACAAGCCACAAACAATAACGCTTTCTCTGAGCTCATGGTTTATTAAATGCAACAAAATTAAAACGACACAAATTTTGCTCTAACCTATGAACAGCCAAGAAAGACCAAGCATGCCACCCCTATGTCATTTACTTAAACACCAAAAAAATTACCATCTCCAAAGTCTTTTTATTAGGGGTAGGATAAGTACTGTGCAGGGGTTTCAGAGTAAAAAAACTAATTTGGAGCAATGAAATTAAGTATACAATTCTAATATAAAAAAAAACAAAACAAAACCTTGAGCAAGAATTAACTAAATACATATGCATTTTAAGATTGAAAAGAGAGATTAAAAAAAAAGGTTGTAGTTTTGAATTTCTGCCTGTGTTTCAATACAGTACTTTAATGTCCCAAATACCAACATATTAAACCAAAAAGTATAACTTTGGGTTGAAGTATTTCTTTTTTTTTCCCTTTTCTTTACCTTGAACATAAAATTAGGACACTGAATTTGCAGAAAGTTATTTATAGTGGAGAAATACATACCAGAATATTTGAAATTTCTACCTGAATAAGTGTTGGCGGGTCGCTTATTTTGACTGTTTGTCACCTACCTAGTGCCACACTGAGGCTTCAGGAAGCTACAAAGTAGGCCTAGATGTTAATTGAATAGACAGGCAAAATGATAATTTGCATTTTTCTCTAATCTTTCTTCTCCCACACCTTCCCTGCTACTTTCTTACTTGATTGCTGTGGAAAACACCATCATCCTACTTACTGTTCAAGCCCATAAACAAGTCTTCAGCTTGGATCTCTGCCTAGGTACTGTCATCTAAACTAATGTATTTGAGATTCTATTTTTAAACAGCAGAAGACAAGTCCTTTCCTGCCCACTTACACAGAAAAGCTTTTTATCACTTCATTTCTATATTGTTCCTACTTTTTAATCTCTGTCCTTGACAAACATAATGTTTCCTCACTTATATATTTGCTGCAGACTGCATCCGTACCTGGCATTTTAATCACATTTGGCTTGTTCCATAGGAATATTTTGCCAGTTACATCAATTTTAAAGCTTTTTCCTCTTTTTACCAAGAAGATCCCTCACATGAAGTGCCAGAGGTTGCAATAAATTCTCAGGTTAACAGTTTCAAAAGCTTTCCATGTTGCTGCTTAGAAGATCCCCCATTCTTGAAAAACTAAGTGTCCATTCTCCTTTAAATTCCTCACTAAAAGTCTCTCTGATTGCAAACGTCTCGGGAGAACAATGCAATTATTAGATGAAGGCTTCACTTGCCTTCTGTTTTTTCTCCACATACCGTCTGTATACCCTGTTTATCTCTCTTGCTTTACCGTGCTTGAGCTCTGTCTGCTCTTTGGAGCAAGGATCATGCATTTGTTTATGCTCATATGACCACAAAGTTCTGGTCACTTTGCGCCCCTAGCAGGGAACAGCCCAGACAGAGACCATCAGGGGAAAATCCATGTCCCCTGCACACAACAGTGTGACCAGGGTGCTCTGGGATGTCTCATGTGGAAGAACATTTTTAGGCGGCCCTACTCAATCCACAGTGAATGCAATAGTAGTTGAAATGCCTAGCTGACATACACATGGCTACATTTAAATCTTTTCTGGTTTAAGAGAATCTGGAGCTGAATTTCACCTCTGCTGACTACTGTTGCTAAGCAGTATGTTGGTCTATCCTCTTCCCATGACATTTTGTTGAGAAAAAGCTGGAGATACTAGTTCATCTTTTCTGCTAATCAAAACCCAACAGCCTTTCCTCAGACTCAGTTTTGCTCTGAATTTAAGTATTAGGTTTACTCTAAGTACCTCTACCACCTATGCAACAGTCATTCTTTCCATGGTCAAAGCCCCCAGAGGTAGCAGTTTGTCAACCCTGTAGTTTCCTGCTGAACAAGGATTTGTGACAGGTGACTGACATGAGGGAAAGACTGCCAGTTTCTCTACCCAATTTCCTCTGCTGTTTCTGGTAGAAGATGGCTTTTTCAGACAACTTGCCTTGCTGTTCACAAAGCTGTATCATCACTAACACTGAAATGATCAAAAAGACTGCTCGTGTCACTGCAGTTATTTTCGGGAAAATTAGAAACAAAGACAAAGGGAGATGAAAGCTCCTGTGAAAATATCTTTGAAAAGCATTTAACTTAGATAAACCTGTCCATTTTTTCTTGCCAATGGAAAAAAAAGAGCAATCCCTTTAAAGTCAGAACCTTTGAACCACAGTCTCTGAAGAGCATTCAGGTAAAGCTGTTGAAGTTTGATGCAGTAGGAGAAGAAACAAACTCAAAGAGGGTTGATTTTGCCATCCTAGAAAGGATGTGTCTCTGGCCAAAATAATTTTCTTTGTACCAATCTCCCTGTTTGATATCTTATACAAGACCTCATTTGTTAAGACTTCTTTGTTAGACTTTTCTTCATTGTAAATTGAACAACTAGAGATGATGATGATGATGATGATGACAAAATTGATAGATCTGCAAATGGAGGCAATGAGGGAAGAGAAAACAGTATGAAGACTTTTGGCCAATAAGGACAGAAAGGAACTAGAGATGTTTTGGTGCTAGCAAGAAGGAGAGCGAAGCAGAACTGATAAAAAATGGGATGTAATCAACGGTCAACAATTACTGCATTAAAAAATTTCCATTCTGCTTCTAGGGGAAGCAAGTGCAACAAACGGGAAGGGGAGAGAAAAGAGTGAGGATTGAGAAAATAAGTCAAAGTCACTAATCAAGTTTCAGTCTAAGGATTAGCTTAAAAAATGGAAAATCTTAGATACTTTGCTCTGGAAGTAGCCTGGTAGCTAGCTAGATTTGCAGGAAGACATTGCTTTCTCCATAAAACAAAAGAAAAGACAGGGGAAAAAAGATGTAATTTCATCTTCTTCCAGAATTTGTGCTCTCTGGAGAGCCAGGTAACATGCTTCCAACATCTTCTGGTCAGTTTTGCATTATGGTGAGTTTGGAAACCCTTTGGCAAATTCACAGTCCTATAGGTGTTACACTAAAAGAAAGAAGCATCTGCTGCATTATGTAGCCGCTTGCTATCCTGGTGGAACCAGCAGAGATACTATTAAGCAGCAGTGATTAATCTTTTCACAGCACGATTCCCCACAGTGAGAGCTAAGCTAGAGGCTGAAGAAATATGGAGATTTTTTTTTCCCCATTACTTTGCTGTTCACCACAATAAGGTTTCTTTTCAAGTTTTCAGCTCTCATTAAATATGTTTTTTGGGACTATGAAAAGATTGAATAAATCAAGTTTATTTTGTGAATATTTTAACCTTCTGTCAACCTCCCAGTATTTCTTTACTTCACTTCACCTCAAAAAATTTTTGAGAGAGAAAATATTAAAAATACACCATTTGCACCTTCTTTTTCAAATCCATCCTCTTCTCTGATTTAACATAAAGGGATCCTATTAAAATTAGTTTAATGTCTTGGCCCTTGTATACAACATTTGTCTTATACATCCCATTTTATGTGGAAATGGAAGTGGAATAAGAGGCTTCATGTACTGCATAATACTGTCTCTTTCAAGGAGATGTCCTCATTCAAGGAGCTGTGCATTTCTTTTCTGCACTAGTTTCATTGAAGAGGTTTACTGTATCCTGACTGGCTTTAATTTTTGTCTCTAGTACTGAAAATAGAAATTTTTCTTTATGTACCAAGGGAGTTCACTGGCTGTTCTGAATAGACACTCTAATGTGGGTTAGACCCACATATCTGAGGGCCAGCCTGCAGAGATGTGGCTATAAAATAAGCGAGACGGCTGATCGCAGGTGCTTTGGAAAATAAAGATGGTTTTAATAAAGATGGAAAATAATACAAAAACAAAATAACAAAGCCGAATGCAGCACAGAGAAAAACTCCTTGCTGCTACAGCACCTCTAAATGCCAGAGGCTAAAGCGAAAAGTGTGCAGTTCTCTTGCTCTTTCTTTTTTATACTCAATGGCTTAAGTAGACTTTTTGGCCCTTGGCCCAATCAGAAATAACAACATTCTTTGATTAGCACTTTTAGGGTCCAATCTACATTTCTGGGCTTGTTTCCCGCCAAAAGCAAAGAGAAACCCACAGAACTTTCTAGTTAACTTCTTAACATAGAAAAAGTAAGGTGAGACCCTGTCCCTATAAGGAAACACCTGTTAAGGGTACAGGGATTGCATTCCTACACTCTAAGACTACTTCATATTCTGTTACCATTGAGTTATTGAAAATATGAATTAATGCCACTGAAATCAAAAGATGTTTACGAGTATAAAACTGACATGAATCAGCTCAGGAACAAACTCATGTCTGTAAGCTCAAATCATGTGTTTGGTTCAGATGTAATACTTAGCCAGAAGTAATATTTAAACTGAATCAAGATTAAGGAACTGATTCTGACATTTTTATACTCATATTGAGAGCTTCTGTGTTGATCACTGATTCCAGGGTGAATATATAACTGTAGAGAATCAGCGCATTGAACACATTATCTTTTAAATTCCGTTTTCTTGTAACTCTTGCTTTGCCCTGGTGTCAGAGCCCAAAGGCATTACTGTAGAGCCCAGGTCAGAATTACATGGACTGCCTCCAACAGTAAAATGGAATAAAATCAATAACAGCCCCCAGGAAGTTCAATAGCTAAAGGCTCTATCCTAGACTGTGTGCACACAATGTAGTCAACTAGAGATTCTTTGGAGTATCTGAGATAAAAGTTTGGTCTGTAAGTCAGGCCATTAGTGGCATAACACAGAAGTGAAATTATTTTGTATTTGAGCTTTTCATCTCATACATTTGTCAGTTGTAAACTTCATGATGTCGATCATTTCCCTGGCTATAAAACATCTGAAATCTAGTTTCTTAGGGGTCTTTGAAATGTAGCACCTGTGTTTGCAGTCATGCAGTAAACATGTAAATGTACCATGAATTAGTGTGAACTGGTTGATTTCCTGGTGGAACCACAGATGAAGCTATTCATGGGGGAATATATGCACTCTCTTTGTAATGTGGGCTTAAAGACCTTTGTAATGTGGGCTTAAAGACCTACAACAGTTAACTCCATGTTTGCATGATGTCTGCCTGCCCTTGCAGGGAGTGTGAGCTTCTACACCAGGAGTGACACAATATAGCTCTGTAATCCGAGAACTATGGCTCACTGCAAATTGAGTCCCAGGCCTCCTGTCTGTGCATGGCACCTATCAGTAAGGTAGACACATACTTTCTGTTCTCTTTCATATGGTGATGAAGGGCAGCTGAGGGGCTCCTCTGTGCTGCTGCTGAGTCTGGAAATGACTAAGAAAAAGGCTGAACAACACCTTTGGAAGGAATGAGACAAGTTTGAAGTAAAAGCGTTGATCTGACAAGTACAAATCTGATAGCTGAAACTATCACACTGCTTTGGTACTAAAAAAGCAGGGGAGGAATAGGAGAAGAAAGATCAACTACTGCACTGCAGCAGTTTACCTGGGGCTGAGGAGATCTCTCTTCTAATATGACCTAGTTTGTTCAACCTTATCCAGAAGGAAGATAACAACAGATCTCAAATGACATAGCACTTACAGGTATTTTAAAAAGTGTTGAATGAACAGTGTACCCCTTCCTCACCCACAGACTGCAAGTGAACAATTTCTGTTCCATAACTCAGCAGCTCTTTAACTAGTTGTTCAAACTATCTGCAGATGTCTTCTGCTCAAGATTCATTAAGGACCAAATATCTTCTTTCTTTCTGTTGGGTTTCACTTAGGATACTTCACCGAGTCTAGAATGAATCTTTAAAAACTACTTCATTGTAACAGATGACAGATGTAAGCACATTACTGACATTCAGTAATGACATTCTGTTCAGCAAATCTGAGACTAGAAGGCAGTTCCTAATACAAAGATAGTTAAAAAATATATATATATATCAAAGTTGTATTTTTAAATACAGTCTGCTCTTGAACTTTTTTCCAAAGTACATTACAGACTTAATAAATGCTAAGAGGCTCTACTGTATGACTGTGGGAGATAAGTACAGCTTGAAAAATACTGGAGTATCATCATTTCTCCCAGAGTTGGAAATACTGAATTTACATCTCATTGTAATCCATTCATTGGTTTATAGACCTCCAGTTCTCCAGGGAGCATCACAAATTCTGATGATTTCCCTGAGTGCTGGATTTTGCATTTGAATCTCTGATTTAGCTGAAAGATGTATTAAGAAATCTCATGTAGCCAGGGAGTTCCCTATTGGCTACACATCTGAGGAGGCTCAGGAGCACAAGTTATTCCAGCAATGATATGGAATAAATTACACTCAGTAATTTGCCTCTAGATCAGCCTTTCTCCACACAGTGGAATAATGTATTCATCTGGACAAGCACGCCCCATTTCAGAGAGTGTTTTATGCAGGGTATATATTTTACAAGAGAGCAGAATAGATCAAATATTTGGCACAGAGACTTACTTTTACAATCCCTCAAGAAATAGCACTTATTTCAATTTGTGGAGGTTTGCACTGTCAACTGAAAAATTCATTTCTTAACCATCTCTGTGACATCAGTACTTGGATTAATCACTTCTTCGAATAACTTTTCAAAGAACTTTGACTTTAAAGATAAACCGTAGATAATTGCAGATGGGAAAGGTATTCAGATCTCAGGATTTAATCTGTTATGGGTAAGACACAAAGACTTTGATACTTTGGTTTAGGTAGACACGACTACCCTGACAGTTATGGATAAATGTTTGAATATTAAAATATGTTCTTCACTTACCACTTAAACTCCTTCATGGTAAGATTTTTTTCCTTTTATCTCAGTGTTTTTCTGCCTGAATGATAGGCCTGGGTTTCCTCAGTTCCGTAATGAGCTCATAGTAGGAACAGCAAGCATCCCAGCTATCCCTTGCTGGTTATTCAGTGTTACTGAAATCTTCCTATGTTTAAAAACTTAAAGGCTCCAGCACTACAGAGCATATACTGAATCCTGCAAATTTAAATGTCCTGGATAACATTCAGTCAGTCTGATGAAAACCCCAGACACCTGATGGCCCAACAGAGAGATTAAAGAGTTATAA
This sequence comes from Illadopsis cleaveri, assembly GCA_013399915.1. Classification (NCBI taxonomy): domain Eukaryota; kingdom Metazoa; phylum Chordata; class Aves; order Passeriformes; family Timaliidae; genus Illadopsis; species Illadopsis cleaveri. The sequence goes on along the minus strand of VXBB01010162.1, from coordinate 110,610 downwards.
CAAGCAACTTCTGATTTCAAAGGACTCTAGCTATTTTAAGGGCAACATACTGCTATAGAAGACAAAAAAAAATCTTTCAAGAAAAGAATTCCTTCAGGACCTTTCACAAACTGCAGCCTTCAGTCTGGAAATTCAGAGTTCTTATTTTGACAAAAGTCACTCTTTTCGTACTAATACCAATAGACCTTAACAGGGCAAAGGAGGGACGTTCTGATTTCTACGCACAAATGAAGTTGTCATGTCCAAGCATCCTGTCAGATGATGAGAAAATTAGTTCAGCTAAATCTCATCCTTCTGCTGAAAACTTGCTCAGTCTCCAAAGTTTCACCCTCCATCAATGCTGAATTGCTTGCCTGTATTTCCAGGTTATCTCCATGCAATGTCAAAATACTGCAAACAGCGCTGTTCGTACAGCAACTCTGGCAGCACCCAACCCACAAAACACTTGAAATGTGGTGCAAAATTTTGTTCACTTGGCATGAGAATTCCTGCCCTCTCTCAGGCCTTCTCTAACCAGATGTTCACATCATTCCTACTGACATTGGTGGGAATTACGATGAACCCAGAGGAAAAGCTGATTAAAAACAAATGGTGTTGTATAGCTTATAATATATGCTTCAGTCAGAAAAGGAGGAACTTAGCTTGTTACTTCACATAAGTCATAGGGAAGGGTGCTAGGAGAAATCTCTTACCTGGCTGAAATCTTGGTGTGAATGAACTTGTAGAATGGATGATCCAGAGGAGTTTCTGCAGTGTTGAATTCTTCAAGCATCAGAAATGTCGTGAAACACCTAAATTAGGTAAAACATATCTTCCTTTCCCTCTGAAGTCCCTGTGGAAAGGCATAACTCCAGAAAGTGAGCTCAGACTATTTAGATTCTAAAAGAAATGTAGAAGTCTTTTCTATTGCAATAATTGGAACAGGATGTTCACAACATCCATGCCTCATATTATCTGAAGATGATATTTCATTCTTACATTCTCTGTGTACTTCAGAACATTACCTTANTATGGATGCTATGTTAACAAAATATTTGTTAATGGATTTAATCAGTTTTTTTAGAGACCTTTAGAATATTATATGAATTAACATAAGTGTATAGAATTCCTTTGATTTATTGGAATCTTCAGATGCTACTCTTACCCACTCACATATGTGAATGAATCCAACGCTTAAAAATATTACCTCATACTTTATATATACACGAACTGGGTTAGATGAAATACTTTCTCTCTAATATTTAGAACTGAAAATAATAGGTAAAATATGAATTTTATTTTCTAGTTCTATCATTGTGAACAATTGGTTTATTTATTCTACAGGTTTTTTCCTCCATCAGTAAAAAAGCATCCTAGAACAATATAAAGTACAACACAGGAAAAAAACCAAAACAGTATGGAAAATAGAAAAAGTACAAATTTTTTATCAAAACAGGTCATATCTACTCAGCCTGAGCAATTTCATTTTCCGTGTTTTGTGGAACATAAATGTATAATATGTATCTATATTGCTAACAAAAATTCAATTATTTTGAAGCACTAATAATAAAATTTGATTAGACAGTTAACAAAATGAAATTTTGAATAATGACTGAGAAGCCATGTTTCAATTCCCTACGTGGATGTGATTTCATTAAATTGTTGTGGACTTTTTTCTGAACATTCTTCCTTATAAACAGCCCAAGAATCAAACAGGATCCATAGAAAACTTTAAGTTACCAACAAACAAATAATAGCAGAAACTTCTTCTTTTCTATGCGGACCAGAATGAGGGTCTGGAGAGGGCATTTACAGATTAAAAAATAATACTGCTTCATAAGATAACATTTTCCATAGGCATTTCTCCAACCATTTCTTTTTGAAACTTGAAAAATACTGATGTTTTTATTTGAAAATTCTTCCCTGAGAGAAAATTTGCCATATCTCTTGAAAAATTATAATGGATATTAACTTTCAGTATTAAAAATGTATATTGGATGTTGCATCTGAATTTGTCTGTCTTCAAGTTCTTTTAACCTTCTCTTTGATCAGCTGGAAAGACAAGTCTCCCTGAGTTGTACACCACTTTTAAGTGAATTTCTGCTCTGTGAGCATACCCACAGCCTTTTTCTGTTGTTGGTTTTCTAGTAGAGGAAAAGAGGATTTGGCTCAGAATTTTGGAAAGGTGTGTTCATTACTAGCTAATCTTGTCCCTTCTTTGCCTCTCTTCAGATATCATGCTGCTTTTCTCTGAATTGTCAGACCTCATCTTTTTGCTCTGTGAGCCACAGTCATATCATATGGCTATCACAGTTGTAATCCAACACTCCTTTTCAATCCCATTCTCTTTCCATAGGTAATTCTAGCTCCCCGATCTTAATTACTTAGTCTTTTCTTCACTGTGTTTTTGTTCAATCCACTTTGGACAAAATTTCCTCTCCTGAGCTTCTTGCTCCAGCACCATTGTCTGTGCAAACTGTCAGTTTTAGGTCTATGAAATCTCTTCTCAGTATTAGCTCATTTTCACCAATTCTGATTACAGTTTCCTTACCTTACCAGCACAAGTATCTGTCAATGCACCCCCTGGCTAAGCAGGTTTCAATTACCCAAACTTCGCTCAGCCCCTCTCCCTGGCAGAGCTGGGAAGACTTCACGTTCTGAAGCCATGACACCACTGGAGCTTCTAAAGGAGTAGGTCACAAGTATTTATTTTCTAGCAGACAGATATTAGTGATTGTTTGCTTTTTATAATAGCTTCTACTTCGAGAAACAGCTGAGCAGTTTTTTACGAGTTGTATCCCAGAATTTTGTTCTGAAGATTTCAGGCCACTGTTAGAATTCGATGAATTGTTTAGGAACTGATAATAGTTCATTGTATCAGACAGGAATCATTTATGTTACTGTAGTGATATCAATTCTATCAATCCCACAGTACATAAGCCCAAAGCACCAAAGTAGATTATATATCTTCCCAATCAGAAAGACTTAAGTATATGCTTTAAAGACCCATCTGACTCATGAGAGGTTTACAAAAACTGTTGGCAATGTTTAGTTTCATCATCAATTACACAGGTTTTGTTTCAATCTCCAGCAAGGGAGTATAACTGCTTTGTGAAAGTTTAAAGCTTGACCCTCATTAAGCATCTGAGGTAAAATAATTGAAACGTCTGAGATTCATAATGTGTCTGGCGTGAGATTCTTTCCTTCTAACTTAAACCACTGAAAAAGATGTCTAGTGTAAGCTAATATTATAACATCCATAGTAATCAGCAGAGAGACACAGCATCTAGTAATTCATCCTGTTTACTCTAGACACCTACCTGAGGAAGGATCAGATCACCCTCTAGCAAACTCTACATTCAATCCACCAACTGCAGATGTAGCCCACAAAAGACTAAATGCCTACATTACGAGAGCTAATAAAGTGAGATGAATCATACTCTGAGAATATAAGAGGATAGATTTATGTTTATTCTTTATTGAAAGAGACTTTTTATAACACTGAGATATCTCTTTGATTTGTGACAATTACTATAGTTTTAAATCCTATATTCTGAGGCAATTTCTGTATTAAAAGATATGTTATTCTGATGCTGTAATTTAACAAAGGTATTTCATTTGCAAATGTTCTTTATCAAGGTACACAATTTCTCCCACCAAGGAATTCATATCTGCTAGATATTCAGCAGTAAAACTGCTGGGACTGAAGAAGTGGCATTTAGCTGGAAGAAATGAAATGTTGAGTATGCAAATGGGTCATGGATGTTCATTTGTTCTCAGCCTTGCAGGAAGCATGTCTTTATTCAATACTGCACATACTTGGGAATGACCCAGAATATAATATTTGTGCATTTACTCATCTGTGCAAGTTAACATGTCACCAAAGCATCAGAGAGGTTAAATTAGACAGAGGGATAACAGCAGATTATGAAAATCACAAAATTGTTGGGAAAATGCTCTGTCTTGACAATTCAGGGACAATTTGGGGTTGTTTTATGACGACAGCAACCTGTAGCTATGAAAAATGCTTTCATTTGTTCTCAATGTGAAGTTAGTCTTGTAAAGCTGGAAGAGTCTTTATAAGAAAGGAAGGGGCCAAAGTGGTAGAAGTGTTTGGGTCATTGCCCTCTTTCTCTTTAAAGATTTGCAGCTTTGCAGTCTGATTGACTGAGAGCGAATATCTAGAAAGGAAAACAGCACTCAAGTCCTACACTAGTATTAATTTAAAAATAGCTGTACAGCATTTCATATGAGGCATTCATCCATCTCTCCTTTAATTTTAACTGTTCATTATCATTAAAACCATTGACACTGATATGTGCACAAACACAAAACCTAAGAATTTTGAAATATGTCATGTCAAATGTTTCTGTTTACAGATAGACATAATTCAACCAAAAGGATATTTTTGTTACTTTGGAAAATGCTTACAAATTTCAGTATGCAGGTTTCTGCTGTTATCACAATATAGACTGCTGTATTTTTACATTACAGCACAGATCAACAGGCACAATCTTGAATGCAGTCTCGTGAGACCAGAAATTTGAATTTATTTCAATATTTTGAGGTTAACTGTACTTTTCTGTGCCCTATTTTCTTGCCTATCTACCCGGTATTTTGATAGGCACAGAGAAGTCCCAAACTCCAGAGAACTGTTCAAATGATTCTAACCATGTTAGGAAAGGAAACTGGTTGTCAGCAGGCAAATGAAGAGGGCGGTTGGCATGGGATAATGATGGCTGCTGAAGGACCCCTGGTCAGATGTAACAACTGAAAATCACATAAATGCATAATAATTGGCCTCACTGGCTGGAATTAATGAAAATTATCAAAACTATTTCTGCTCAAACTCCTCTTGATATTTATATCTAATTCACCATGGAGTACACTTTTTAACTTGTTTTAATGAAACAAAAATGTTCATTTCAAAGAGATAAGCACTTCGGATTTTAGAAATAATATATAAAGTGGCCATTTATTCCTCTAAATGCCTAGACTTTTGAACAGGTGATTCTGTATTGGAAAAGAAATCGTTTGTCTGTAATAGTCATCTAAGTGCCAAAGTATATTGCAATGCTCAACAAATATCAAAACTCCCAAAATGCTGACTACAGAGCTACTGAAAAATTGTTATTGAAGATGCAGAGTAATCTGACTTTGTTGGAGATGTAGATGAAGGGCAGACATGCCATAAAGACAGAACCAATCTCTCATCTTATGAGACAAGCTATTTTCCTCAGGTCCTAGCTGAGAAATTTTGCTAGGCTGAGAAGCATCATGGATACCTACGCATAAAGAATAACACTTTCATTCTCCAGTATGATCACATCAGTACTTATTGTCATGGAGACACCAGTAATTAATTAAAAGGCCGTTTTTCTCAAGAGAAATATGTTATATTGTGGGTTTCAGAAACAAGTCTTGAGGGTGGCATGTTCCAGTGCAAACAGGTGTAAAATTTAAAAGTACATAATATATTTTTTTATATTTTAAGCCATTATTCTTTTTGAAGCAGAAGTCAGCAGAAGCAGATGGACTGTCTTGGTCATTACACACTCTCACAGGTGAATTTCATCTGCTGAAGACAAACACAGGTCTTCAGGGAAAGATGCTGCATATCTTTTCTTGGGAATGAACAGAACAATGTATTCAGGGTTACAATTGATATTTCAATTTGAATAGGCATTTCCTTCAGTTGTGTTTTGTAAGAATATCATACAAATTAATCCTAGTGCTTGGCTGTGTGAAAACTACTAGCTCCTGTAAGTACAATATTATAGAAAGTGTACTTTTGAAAGAGGCAATATCAAGATTTTCTCTCAGTAATTAACTGCAGCTACTGTTAAACCATTTTGGAGTAGCTATGTTTTCATGAGAAAATGTGAGTCCATGTATTGTGTGCTCCTGCAATTTGGTCTTGCAAAATGAGGGGAGACCCCATTTTGGCCTTCCAGTACTTAAAAGGCAATTTGTAAAAGTTAGATACAGTGACTTTTTACATGGGCAGATAGTGATAGGACAAGAGGGAATGGTTTTAAACTGGGCAAGAATAATGTTATATCAGACATGAGGAAGAAATTCTTTAATCACAGGGTGGTGTGGCACTGGAACAGGTTGCCTAGAGAAATTCTGGATGCTCCAGTCCTGGGAGTGCTCAAGGCCTGGTTGGATGGAGTACTGAGCAGCCTGATCTAGTGGGTGGCACACCTGCTCATAGTGGGGGGGAGCTGGAACTAGGTCTTTAAGATCCCTTCCAACTCAAGCTCTTCTATGATTCAGTGATTCTTCTGATTATTTCTACCAGTAACAAGAAATGACTGTACCATAGCATGGTCTCAAAGGCAGTGTCTGTGTAAACAGTTAACAGTTCATACTCTGTTATCTGTGGATAAGTCTCTTTTCTCAGTTCTGCATGGCAGAGCCCTTCACATTGTTTAGCCTCTTAACTCAGCACAGCATATGTGCATAGATTTAATATTAAGCACACCTTGAGACAAATTTAGACCCTCAGTCAATTACGAATTGCATACAACTCATTTGCTATGTCAAGCACAGGCTGAAGTGCTCTGCCAAGCTGGGATATAGGTATCTAGAGTGAAAAAAGATGTATTCCGAAAGTTTTTCAAGGTAAGAGGGGAGAAAAAACATTACAATTTTTTTCACATATGACACAACTGCTAAACTTGGCTTCCTGCAGATTTTCCTGTGCCTCTTCTTTCCTAAAAGTAATCCTTACTTCCTTCCCACATTTCCCCATTGCACATTTTACTTTCTCAAACTTCCTGTTTCCCTGTTTGCAACCTCTGCTCTCACAGTCTTGCACCCACATTCCTCTTACACACATGCACCACAGCTTTTTCCTCTTACCCAGGAGGAATGCAGCACTGTGCTGGGATGCTTAGTGTGATGACTGAGTAGACTGGCCAAACTACATCCTAGCTGAGCAGATCACCCCTGAATTCAGAGGGCTTTGATTGGAATCTCTTTCTAGCACAGTACTTGTCCCTTCTTTATAGTTACCCATTAACATGTCACTGTTGCTTCTTAACTGTCTGTCACTAAGTCAAAAAGTAGCACAACAGCAGCAGAAGATAAAAAACTTATCAGGACTGAAAGGCTACTACGACATAAGACTGTTGGAATGCCATATTTACCTAAAGGCATCAGACTGAAAAATTGCTTATAGAAACTATTTATTTCTTAGTTACTTCCACAAAAATTAAACTTTTATTACTTTTTTGGACATGACAATACCAAGCTTGAATAAAACATGACAGTGATGCAGTGTACAAAGACAAATACTGTCGCACTGAAAACTGGAAAAGTTGCCTAGGACACTTAGCGAGATGAACTCACCCTGATTCTCCACAGGTTTCCTGACACCACTCAGTTTTAGTGCACTAAAATTAATCACTGAAATTAACCACTGACACAGGCCTACTACATCCATAGGCGCATCAATCTTGATTGTTTCCTCCTCACTTGGTATTATTTAAAGACTCTCTCACAGTCTGTTGTATCACCACTTGCATAGACTGTGGGTTAGTTCTCATTACAAAAAAAACAGGTGCAAAGCATACTTCAAAGGTACTTTTAAGTACACATAATAAATTGTCAATAAAAAATAAATTAATACACTTAAAAAAAATTAAAATATCCTCCATAAGGGGATAGCATATCTTCAGGATTTACCTGAAAGATAGTTTAAAACTGTGATACACTTAAGAGGCAAGGATTAGTATGAAGAAAAAACCCCTACATAAATAGTTGCTAAAGCTGAATCTACTATGCATATCCAGAAAGTGATGTACAAGTCCAAAACTGCTATCCTGATTGATTTTATGTATTACATTTTAAAACCACCTGTAAAAGATACTTTAATGACTAAAAAAAAAAAAAAAAAAAAAAGAAATAAAACCACATATATTTACTGTCTAGTTTGCAGTACAGACTATAACAAAATAATCAAGAAGTGCAGTTTGTGCCGTACTCTAGGGTTAGCACTCTCATCTGTGTGGCAACTGAATTGACAAGGGATTTGTTTGGTCTGGTACTGAGGTAGCAGGTGTCCTGCAGTAGGTATGTTTGTATCACCAGAAAAGTGGACGAGTGAGCTTTCTTCATCTGTCTTTTTCCTAGGGTCTAGCAATTTAATTTTAAACCCTGAGGAATCAAACCCCACCTTTCATTCTCATCTGTTAACACCGACCAAGATGGTTGCTCTCACTGTGTATGGCTGAGTGGATGCTGAAAGTCCAACAGCAGGCCTTCTTCCCTACAGGTTTTGTTCTACTTTGCTCCACTTTGGTGCTTTTGGCTCCTCTTTTTCAGTTGAAATTCCACTAATCCATTGTCGTTTCCTGGCTCACCACCAACATACACATTATCCATTTTTTTCTTGAACCATATTGAATGTCCCTTGTCAAGCTCCACTGCAAATTCATCCTTTCCTCTTCAATGCCTTCCTAGAGACCTTGCTCTACCTTAACTGAATCCCCAGCCCATGGTCCCACGTGACTTTTCACCAGTTTTAATCTGTATCTCAAATGTCCCCCTTTTCCTGTCTTTACTTCTGTTTCTGCCAGATTTTTGCTCTGCTTCCAAGAAGGGAACAAAAGTCATGACCTTCATTCCTCACCTGGCATATATTTCCATTTTCCTCCCCTTTTTACAGAGGTTGCACTCTTTTCTGTGATTAACATTGACGTTTCTCTTTTGCTCTCTCTTCCAAATTCCATCCTCACACCCCTGTTCTATTCCAGCTCCTCACATCCTTTGTTTCCACAGACAGCCTCTCTATTACTCTTCTCCTTACCTTCACACCCTATTTAGACTTTCCCCTCATGGTCCAATATGCTTTAGATGCTTTAGTCTTAGAAGATGTCACCTTTGGCCTTTTGTTCCTCTCCAAGTGCAGCCTTAACTCCCTGCTCTTTTTCATAGTAAATTCATCAAATAACTTGTTTACAATGAGAATTGGTAATTCTTCTGCTCTCTTTTCAACCCATACGCTCTCCAACGCAGCCTTTTCCCCCCTACCCTTTGTGGAAACTGTTCTTGCCAGTTTCACCCTCAAACCCTCTTCCTGGCCATTCTTGTTCGCTCTCTTTGGCATGTCTATCATCTTTTACTCAGCTATCTGGCCTTTTCTTTTTATAAGATCACCTGCTCCCTTCTCATGATATTGTTTTCTACTAGTCTTCCTTTTTCTTCATGCTTTTGTCACAACCTGTATAAATCCACATCAAATTTCTTCCCCACACAGAAAGGACTTATGAAATGGCTCCTCTTTTTTTAGATTTAATCATTCATATAAGAAAATGAACTGCAAAAGTGTTCAAAAACATATCTTCTTTAACTTAGACCACCTTTTTCACTTCAAAAGAAACTCTGTTTGATGGACTTCCAGTTGCTTGTGGACCCCTAGCTTCTTTGCAAGTTAAAAAGGCTAAGCAAGGTCCTTAATTATTTTCTAACACATACTTCCTAATAACACTTTTATGGATCACTGGGTCACATTTTCATCTTCATTCGGCTGAAGCATATTATAAAAAAATTGAATAAATAACACATATTGTAGACCAAATCCAATCCTTGCCTGTTTTCTAAGACTTTTAGCAAAACCTTTTCAAGATTAATTTGTCTACATCCTCTCACTCAGTTACTCCCTTCATACACATAAATACTCACACACAGATGAAGTCCTTCACCACCTCTATCTAGCTTACTGTAATGCTATTTTCTCCACCATTAATAAACACTGTTGTTGCTGTAGGATTGCTATAGGAAAGACCATCGGCCAGCTCAGCGCTTTCCTAAAATTTTCTTTCCTTCTCCTCTTGTCTCTTTTCTTGCTTGACACTGTAGATGTAATAGCAACCTGCGAACACTTTTCCTCCTTTTGATATTTTGCTTTTTTCAATTTTCTATTGATTATTGGCTGCACAGCCAGTATCAGGACTTGTTGTCCTTTTGTTCCATTTTCAAGGAAGCTTTTTTCCCCCTAAGTTGTCCTTCATGGTTGCCTTAACATCTGCAAATACAACTTTTCCTGTAATTCTCCATTCCAGATTTCACCTTTTTTCTGTGAAAAAAAAAAAAAATAAAACCTTGAGAATGTATTTTAGCACTTCATTACTATAAATACCATGCTGCTGTTAAAAACAAGCATTAAGCTGGCAGGCATAGCTGTATTCCTCCATCTATGTCCATCTACCTGTAAGTATACACCATTTTCTGTTTTATGGTAAAATTGTATGCTCTTTAGGGCAGGGACCAGCTTTCTCCTGTGTGTTTGCACATTTCTTAATACAGTGATGCCCTGGTTCATGACTCCTACGTGGACAAGTAAATAATAATGATAATATCTCCACACTTCTTTCTACAGAGCTCACCCACTGAGCTGACGGCTTAAATGAAACCCAGGGTGATTAATAATGCATTCTTTTACTGACTCTTACACGTTATTATTCTTGTCACCTGTCAGGATCCACTTTGAGGGAAATCTGTTGTTTTCTGATGAAAAAGGGAGTGAAAAAAAAGACAATTTCTTTTGCCCATTTCTTCTGAAAAAAAAAACCTAAAAAGGGGTGACTCATAGTGACAGGGAAGAATTAACCCCCTCTCTTGGAAAGTAGTCCCATAAGTTGCCAGAGTTTTGAGGGATTGTCACAATAATCCCCAAATATTATGTTAGAAATACAGCTTTCAGCCTTATTCCAGTACTAATTAGGAGGGCTTATTACTGCATGGACATTTGCCTGTTGAAAACTAAACCAAAAGACCAACTATCCATTTCACACAGGCTGCTGAACCATAAGTAGAAGATAATGAATTTTGGTTCCTACCAACCCATGCCAGATTTGAAGCAATGACCTAGAGGTGAGAAATTCAACATCTCATTATCATTCCCCTGAGTGAAACAGTTCTCAAATCATAGGATGAAAAGAAGGAGGGAAAAACCAGGTCTTCCTGGTGTGAGTTAAAGGTCTGCATGAACTTTGAATTTCATAGCTTTTTCTCAATCATTAATTTGGTTCAACTTCAGTACACTTTAAAGTCTTTAAATTAGATGACTGAAAATTTCAATAACCAAAATGAAAAGATGTAAAAACAATTTCAAAAAGAAAGGGATGGGAGTTGCTACTTCTTGCTCCTGTACACCCATCCCCCTTCCATTTTCCTTTGTCACAACAAGCCCAATGAAGGAGATCAGATTAAATATGATTGCCTACTATTCTGCCTAGCTGACAGCTCACCTATGGTGCTTTCAAAAATAAATGTTGCAGCTGGGTTTGTACAAGCTTCAAATGTCTATTTGACCTTTTAATGTTTTATTTGGTTTTGTCGATTTTTCCTTTAATACTTTTAAGTTTTTTAGCTGAGGAAAATTGCCAGCATAGTTAACTACACAAATGGAGCAATTTGCATATGGATGCTTTTGAGTATCTCAGCCTGATCTCCTTTACCAGTGGACTGATAGAAAAGTTATTGATGGATTGCAATGAAAAAAATGCACATTTCAGCTGTTAATAAATGGGTCTTACAAAAAAAATGTTAACAGATTGCCAACTGGTACCACAGAAATGATAGCTAAAGAATAAGCATAATGCAATCTAATCCATTCTCACTAAACTTTAGACCTTTTGCTGTAATTCTTTATGTAAAATCCTCAATTTTTTCCCTTGACCGTTAATACTGATAATTATATCTGTATTTCTTAAGAATATTATGAGTTGCCATTTCTGCATAGTAGCAGATTGAATTTATTCACCTTACGGATATATTATTATCACAGATAATAACTGCAGCATGATAATTATCATTAATTATTCATTTGGATTAAGAGGCAAATAGGCTTGCATTCAAGGGTCTTCCAGAGCAGTGTTCATTGTTCCAGGGCCCTGTGTGCCACTGTGACTAATTCATACTCCTTTCAGCGCTACTGTTGACATCTGACCGGTCCCATATGTATTTATTTCAAAATATTATAAAAGGAATAAGTGCATCATTTCAGGACATAACCACTAAAATAGACATATGGTTCTTTTCTGCCCTCTGAGTGAGAATAAGCAATTTTCTATTAGAGGAGATGCTCACAGAGCATCATTTCAATAGATCTGTATGTATGCCCTATCTTTGCCTTCCTGTGCCATCCTACTTAAGCTTATATAAGCCAATATATTTACATAATAGCTTTTAGCACAAATAATAACATGTGAAGCTGTACAATTTGTCGTTCACTGAACACAGTATTTAGTCAAACTGATTTTAATCCATTCTGAAGCTGAAATAGGCTTAATGTACAAGGATCTTCTAGTGCAAGGTTAGAAAAATCCAAGGGAGAAAAAATATTAGTAAGAAGGGGGGTATGGTTGATGAAAAAGGGACAATAAATAATATAAATGCTAATTCCTTTTCGTGGCTTTCACCCAATACTTATTAGCAAACCTCTCTCTGTCTCATTCCCTCTCTAATCTTTGCTTCATATCTAAAAAAATGTCTTGAAGGTAGTAACACGATCATCTGAGGACCAACATGACAGCTCCAATATTCACAGAGTGATAAATGTCAGTCTGGCTTTTATAGCTCTGAGGCTGCACTTATATATGCCCTCTGTGACTTACCATCTTTGCCTCCACAGATGATTCCTTTTTATTGTTAATATGTCAGCATGGCTCCAGTGCTATTCAATATGAATTGCTCTGTAATAGTCTGGAACCCTCCTTCTCTAACCAGTTTTAGTTTGTTCCACTGTTTCCAGGCTTAATTTTAAGGTCACGTCCCTAGTGTTCTGCAACAAAAGGGGCAGATTCCATGTGGAGCAGTATGTGCTTTATCAGATGTAAACACAGGACAAGGAAAGAAGATGCAGAGACAGCAAAAGAAAATAATGAAATTTTATCAATGCTGATGAAATATATTATGAGCATGTCAGGTAAAGACTGCAAATTTCAACCGGAAAAAAAGAGACCATCAGGGAAGGCTTTTATCATAGTAGTAATCCCCTTCTGCACTCTTATGCATCACATGCATATTGTTGGCAGGGAGATGTATGTGAGGTGAAGAAATACAAAGGTACTTAAGTCAAAAGTGATAATAGACAAAATATGCTTGCAGTTGTACCCTTCAAAATATGTACCAAGAAAACACTTAGAAATTAGAAAGAAGGAGAGAAGACAGCAGAGTTTCCCAGCCTGCCTGTATTAGACTGCCTGAATAAAGACACATCCATTGTAAAACTGACAGTGAGCAAAGTTTTCAGCCAGAACTTAAAAGCAGGGAAGAGGGAAAGAACTGCTTGCATACAGGGGGGTAATGTAAGTTGGGGGCACTGGGTGAGTAGTCTGCAGAAAAAGGTCTACCATTCGTATTTCGGAAACATCTAAAGGCCAGCAACTAGCATGGAGACATTGTCCCAATGTTTCACGAGTCCTGTCACTGCAGAAGAATTCCTCTTCCAGTTACCAAGTAAAAGAGGTCAAATGACATTACTACATCAGGGCAAAATTGATATGCTGAACTGACAGAAAAAAATTGCATTTTACTAATGAAGGGAATAGGAGCTTGATAGTTGCATTTAGCGAATTTGTGATATTCAAGATTTATTTTCCAAACACCTCTTCATTCATAGGGTAGAGAATAAAAGGGAAGATTTTATTGTTGATAACTTTTTTGGGAGCTAGGAATAAGGCTGAACAACAGAAGTGGCACAAAATTATTTAGAATTAATTCTAAAGTGCAATACTACACAGCAACACACACCACCACCACTTTGGTAAAAACTGTGCTGCTGATGTCTGCAGAAATCTTCCAGAAGATGTTAACAGCAGCAGTCCAAAGTGTAGCTTCTTTCAGTATAACTTGTGGAGCTTGGTGTTGAATCCCTGCCAATGCCAGAAAGAAAACAATGTTTTTCTTGAAGCCTCTTATTCCATACAGAACTTTAAAGCCATAATGGTATGAACTTGGAAGAAGTGTGATTTTAGTTCATAAAGTGACTTCATTCTTATAAATAAAGCAGCAGCAATTTCAAGCTTGCAGCAAGCATTCAAGCTTATCAAGAATCCACAGATGGATGTGAAAACCTCAGTCTCTTTCTCTCATGTATTTTTTGGTTATAGTTCATTGTTTATTACCAAAATACTCGAGTCCCTATAGTTCTTTCCTACAATGACCCAAATTTATGCATCTTTCCTTCCAAGGGGTCTACTAAATCAGAATGGTGGCATTACAAATAAGTAAGTTTTCAAATGTTCATCATCATTGAAGGCTGTCTCTACTGCAGAGGATTTTAAATTTTTTTGCCATTATTTACTCGATTTTAAATCCCTTTTGAAAAGCAAGAAAAGATAACTGTCTCTTTTACATTGACTTCCTCATCAGCAACCTCCAGAAAACAAAATATTCTGTGCTTTAAGAAAAAAAGAATTTTCATCCTAATTATTAAAACCCAGATAATTTCATTCCTTGAAAGAATGAATAGGTAAACTAGAGGTCTTAATGGAAGCAGTTCATTATCTTAATTAGCAAGTTCTAGAATAAGTTTTATAAAATCAATTATTTTTTCATCTGTTAGAATGTCAGAGCATTTTACTCTGGGTTTCTGAGAAGTCTGGTAGTACTACTATGTAACTCTCCTCAAAACAGGAGTGATTTTATTTCAAAGGTTGGCATAAATGTCATAATTACATACAGTATTTGTATGAGAAAACAAAGTAGATCAAAGAGGGTGACAGAGAAGAGACAAACAGCCACAGCAACAGAGATTTCAGGCTTAGAAAAGGAGCCAAAATAAACTATATTTGATCTCTGTTAACACTGTTATAATTTCACCACAAATAATCTCTGGCTCTTGTGTATTACTTCTAATCCTCCTCAGGTACTGGGCTGTCTGTAAAAGCCACTTCTGTCTGATGCTGTCATCATTCTGTTCTGCTGCTGCAGCACTGAACGTGTGGCAGGCAAATGCACTCTTGATCTCTCTCAGGATAATTTTAGTCATATCTAAGTTGGCAGGACATGAGTGAACTAGAACAGATGAAAAACAAACTGGGAGTGACTGGACATAATTGAATACGGAATTTTCCACATCTGCAAGCAGAGAACAAAAAAAAAGTAGCCAAAAGCTGACTATATCCCAAAGTTACAAATACTGACATTTTGAGAAGTCTTCTGCACAAGATTGCATCATAATGTTATTTTTTTTTTCTCCTTATTTTCTGATCAAGCCCATTAGAAGAGGCTTCTTGACTGTTAGGTTGGGTTGGGGTTTTTTTCAATTTATTTATGGAAAGATATTTTTACAGGCTAACCCAGTTAAGCTTGACAGCTTGTTTACAATAGGACCCAGAAGACACATTACTCTATGCACAATATAAATATACATTTGAGATGCACACTTATGCTCATAATATTTGTTAAATGTCTGAAGTGCACAGCGATCATCTATCCAGAATGATCTAACTCTATTTAAATATTATGAAGGTCGAGAGATTGTTTAGTTTGATAGGATGAGAATGACACATTATCATAATTAGCATTTAGTGTTTCAGAAAAATTGCATAACATAGTTACTTTCTTAAAAGTTAACAACAATCTGACACAGGAGGTTTAAACATCACCAAGTCAGAACACTGTTTTATCTCTGCGTATTTTCAAATTGGACAACCAGATTGCCTTGAACTGGAATTAAGTTAGGTAATTGGCGTTTTTCTAAACTGAACCTACATCTACCTCATAGATTAGTGTGGACAAATAGGAGTGAATTCAGAGATTGAAACAATTCTTGCTGAGAACCTGAAATTCACTTCACATTCACCGTGGGAAAGGGGCTTGCATTGGTCCTGGGATGTACAATACGAGAGCTACTCTGAATTTCTTCTCTCTGGAAGAATCTCATTTGGAAGCATACCCCATGGCTGCTTTGAGATATGGATCTAACCACTTGGGAATCACTCCAAAAGGGCTCCCCTGAGTGTGGCAAAAGGGCTGACAGAAACCAGGACTCCAAGTAATTAATGACATCTTTCAGTAAAATTATACTCCCAAATCCAAAAAGAGTAAACATAGACAAATAAAGGCTCAGAGAGTCTGCTCTTCATCTCAAAGCTCAGGAGAGATCTAAATGAAGTATTCACTTTGTATTTTCTTACACCAAATCCAGATGTCCTTAAAAAAATTTAAAAGTTATAAGCATTTGTTAATATTTTGTTTTAAATGTCTTCATTTTAAGACTGCAGTGTGGTTTCACAGGTGAATCTGCTGCTCCATTCTGGTTATTAACAGTGTGAAGCACTAAGACACTCAGTAGCAGCTGCAAAATGCATTGCTCCTTGGCTTTGTTTGCTGCTGCCTTAGAATACAGCCGTAGAGAAAATATCTCAAAGTTTGTTCTGTAATTAAAAAAGGATTGTCCATTGCCAGAACACAGAGCTATGCTGGAAGTTCATTTTTCTCCATCTGTGCAGCATGAAACTTTAATTGTGAAACAGCTTTAAAATGTCCTGTGGCATAACCTGAAAGGAAATGAGCTAAAGTGTGGGATGGAGAGCATTTACACATAACTTTAGGATCTACCCCTAGTCTCCAAGAGTGATGGTTGCACTAGAGATGATAGGTTAGAAAAAGCTGTTAGTCCTCCTCATATTTCCTAATCAAACTTCAGTTCCCACTTCTTTTCAGAAGAATACTCCTCTTTCCAAACTACATGATGGTGCTTCTGCTCTTCCTATTGCTGCTTATTTCCCTTTATACTCAGGAATGACTGTTGTTTAATATAATGAAACAGAAAAATTCCGAGGGGTTTTGAGGGTCAAGTGCTCAGTCCACCATTACTCCACCTATTTTATCACAGTTTGCAGTCCTCTCTTTTGTGTTCACTTTCTGCCAATATTTATGGATTTAATACATCCTAGCAAAAATATATCAAAGAATAGACTTGCATGGTACTTAACTGAATATTCATGGAAGAGGAATTTAGAGGTAGCACAGCTTTGAAATTCAGAGCTTTACATACACGTTCTGTCAGGGCAAAAATATTGTGTTGAATCACAATTAATTCAGGCTTCAATTAAAAAAGCACTCCGTACTCAGGTGCATAACCAGGTGGCTAGGTGTGTACAGGGAGCATCTCCAGGTGCTCCTGAGCTGCACACCGCTCTAGAGAGCTCCCACACCTTCACAAGATCCTGGAGCTCTGTACACACACACTTAGCACCACCCAAATCAACTGTGGGTGCCTTGTGCCATGCAGAAACTCTACTTAGGGATGGAGGGCAGGGTTTGAGTTCCACATTGCCACAGCCCACCTGCTTTCTTTCCTGAAACAGTGACTATTCAGAGAGCACTCTGCTGTTGCTGCAAAGCACTGAGCTGTGTAGTAGGCACGAACTGCAAACCACCAGATTTTCACAGGATATTGCACATGATTTTTCTAGCCACAAGTTTAGTTGTCTCTAAACAATCAGCACCCAAAGAATGCCTTGTTATTTTGTATTAAAAGAACATTCTTCGTGATGAGTTCATCGTGTTTAAAAGTTCATTAGAAAATTCACTGAATAATTAAGGAAATAGTGATCTCTTTGTGGCTATTTCATGAGCAGAAACAAAGGTTAAATTCATGGGATAAATTATTCATTGTGAGTTATTCACTCAGCTTTAATAGTTTGTAATTCTGTAAAGAGCTTTGCTTAAGAAATGCACTATATAAATCAATCAATAGCCCTAATAATATGCAAGAAGGATTTTCCGTTTTGTGATCTGCTTTTCAATAAATTGTACCCCCTTGACACTTCAACTACCATCATATGACCATTCTTCTCAGCTCCACTGCCTCAGCCTGTCTATCACTGGGCAACAGCTGTGACGTTCAGACACCCAGCTTCCTTCCCACTCATTCCAGCTTAACTCATTTCACTTAAGGGTCTGTCAGTGTCTTCATGTACTTTTAGCTTCTCCTTTATATATTTATTTTGTTAAGAACTCAAGCAAGCACAGTTGCACACACACACACACACACCTGGGTATTATGTTACAACATTGTTTAGTCACATCACCAATGTATTGGAAACTGAACATCGTGGCACAAGCTTCATCTGCACAGGCATCAGCTAACTTCTCTGCAGCCATATGGTAGAGATATTGCCTGCATCTAAGGCCCCTCCAAATTCTTATGTCCTGCCTGCAGTGCTTGAGGGATTGATGGTTGGAGGAGATACAGCTAGGTCTGAGCAAAGCTGCAGCAACACATGCTTCAGGGAATGGCATCTGCTTGAGAAAGTGCCTGGGTAATCTGTTGTCTTGTCCTACCCACAATGGAGTATTTGCTGTCACAGCCTTAGCCACCTTAAGCAGTATCCATTCAGCCAAAATTAAAGGGAGTGTGAGTATGTATACACACACCAAATCACAGCACAGCCATACCCTCAGGCACAAACAGTTTTACTGCTCTGGGCAGCCTATTTACTTCTGTCCTCTGCTCCAGCCCTTGCTAATTCACAGGAGCCTGACACTACAGCTCCTGAAATGAATGTCAAAACTCCCATTAACTGGTGTGGGCAGAAGTCCAGCCCTTCTAACTTTCTATTAGTGTTCAATCCCTGCCAGATACAGATCTTTATAATTTTCATCTCCTTTTTCCTCCCCGTGCAATCCTCATAGGATCTTTCAGGTGCTTCCTTTGTGGCAGTCAGACCATCCTTTTTTCCATACAGAGGTCATTTGAAGTCAGCAGGACTGAGAAATGCACACCCTCTGAGGCTGAGGTGTTTGCTGATGGAAAAAATTCTGAAAAGCAAAGTTAACAATACTTTTGTGTCCCATTTTCAACTCCTTTCATATGTCCTTTTGGTCTAATTGGCGCAACTCGACACTCTATGTCATCCTAAATTTGGCCACATAGGAACATTTTTTTCTTCTCCAGGGGAGGAAACTCAATACTGAAGCACAGGAACAGGTTGCCCAGAGAAGTTATGGGTGTCCCACCCCTGGAATTCTCCAGGGGGTTGTGAGCCACCTGGTCTAACTGGTGGCATTCCTGCCTCTGGCAGAGAAGGGGTGATCTTTAATGTCCCATACAACCCAAGCCTTTCTATGTTTATATGATAAATAGGCACATAGTTATGTTTCCCCAGTTAATTATTTTTCTCTTCAGCTGCCTAAAGTAAAATTTACTTTTTATGACTGGAATTAAGCCATTATTCTTCAATAAAACCCCTCAAAAATTATGAATACTGACAAACTTTAGATTATTTTAGAGTATAATTGGATATATTCAATCCAATAGGTTGGATTAGTTGTATGGAAAATATCAAATATTTATTGATTACTAAAGTATTTATTTGATTATTATAAAAATTCCTCTTGGGGCATGCTTCAACCCTTATATTACTGATTCCAAACATACTCAGAAAGTACAAAGACAATTGAGACAGGTAGCTAACTCATTCTCTCTGTGTCACTGTTTCAGTTTGAACTAATTTTCCTTTACCGTGTATATGTAACCTGTATCAAGTAACTCAGATGAGAACCTTTAAAATTTCTTATGGTCCCTCTTAACAAATCTCCTGCACAGTTAAATATATCTTGGTTTTTTGAAGCCTGTTGGCTACTTATCATTTTTTTGTTGACTAAGAATCTCAAACTGATTTTCAATGGCTTATACTTTCATTTTCTGAGCATCCAGTTTGAAGCTTCTCACTCCAATTTTTGGGAGGACAAGAGTAGCATCCCTTCATACTGCACAATGCTCAAGCTCTGAATAAAACATAGATGTTGGACTCCCAAATTGCTGGAAAAGTGATTGAAGTAGCATGGGAGAAGTAAAGAGTTAGATTCACTTCTTGACCTACGGGGAAACAAGAAAATTTAAAGGAAATAGTCAGACAATTAACACTGTTTATCCCATACAATAAATGAGGATGACACTCTGTGGAATTAAATCAGGTCATACTGATCATACTGAAACATCATACTACTAAAGACTGTACCATAATGTGTCTCCACCACAGGCACAGATAGATTGCATGTGCATGAGTAACATTAACTGTTTCCCTTTGAAGTTCTTCAATTGTGATGCCATTCTTTGTCCATAAAACTTGCATGTTAATACTAGCCCTCTTTAATAGTTATTTGATTACTTCTTTATTTTAAGGCAGATCCTTGTGTTCAGTCCTCTAACAAAGAAATTCCTTCTGTCTCAGCAACCTATGAAACAGGCAGGTAGAAGAGGTAATGGGTCTTTTTTAAAGTATATACAGAAAGATTAGTCAGGGAGGTAGATGTATTGCTAGTGAGAGAAGAAATCTGACCCCAGAGAATCTGAGCTTAACCTTTTAAGCATTCCTCCTACTGATATTTGTGAACACTACCATGAGGAGTGGTTCTCTGCATATTTGTACCATTCCTGCATTATATATAGTTTTAATACCCCACAAAATAGGAGTGCTGAACCATGTCTCGTATTTTATTGTGCTACTAAACCATTACGAATTAAGTATGACAGATGCTCTCCTTTTCTAACTACAGAAGTTTTTTTCCCATCTCAGTCACAGAGCATTTCCATTAAAAGCTCAAGACCCCATCTCTAACCCTGGCAATACCTTCTCCACATGATTAATTATTTTACACATTCTGTAGTCCATTAGGGAAGAGTCTGATGGCCTCAGGACATGAATATCTGGCCTTTATATGCATTATTTTGCCAAACTCTTTTTCTTCTTTATCCTTTTGTAGTAAGACAGAAAACAGCATATTGCTTTGGTTTTTCATTGCCATGTTTGTTTCATCTATTTATAATTAATATTTTTCATAAAAGGCATTAACTTGCACTTTCAATAATCTTTTTTTGTAAAGATTCAAATATTTATCCAAAGATAAATCTTATCAAATATCAGGTAGTTCCAGAAACATATGTAAGATCAATGAAGTCTGTAGAAATATGCGTATCTCTTATTAGAAGACTGGATCAAATATTAGTTTTGTAATGATAGTGTAAACTATAACAAAAGGTGTAGATATTGAGATCAATAGCAACATAACAGAGAGCAGCACTGTGTTCCCACTTTGTGCTGCTGATGTTCAATGGTCCGTTGTCTTCAATTTCGGTAGTTCTTATGGGAAAAAGAAGGATGTAACTGAACTTTGTCTGTTGTGGTAACAGTAAACTCTGCCCTGCCAAAATACTTACTTGTCTTCTTGCATTTCTGATACAAAATAGTAATCTCTTAGTTAAGGGAAGTGTGGGGAAAATTCTAAGATATTGCTGGTAGTGTTCAGTATGCTGCCACATACCAAAATGGAGAAAACAAATATAATTCTGGGTGCACTGGAAAACCCTGCCAGAACTCCCTACATTTTCAGAACAATCCAGTTTCCACCTAAGACACTGGCTTGAAGACAGGAATGTCACAAAATCTTACTTAACTGGTTTTCACACATTAGGAGAGAGCATACCTTTCTTTTCTCCAAGATCCTGGAAGTCAGACCACTGTTTAAACCAGAAATCAGTTGGGCTTGTTGACGACACCAGGGAACCCTAAAATTTATGATTTATGAGAGATTTAATTTTATGATTTTGGCATTGGGTTTTCCCATCTGTTGTAAAGCACCTCATTCGTCTGAAAAATCACAATGAACAGTGAATACACAAAATATACATTGAAAGTTTCTATGTTGATATTGACTTTATCACCACTCCCCTCCCCCCTAAAAAAAACCCCAAACTTAAACCTGAAAGCTTTGGATTTATTTTTTTACCTTTATATCAAATAACACTTGTCAGATATCATGGTTATCAAGCTTCTCAACTCAGGATATTTTCATTTCCAGTGGAGTTAGTAAGAGCTGAGGCAAATACACCACATAAGATGACTGAATCTGAAAATTTTGGTCTTTCCCCGTGTGAAGCTAAGGTGATTATGTACCTCATTTTCAACACCTATCTAGGTGCCTAAATTCCGGTGGAATGAACACAGCTTTAAACCTCATTACTCAATTTTCTCAACTTTATGTTCTACAACTTCATCTTAATAAATGCCTTTTTGCAGGAGAGATGAAGAACCTGCCCACTGGAAAAAAACGTAGGCCATATTTAGAACACCCTGCGCAAGTTCTTCTCAATCTTGCCCCTACAGCTCTCTTTTAATGAAATTCTTTTGCCGTAGCATGTTGAGAGCACACCTGACCAAAAATAACAAAAATAACAACGACAACAATAAATCAAACTCAGTCTCACATCTTCATCCTCTGACATTTTGAATTACTCTCTATGGTCAGATTCTTAACGTTTTGACCAGCTTGTTTTCAAAGGGAGATTTATTATCAAGTAAACTTCAACATCTGAATGAATCACATTGCTTAGCAGAGAGGTGACAAGAAGTACATGCTTTTAGACTGAGATTCATCTGGCTTGTCCTGAAATCTACATTAGGATGAGATAAATCATAATCTGTAAGTGACAATGTCTCTCCATTGATCTCTCTGGAAATTTAACTGCTACTTTAAACGTAAATGTAAGAGTCATCTACATTTGGTTGGTCACAACACACAGGCAGGGGATTTTTTTTCTGTATTAGGGGTGCAACAACCAAATAACTACATTTTGGGATTTACTTGTATCAAAACTTGAGTTTTCTGAGTTTATGTCTACTAGAGCAAATTGGAAATGAAAAAAACTGTTCCAAAGGCAATTGTGATGTTCATGCCACCAAAAAAGAATGAAAAGGTAAAGCACTGACTTACTTTCTGTAAATAAAGTTCTTTAATAATGATGTGTGGCCCATCACATTTTTTCTCTAAATGACACGCAATTTTACTACAATATTTTAAATTTCTTAATAGAACAGAAAATTGAAACTTCTGCCTTAAATATCAAAGAAAGAAGCGGAAACAACTCATTACATCTTGATTCAGAAAACTTATGGTAGACATCTTATGTGGGACAGATGCATCACACTCTCAGCATGCTGAGTCCCTCTCCATGAGGTACAGAAGACAAGTTCCCATTCAGATGTGTGAAATAGAGCCAGCTCCCCATGGTTATATCTATAGTTCCTGCCCCAGAGCATGCTCTCGACTTTGACCCTGCCAGCTGTCTCTGGATTACTCGTGGCAGGACAGGCAATACGGCAATCTTTCCCAGCCTGTCCTTGTGCCTCACCAGTCATGCAGGCAAGAGCTTTCAGTATCACAGCCACTCACCGAAAGCATTGGTGGTTGTTGCAGCGTGGGCAGTTGGTAGACTGCTGCAGCCTTCCTGAAGTGTCCCCACGAGGAGAACACTCCACCAGGCACACAACCAACACCACCCTCACACACAGCAGCTGATTAACAATCACAGCAGAGGCAGGAAGAGTCTTTGTGTGGATTCCCCACGGTAGTTTTCCGCCCAAGACCCCACAAGGCCTCAGGAACAAAGACCCAGATGGCTGGAGGACCCAGGCTTATATGTGGTAGAAGGAGGGGGTGGAGCCAATGGTAACAACCAATCACCGAGAGGTGTGGGTGGGAGAAGGGAGTACAATGACCAATAGAGAAATAGAAGGGTAAATGGACAGGGGTACAAACCAATGGGGTTACAAAGAATATAGAAAATGCTAGAAACCTGACCATATAAGGGGAAGTAACGGCCAATGGGCCAACAGGGGGGTGTGGCACTGGGGTTGACTGACAGCCTGTCCGTTTAACAGGGGGTCCATCGGAGAGGTTAGGGTCTGGGGGACATTCTTCCAAGGCACAGCCCTAGGAAGTTCCCTGGCGGGCCCACAGGCCTCCACAGATGTTGTTGGCTCAAAGTGGGCAGTATTTGAAGCTCCCATGACAAGAATGTAGAGAGAGGTAATAACCACAGGCAATTCTGCTTACAGAATTGTCCTCTCTAATTTTCTTTTTCGAGAAGATTCTCTTTGCTTTCTACTGTCTATCCTTTCTTGCTCTCTCTTCCACTCTTTTAATTGCTGCCCTCTTCCTCACATTACATCAATACCGCAGAAATCTTCTGAATTTCATGCAAATCAGGACACAGAATTTAGCTGAGTGAAAGCAGTAGATGCAATTCGAGTGTCTTTCTTGCTTAGGTAAGTTGTTGATCCCCAGATGCAGTGTGTTCTGGGAAGGCAAATGACATGCCAGCTTGTAAAAATAAAAATAAAAACAAAAAAAAGTTAAAAGGGAAAAGGCTTTCCTTTTTCCTGAAGGCCGTGTTTTTACAATCTTTAGTCACCACTGACTGCAGCTTGGGCTGTGTACACCACACCTCTGAAAAAAGCCAGTACAGTTTTAGTTTCTATTCTGGAGCCAGTCAAGAAGCTAAATGTGTTCGTGACTAGCTCAGAGACACTCCTGTGCCTTTATTTTAGCATTTGATATTACATATGGAGCTGTTAATTAATACATTTTAAAGACATATTAAGTCTTATTTATAGCAGATGTAGCATTGCAAGTGATCTTCCATTCCACCCCAGCTTCCCTTCATTCTCTGAACACCTACAATAAATTTTCATTTTAAAAAGATTTTCACTTTAATTTGAGTTTTGAGATATCTGCTCAGTGTTGTTTCTTTTTTTCTTCTATTTCTTTTTCCATCACAGACAGGTATATAAGTGATTAGTTTATACAAATTTCAGAGGGTTTTTTTTAAAAGATCATAGACCTATAGGGAATATGTAGCTTTAAAGTATATCACATATTTACATTGAAAGATGCTCCATAAAAGAATGACACTACAAGTCACATCAAACAAGCAAACATTTGTTATGGGGACTGTAAAATTTACTTTTCACAAAAGGAGCCTACAGTAATAATGCCTTCAATTCTATTTCCCAGAATGCTTCTTAAGTATGTTAATAAAGTCTTTATTGTGTCTGCTTATAAAAGTCGCCACCATTTCCCATTAGAAAGTCTCTGTTTATTCATCAAACATTTACTGACAGTGACTGCTGGGAGCAGGCTCAGATTTCCACTCCATTACACGTTTGTGGCATAAAACACATTAATTATAGATATATTACAATATTCAACTCATTGAGGAAAAATTAGATGATCAAGGCTCATTTTCCTTGACAATAAGCAAGTTAATGAAAATACTAATTACCTGATGATGAAGTGGAGCCTTCAGGATTGAACGCTTAGCATCTGTAGAAGAGCTCTGTGAATCTAGCACAGAATATTAAAGCCAGAAGCACTGGAAGTCTAAAGGGTGGTTCATGAGGTCATCATGTGCCCTTTAATCACAGGACAGGGTAGTTAGTTAATAATATAAACTTTTATATGAGGCTTTGAAGGATGTCATGAAAAGCCATATAAGCATAGTGTTCATTTAAAACTATTTATTTTAGTGAACTGGTGGGTTTTGAATTAGTAGATGCATTGTCTGGGTTAACTTTTTTAAAGGAACTGTGGAACCTAGCAATGATGAATTTCTGTATACAGAGGTATGTGACTGTTGGAATGGAAAAGAATAAAACACAGCCACATCCCTTACTTTTCTCTGGTTTCAGGAAAAAGCTCATAATCAAAGTTAATGGCATATGAAGTTAAACCATTTCAAATTCAAGAAATTTCTTGTTACTTATCTTTATTGCAACCACTTCTGCTTTTGTACTTGTATAATTTTTCGTACCATTTCACATTAGACTGTGAATTGGAATCACTAAACTGATGATGTCATTCTTTGGTTTCTTTCCAAGATCAATTTTACTTCTCATCTGCTTTTGAAATTTTACCATTATAACTGGGAACTGTTAGGAGTAGGAGGTTTCCTTCTCTCTGGACTTTTTACACTCTTTGTTAAAGACAGAAATATCAGTTTATTCAGCTTAGTTCATTTTTTCCTCAATTGTTGTGTTTGACAACAACTTTTTAGCAATTACAGATTGCTAAATGGGATTTTCCTGAGCTGACAAATAACAAATAATTATGAAATATTCCCAAAATATTGTTTATTTTCTGAAGATGGTAATGTTCATGTTTAATTAACAAATTGACTTCTTAAGTTTTCTGCAAGCACCAGCATTGAAGCACCTGATAAAATGATATTATTAGCTTCTAGCTGCCCTAAAACCCTGTTGTAAGTCATGGATAAAAATATCTGTAATGTGATTTATTCTAATAGCACCTGTTACTTAATTATATATTGTTTTTCTTATGAAAACATAAAGCTTTGTAAATGTCACAACCTCCGTCCTAGGAGTAATATACTGGGGTGATCACAGAATCATAGAATCACAGAATGGCCTGGGTTGGAAGAACCTGAAAGATCGTCTAGTTCCAACTCTACCACCATGTGCCGGGACACCTCCCACTAGATCAAGTTGCCCAGAGCCCCATCCAACCTGGCCTTGAATGCTTCTAGGGACAAGACACCCACAGCTTCTCTGGGCAACCCGTTCCAGTGCCTCTCCACCCTCATGATAAAGAATTTCTTTCAAATATCCAATTGAAACTTACCGTCCTTTCATTTGAATCCATTTCCTCTTGTCCTGTCACTACATGCTCTTGTGAAAAAGTCCCTGTCCATCTTTTCTGTTGATTCCCTTCAGGTACTGGAGGGCCACAATTAGGTCTCCCTGAAGCCTTTTCCAGGCTGAAAAAAAGAAATTTGTTCCAGCCCTCTAATCAGCTTGATGGCCATGTTGGTAAAGGGCTCTCCGCTGTAGATAAAGGGTCTTGAGCTCACTTTTTAAGCACCTTACTAATAGGTTTGAAACATGGCAGTTTTTGTCCTTGGTGTAGGTCATTACTCCTGCTTTGTAACTAGGTGTTGTCTGTAGTACCATGCTAAAACAGCCATCCAATATCACTTTCCATTTAACAGGAAAATCTCTATGTAACAAGAGCCCAGCATCTTTCCAAAGCACTTCAAAAAATCAGTTCTGAAATAATTTTGAATAAATTTCTTTAAAATGTTCTATTCCTCCTGTTCCATATAAAACATTTTTGTATGACTTCCTGAGAAATTAATAGGATGAGATTTTAACTTGGTAAAACACAACAAGACAAGTCTATTAACTGGTATCAAAGGCCTGTGTGGTATACTTCTGTGAAAGGGAAGATGGTGGAAAGTGCCAATGTAAGATCTTGGACTGAAAAGATTATAGCTGTACTTCTTACAACAACAATATTCCAGTTTATTTTATACCAGGGTTTTTTTTGACACTTCATGGTTTTACAGTTCTGCAGGTCTATAAGGACCGCTTACAATGTCTGCTTTACTTCAGACAAAACACCCTCCTATTTTGCCTCTGACAGTTGTGAGGAGGGGCTCCTTAGGAGAAAAGAAGCAATGATGCACTTCCATGAGCTTCCACACTCAGCTTTCAGAAGTGTACAGGGTGAATGCTGTCCATCATCTGCCACTTCTCCACAGAGTTTATAATTCGTTCCCTATAACTTATACATGCAATGAAAATGGAAAATAAGTCTATCATCTAATCTGTTTTTGTAGTCTAAAATTTATGAGCCTTATGCTATTCAAAATAGTTAAATAGCGAACTTTAGCAAAGGTGAAATCACAAACACACAGTAAAATTAGCATTGCAGTTATAACTTCTAGCAATCTTGCTGCTTATCCAGTCCATGGGAAGAAAGATGTGCCTAAAAGCCTGCACATGTAGAACAGGCCCCGAGTCAGGTAATTAAATGAGAGATACCATGGAGAAGGAGGTAACCTTGTCTTTTATCTTAAGTGCACGTGTTCAGGCTAGAAGGGATATATACATCTGTTTGGCCTTCATAATCCTGAAGTCAGTTCTTACTATAGGTTCCTAGTCAGAGTTTTTGTCCTGAAGAAAACAGGAGAGATGTTGACTCTTTCATAGTATATAAGGTAATCCTCATTTGCGAAACAGGATATGAGGATTTCATGCCTTTTCTATGGGCTTTAAATCCATAATCCATTTAATTTTTTCATGGCATGACATGGAACTATCTGCATAGTTTGAATAGGGGTTGAGCTGCCTGACAGAGGGACAAATCTGCATATAGCCTTATCCATATTGCCAGACAAAGCCAACTAGATCTAAACTGACCTTGGAGGTTTGTTTCAACAAGGTCACTCTGACAGAGAAGTCTGAATCAAACCAAGATGGCACTTAGTTATTTGAGAGCATAGAAAGTATTTCAAAAGTATTTACCAAGATCACTCCTGCCATATCCTCCTTTCGCTTTGACCTGTTCTCACTTTGTTTTCACATCCTTCTACCACAGATTAAAGAGCACCTCTTCAACAGTTGTGTGCTCTGACAACATCACAAACTGGAACTGTAAGTAGCCAAGCATCCAGGCCCTTAACCCTTTTACTCAGGAGCATGTTTACATACACTATTGCTCTTCTACATTCTTTCACATTTATTTCCTTTTTCCAATACTTGCAACTCCTCGTAAATATTGCTGTGGCTTCATTCATGTCTTACTGTTTCATAGAGGAATACACCTCCTGAGAGGATATAATGAGAAAAAAACCCTTTTTTGTGTGAACTAACAGCAATTTTTGATACAGAGAATGCAGATACATTTTACACATGAACATGCAACTGGATTTGTGATGCAGAAAGCCTTCATATCCAATAATCTAAATCTTGAGTCTGGTGTTCCCAAGAATAATAGTGCCTCAGTAATCACAGGGACAATATCTAGAGTGTCGTCTTCTTACAAAGATTCATCCTTGGTATGCTCATCTGGATCTACCCAAGCAACACAAGATCGCCAGCAGAACTGCGCAGAAAAATAAATCTGCTTTTTGAAACTGCATTAAATATTTTCAAAAGAAATTTTGTTAAGCAGTTCTCACTAGTTTCACAGACTCTGTAAAACTGACCATATTTTACTTGGTTCAACAACCAGAATTCTCATTTATAGCAACAAGAATTTTAGTAATTCCCTGTCACTGAGTGAAGCCAGGGTGATGTGATATTTTTTCCTCCATTTAAGAAGCAAAAAATTTAATCCAAATTGAAAAACAGCATCCAAAATATTGGGCAAAGCTGAAAACAGAATTTTTTTGTGTATATGTTAACTATAGTAGCACAGATTTTAAGACGTTTGTCACAGGGGTGCCATGTTATGATACATGATTACATTTTGACAAAGTAACAAGCAAAAAAATGGTAGCTTCAAGCAACATGAAGACTGAACTGGCTACCACTCACTGTCAATGTGCAATTCCATTTTCTGAACAAGCAGAACTCTTCTGAAGTCTTTTTTAACCATGGTTCAACATCAGCCACTATTACAGTGTGTGGTTTCAGTAAGCACTGGGTTAGTGCAAAACTCAGCCTTCGCAATGTAAATGTGAAACCCAGCCCACCTTTCCAAGCCATATTTAATCTCATGTTTCTCACTTTTTATCAATCTCTGCTGACATTTTTGAGACATGCCAGTGAAGAGATTTAGTCAAATGCCCTGGGCCATTCTCAGACTTACCTGTGGTAGTTCTCCATGGATCCTGTTCAACCAGTGGTCACATTTCCTTGTCAAACCTGAACAAGGAGGAAATGCCACACCCTATGGTCGCCACCACATTCAGGACCTCAGGAATACTCTCTGATCTGGAAAATGTGAGCAGAGCCATACAATTTAAATTAAGACTCCCATCCTCAGTATACACATCTGGTCCCATCTGGAGAAACACAGACTCTTCCTTCTACTCTCAACTGGCAGTTCCAGGAGGGAATAAGTTTTAGTGGAGGGGTCCTACATCATATCTGGTAATCCTGTGGAGTTTTCGTGCATATCTTACAATATTTCTGAAAGCAGTAAAGACTTCTGCTTTAAAAACATTCCTTAATTTCTGACTAGTGTGTAAAAGTAGACAAGAAGAACACTAGCGATAGTGTATAGTCCCTCCACAGGACATTGTGCATCTTTATCCAGACTTAAAGCTGTATTTAGCTGTTAACATGGGAGGATGGGATACCAGAATAATTTTTCTAAACTGCTAAGCAGCTTCTGTGCCTGTTTTCCATTGAGATCAAGAGAACCTGGGCACCTAACACATTAAGTAGTTTTAAATATTTTATCTGCATCTCTCAATAATTTATATTTTTGGAAATCCTACCTCTTGCAGTAAAAATGTACTGGTATTAACAGCTTAAGCCTATTCATATTTTCCAGTAAAAGACAAACTAATAGCAGAAATCATTCAGGTTTCTCCTTTTACACAGCAGCTTTGTGTCCTTACAAATTTTACTCCATCCCCCAAAAGCCGCAATAAAAACCCATTTAGTTTTATAGGGTTCAGCTGCTTGTATGAATTTCAATGAAGAGTGGAAACAAATTCCAGTTGTGTGAGTTTTTTGAAAGACCACTCAGCCATCAATGCTCTTTTTCCTGGGGGTTGTTGCATCATCCTGGGTATGACTGTCTTTCCTGTGAGCATTAATTATTATAGTGGTTATTGCTCCTCTTTCAGACTTTTAGGAAAGGGTTTCATTTCCTTAGAAGACATTATTGCATTACTGACATTTCCTTTGTATATTTTTTTGATATTTCAATTCAATGTAAATAAAAATTTACTATAAAGAAGACAGTGGGATAATACTGAAAAAAATTATCATTCCATGAAGCAAGGAATCAAATCCCAGTAAAGATTTCCAAAGGAGTTCTAGAAATGTTCAAGGCATTAATGCTGCCCATTGCCACACAAGTGGTGTGTTGTTTTCTCTTGATTGCTTCAACCACAGACATGGAACAGTTTTTCTGCAGCCCTTGCTGAGAAATTTATCACATTCATAGCAGAATTGCAATCACAGAATATTCTAATGATTCCAAATTCTGACTCGTACCTATGGAAAACCAGAGATGCTACATGACATGCACTACATCACTGTTCCACATGTAGTTTGTCTTGAATAAGAAGCTCTGAGTGAAAACTTACGTGACTCTCCAGTAATACTGCTACCCAGAAATGAAGCCATCCTTCTTTGGGAGATTTTTAGAAATCCTATCTGTGATTCATATAGGAGACATTTTCCTAATGCTAACATGTCAGGTATTTCACAGAAAGGCACATTTTTCTTCACTAGTTTAATCTCTAGCACTTTCAAAGTCTGCAGAGGCTTACTGCCTAACTCTAGATATTTGTTAATGTGATTTTTCTGACCTGAACATTTTTGTATAATTTCATCCCTCTAGCATGGCATGTTACATTTAAGTTAAAAAGACTGTGGGGATACAAAGAAGGAATTATTGTGCTAGAGTCTGAAGTTAAATTCCAACGTTTGCAAAGGACAAGTTGAAAAGAAACCCTTAATGTCCTAATTCATAAAGATGTTAATTTTGACAGCTAAAATATATTACTTGCCAAAGAATGAAAGGAAAGGTGGAAAATAGTCTTCTTTACCTCTAAAATGCTTTCTTCTTTGTCTGTAGCAGGCGCCCCAGGACACATTATACTGCCTGCTTTGATTTGTCTTTAATATCAGATGTGCCTTATTGATTTCTTCTGTGTATGTTTTCATTTTGAATAATTCAGAGGCACAATTTTTTTCCATTATGGTCAATAGCCAGAGAAAATTCTGAAAATAATCAATTGAGCCCTGCCTGATGATTACTAGTGTTGATATCCCCCGAAGTGAGGGAGTTGGAAAGGCCAAGGATAATATGACACAACAGTCAATCAGTGCAATCAGTGGAAGTATCAACATTGGCTGCATGATGAGAGCCAGATCCATGTCAAGGGTCTATAACAGCTCCTAAAAGTTCAGATGCTTGTCTTCTTGTCATATGCTGCAACAGATGGACTATGTAAGATTAGATTCAAAAGAGCTTCTCTCCCTCTTTTTCAAAGTGATAGGACCATAAAGCAGCTGTGTAGTATGATTTGCATAACACTTAATGTCTTCATTTTAATTTTTTTTCTGTTTTTAAGCTTTCCCAATACCAAGTACCTTCAAAGAAATGAGCAGGATGAGTGCTTTGCCAAAAAACGGTCACAAAAACAGACAGAAATATTATTTTGGTTTCCACCTGATGCTGATGGATAACACCTTTAGCTAGAGAGCGCGTATGACCACTTTAGTAATTCCCACCACGTCCATCCACATAATCAGGGCACATCACATTCAATTGATAGTAGAAAAAATGTATTTTTTTCAGTGTAGAAATCTAGTGAAGTTGCCAATAGTAGCTGACAAATGGTGGTCTTAATCAGTGCAGATACGGACTTGAGGGTTGTTGCAACTTCAGCCGAAGTCAGGGCAAGAATCTGATTTAAAATAAGCATGCAGTTGTATACACACATAGATAGATAGATAGATAGATAGATAGATAGATAGATAGATAGATAGATAGATAGGTAGATAG
Source organism: Illadopsis cleaveri (assembly GCA_013399915.1). Lineage (NCBI taxonomy): Eukaryota > Metazoa > Chordata > Aves > Passeriformes > Timaliidae > Illadopsis > Illadopsis cleaveri. The sequence continues at coordinate 78,333 of VXBB01010162.1, read as the reverse complement.
ATAGATAGATAATTGTGTGTGTATATATATATCTACTGAAGTGAATATCTCCAGAGAGTCTTCTAAGCACAACTATTGCCATGCAGGCCAGTGAGCAGTGGCTGTGCAGTTCACCATGTCTATTACCCAAATTCATAAAATGGCAATATATGGAATTAAACACTAAATAGCTTATAACTAAATTGTTTAATGACAATCCAATGTGTACAAAGTAAAGGAGTAAATTGGCAGCACTAGCTCAGTTTCCCATGGATAACTTATTTATAAATCTCTCTGTGATTTATTATTAATCTCCTTATGCAATAATCACTTATGCATATAAACATGGCTAAGCTTAAAAATTGTATTCTGATTCATGTTTCTTTACAAAGGAAATATTTTGACTATGAAACTGAAATCATCACTATTTTAAAGGTCTTGAAGACAATAAAATGAAAAATTATGGAAAATAATTTTTTTTATACTTCCAGGTTTCTTTAATTTTTTGCTTTTCATCACAATATTTTGCAATAAATTAGATGAGACTCTTAACTCTCCATTAAATATATTACTGTCAATCTGAAGAAAATTTTTAAACTAGAAATAGATAATTAGAATTGACATAGTTTATTTTTAAATCACAGGCATGGTCCATGAAAAAAAAAATCAAAATATTTTTTAAAATTTATTTCAAAAGTAAAAGTACTTTCTCATAAATATTAATATGCTTTCTATGTTACAAACATATGTGATATGCTCCAATTATTTTCTTAAAAGTAGGTCACTATGCATTTTACTCCCATTTTCCGTATTCCCATGACCACAAAACACGTTATGATTCGTGTTCCACAGTCATGGAAAACATGACCATAAAAGAAGCTGATGTCTAGAACCAGAGCAGCAGACACAGTTGGGATGGAGCTTTTATATGGTAAAAGATCCACTCCATTGCAGCAGGACATGAAGCAATAACCATATGCTGCAATTGATTAACACAGGAGCGAAGCTGAGGTGCTTAATCAATAGCAAAAGCCACTTATTATGAGTCTATTATAAAGCAACAGGAATTTTTAGTATTATTCTATGAGCTAAAATGTGAAACAGAAGGAAATAAAAAAGGTAGTTATTCTTTTCTGTAGAAGAAAAACTAAGTGCCTTTTATCATCCTTTCCAGCGAGAGGGAAGATAATGTGGTTCAGAAACTGCAGTGTATAAAACTAACGAAAACCAGGACAGACTCTGGTTTTAGTGCCTGCTTTGGCATATCACAGTTTGCATTCAGACTTCCATCCAGGCTGCCATGCGAGTTTTGAGGGAGAAGCTTCTGCCCGCAGCCCCAGACCATGCCCAGGCGCTGACAGAGAAGACCAGGTAAGCACAGGCCAAGTCCACAACCATGGCTGACAGGGATATCACTCCTCAAGTCTGAGCCTGGGCCTTGCTGGGTTTGTAAGGATAAGCCAAGCCAGCGAGGATAAAAATCTCCCTTGGGCAGACCTAGGAACTGGAAAACAAAAAAAAAAAAATTCAAAGTGGTTGAACATTAAATATTTTCAAGATATATTTCTTGTCAGGACAAAATACATGTTCTCAGACTCTAAGGCCACATTTTTTTCTTATTAAAATTTAGACGTTTTATTTAACCTGTCTCCACAGTGAGTGAAGGACAATAGGTACTTGCAGAAAGGAATTAATCTCATCTATCTAGATATCTCAGAATGGCATTCATTGTCTTCTGATAGCAAAAGATGTCAATTGGTCTCCTGCTGTGGCATCTCTGTGTGCTTTTGTTTTAATATCCATAAAAGTAGGCAGATGCCCAAGACCTGTTCTCATTTCTTCTTTTCTACTGAAATCTTTTATTGCACTCAGCAATGTTTATCTCTCTGCCTGAAATAATATGGCTGGATGAGAGAATACTTCAAGCCTTTCTGAAAGACCACCAAGTGCAGTGTTTCCAAGTTGCTCCTCCCTTTTCTCTCTGCTGGATTCATGTTCAGCTGTTGGTCTAGATCTGCAGCAGACAGCGATCCCAAATTGCCTCCTCCTGCCCCACAAAGGTAGTAGAACAGGGGTAAGAAAGTCATGCTGTCATAACAGGTATTGCTGTGTGACACTTCAGCCCTTGTGAAGCAAAGGCAGAAGTAAAGCAAACAAATGTAAAATCTGAACCACAAGTTGTGGAAACCATTGGAACACTGATGTGCAGCTGTCACTGCGTTCATGCCCACAAGGAATACACAAAGAGACACCACTGTTTGACTTAAAAATTTTCCTTGCAGAATCCTTTAAGATGTTAAATTCCTCTTCTGACCCAAATCACATCTAGATGTTTTATGAGTCATTTGGCAGACATATCAACAGCCATTGGAGTATGTTTTTTTACCCTAAACAGATTTTTGTCAATACAGAGCAGAATGATGTTTGTTTCAGACTTAGTTTATTTTGTCACTACTCATTTTTTCACAACCCAGATGTCATAAAAAGAACTAACACTTGGTTTTTCAGGTAGCAACGTTTCTTTATTTCAGAGAGAAGGAAAAAAATGGAATTTTTTGGCTCTGTGCCTTTGTCAGAAAAGGGCAACCCAAGGGAGTCATTAACTGTGGGGTAATCTCTTTGCTCATGGATGTAATATTAATGTAGTTTCTATAGTCTACCTATTAAACGAATTGCAGTGTAGGATTTTATCAAACCAAGCTTCTGTGAATAAAATAAATCTTATATAAAATTCACTAATTAAGTATATTACCACCAATAATGTTGCAATGAGCGCATTAGTGGAAGCTGACTTTCAGGATTGATACATTTCATCGAGTAAATGATACTACTACTTTAAATTTGGAGAGCTAGATTTTTTTCCTCTCAGTGAAGCTTATTTCATGGTAAAACCTTAAATAAAATATGTAGAAGTATATTAAGGTAAGCAGCACTAGACTTTCAATTATTAGTATCATTTACTGAAAAGTTGGTAAATTACCAAAATTCTGCTACTACTCAAAGAACTATCACATTTTTCTTATGTTAATATTCTCTTTTATTAGTACCAAAAGATACTTAGTGAAAACAGTAATTTCACAGATATTTATACTCATCTGAAATCATTTTAAATGACATTTATGAATAAAGTCTTACAACCATTTTAGTAATATGCTTGATAATCAGATCAAATATGTCTCATTACTTCCTCCTACATACTGGTTTAAAAAAAATAATAAGGCATTTACATAGAATTTTTGTTCATTTTTGTACAGTTGTTTAAGAGTGTATAAAAGGAAAACATGCACAAGCATGATGCTGGTTCAGAGAATCACAGAACACTCAAATATTTGTACTTGTATTTCTTTGAACAAGAGATTTTTTCGCATTGATTTGGTCATGACTCCCTTTCTGAACCCTTCTTCTGTCCTATCCATTTGATAATGTATCATGTATAAGGGTATATACCATATTTAAGCTCAGCAAACTCCACATTGCCTGCTTCTTCAACATCACTTTCACAAGCTCTCACATTAAAACTCACTCTTTTGCAGTGCACTGAGCCAAATCCCTTGTCCCCATAAAAGTGTGCCTGTAATAAACAAAGCGGATTTCCTTCTAAGGTGTTTGAAGATGATGTTGTAATAAAAAGAACAAGGAAATAATCTATTAAATATTAATGACTGGCCATATGTTGACTGCCCATTCTATGTGTCTGTTCAAGATGCGTTTCATTCTGTGACCAAAATCACTCCTCTAAAACTTTTCTCAAATCTGTTTGCCCTGACACTTCACATGACAGTAAAACCAGTGCCAGTTTTGTCAAGTGCCAGTTCAGATGCCTAAAGGTAGGTGCTAGCTACTGCTGATATTTCCAATAGGATTCCAAGACATTCGTATAGGGCTGTCGCATAATTCTAATTTTGTAATTTTTTGACCTTTTGTGTTTTTAGAATAAACCTTGTCTTCCTGTTTAGTTTGCTTAGCTAAAAAACCTTTACCTTAAGTCAAGCTACAACTGCTGGTTTGGTATCATCAAGTATCTGATTAAGGAGAGATATTCCCAATTACTCCCACTGTCCTGGGGTTTTTCTGGGTAGACAACCATGAAGAGGAAACTTATCCAAGTCTGTTTGTACATTTTTTTTTTTTCCACCTAAGCATTATGGATTTATGCAACATTTCTTTAGATCTTAAGTTTCTGAAATGTCATATCATTCTTGTGCTTACATTTTGTCAACATCTTTGCTCAAGGGTGCAACCCTAAATTAAGAACAGGCTTCCTCTGAGAACTCACATGCAATGCAAAATGGTGATCACCCTATCTTATATATGACACTCTCATTCACACATCTCAGAATGACATTTGCCTCTTTTTCACCAGAGCTGATTGCCACTCCTGCTTTGTTTCTGCAGTGCTACTGCCTGACTAGATACTCCCCATGTTGCTGGTGTGCTCTTGAACTCTTTTTTTTTTTTTTCCCCTCTGAAGATTCTTGCTCAAATCCATGATTTGGAGACAAATATGTCTTTAATATAGGAAGAGCATTTTGAGTTCTGATATAATGGAATTAGATCCTGTTTCTCTTCTCACTTACAAAAGTCATAAGTTTAGTGTAATGACAAGACATACAAATGTAGTTTCACTTCCATAATCCAAGTGATTAAGCCATATCCTGTTCACTACATACTTCTTCAGGATCCATTTTGAAATGTTGTCCTCACAGTAAAGTTCATATGTTATCTTCAGCAAAGTGTTCCACCTTGCACACACAAACGTAACAGTGATTTTATTCAGATATTTTTCTGATTTGCGCATGAAAGTCATACATGAGAATGTTCAGACTGATCCAAGGTGAAATTATGTCTCATGCATACAACCTTTCATTACATCAAACACTATTTTTTTCTCTCTTTTTCAATTAAAAATGAGGTTACAATGACTTGCTGTTGAAGACAGGCACATTTACCTCTAGTTCCCTCATTTTCCCCCAGTTTAGTCCTAAATGGCTACACCAACATTATCATTTCAATGCAAATCAAATATGTTCCTCTGAAATAAATCTCACAACAGCCCTCATACTTTAGTTCACTCAGTGTCGTGAGTTCCTGCTGGATTAAACTAAACTGGAAAACACCCATCAAAAGCCCACTAAACATGCTGCATGGGACAAAATGAGTCTCTTCGAAGAAAGGCACTGTGTGGAGTTAAGGTCTTCATACCAACTCTGCCTCTCCATAGGCCCTCCTGCTGTGCTGCACTCCTTGCTAAAGACTTAGGCTAAAGTGCTCTTCTTCCAGTCTTCATTAAGTTTCCCTGAACTCCAAAAAGTGATAGCTCTGCAGCTATTCCAGCTAACATCCTATGAACTTGAGGGTGTTTTTTTTCATATTATTCTAATACTTCTTCATTTAGTTTTGTTAATTTGAAAGCAGGAAAAAAAGACTACAGTGTCCTTTCTCTGTGCCTTCTGGTATTTACTTTCCTTCTCTTCCCTGTTCAGTACTGATATGATACTTTTTGTTGCTTTCCTGTCTATTCCCTCCCTAATGTATTTCTAGAACTGCTTGCCTTTCATCTCCCTTGCTAGTTGTAAGTCATTTTGCATTTTAGCCTTTCTGAGTTCATCCCTACATGCTTGTGCTATTATCCTCCACACACATCCTTATTCAGCTGTCCTTGTTTCCACTTTTAATATATCTCCTTTTTTTTTCCATTCTTTACTCCTTAAAGAGTTCCTGATTCAGCTGCATTGTCTCTTCCAAGCTCTCCTTCACATCAGAATACTTTGCTTTGTGCCTTTAATACAGTCTCTTTCAATAACTGCCAGGTCTCCTGAATTCCTTTATCTTTTATATTATCTTCCCAAGGGACCCTACTTACCAGTTTCCTCAGCTGTTGAAGAGTGCTTTTCTGAAGTCCATTATGCATACTCTGCTGTTCTCCCTCCTTCCTGTTCTCAGTATGATGAGCCTGTGATCCCTTTCACCCAAACTTTTATTCCATCATCATATTTTCAATGAGTCTTCCTGTATTAGTTGGGTTGCTATTTAAAAGTGCTGTTCTTTCTACAGCCTTATCTACCACACCAAATCCTGGACAGGTAATATAATGAATTGCATAATAAAGAGGAGTGTGATGATAGAATATGAACAGCCCAAATCAATCCAGTTTATTCAGCATTGGTTGTTCTTCACCTGCATTATGGTAGTCAATGCATTTCAGTGAAAATGCACAACACCTCAGAGGAGCTCATACACAACAACAGAGTGCAAGAAAGCAGGGACTGCAGGAGAAGATTGACATAATCAGGTTGTTCAGACTAGAGAAGTCCTGAGGCGGGGGGGGTATGTTCATGTTCTCAGTATTTTTTAAAAAGGCAAAATGATCTTAAAGGGAACAAATAATCTGTTCTCTGTAGTGTTCTCTGGAAAAGGAAAGGGTTTAGGTTGTTACCATAAGTTCAACTCAGTCATCAGTCACTTTCTAGAAATGAGGATAATAAACAGAAGAATAGATAGCCTAGGGGAGAATGGATTTAAGAATGAGCTATGCAATTACCAGTCAGGATAATGTAACCACTGTAATCCACCGGAGTCTCACACCCACAACCAGATCACTCCCACAGACACCCAGATTTGCAGCAGCATATATTAACCTCGTGCACATATGAAGAGCTCACAGAACAAGGACTTAGAGAAGCACACTATGAACAGAGACAAAAATGGAACGTCTAACATCCCTAGCAAGTTATAAACAACAAGCAAATAATGAGTTCCAATTTTTTCCATCAGGCATATTATTTCTTACATATGCCAGTGTCTTATTTTATTACAAAAGTGATGAAATTCCCCTTGCATGCAAACTTTTGTTCCCTTAAAAAAATAATTTCAAGGTCAAGTCACCTCTGTATAACATCAAGTTTATGAATATTGCAAGCTATTTTCAGAGATATAGAGTGCGACTATGTGTTCACGCCTGCAGAATAGAATCACAGAATCACTAGGCTGGAAGAGACCTCCAAGCTCATCAGGTCCAACCCAGCCCTAGCACTTCAACTATAAGGACCTCTCTGCTAATCACTTTCCTGGTGAGGAGCAGATTTCATTGCACTCCTTGTACTCTTCTTGGTGGACAATATTTCCGTCAGCCTCAATACTGCACCTGAGCTGACATGTTGGGACACCGTGCGGACCAGCGCAATCTTAAAGCACATCATCAACACAAGACAAGATAGTTGCCACATGAGGTACAGAGTGGTGAACCTCTCCCAACAGAATGCAAATGTGCTTTTGAGACACCCCTACTGTCTTCCAGCTGGATTTCTAAAGAGTTGCCTCAAACAGCACTCCAATATGCTAAGTACAGAAGAGAGACAACTCTTTGACTTCATGGTGGCTCCTTCAAAACCGCTGCTAGGACCTGTGCTAATACAGTCCTTTCACAGAAAGCCAGGCAGGTTCACGAGGCTGAAGGGTCTCAAGCTCCAGGTCTTCTGAGGCCAGGAGAGTCTCCTGCCTTTGGAGTGCATGCTACAGCCCATGTAAGTGGAGTGCATTAGCTGCATCCCCCAGGAGCTGCAGGAGGCAGAGTGCATGCCTGAGGCACAGCCCCTCCTGAGCTCCTGATGAGGGAGGTGCCATGCCTCTGCATTATCCCCAGTGTGGTGCGTTGCCTTCAAGGCACAATTGAGTCCTTAGTGTTTTGTCCAAGCTATTGCTTCAGAGCTTGAATTTATGATATGAACAGAGATAGCATAGCTCTTAACCAAAGTTAATCATCAAATATTTATATTTACTAAATACTACAGTTTCTCACAGTCGGGGATAAAAATACAGCTTTTTAGACAAGGCTACCATTAATGTATAGGGGTTAGTCCTTGCTAAATTCCCCAAATCTTCAGACCTTATCTCAAAAATACCCTCCTCTCATTCTTCCTAGGTTAGAAAAGTTATCCATAGTTGCATCTCCAGACCTGGATGCTCAGTGCATTTCATCCCTTTCCTTTCCTCTCCTCATGGTAAGAGCACCATCTCAGTCAGTCTTTCTCCCATGAAACAAGTGATAGGACAAGAGGAAATGATCTCAAGTTGCATCACGGGACGTTTAGTTTGGATATTAGGAAAAAAATTTTCACTAAAAAGATCATCCAGCAATGGGTGACTGATCAAGGGAATCACTGACCTGGAAGTGTTCAAAGACACGTAAATGTGGTGCTTAGGGACACAGTCTGGTGGTGGACCTGACAGTGACAGGTTAATGGTTGGACTTGATAATCTTAGAGGTGTTTTCCAACATAAATCATTCTATGATTCTATGGTGGAAAGCATTTCCCACACAGTAAATACTTTTCAGTTGCCCATACAGCATGGAAATTTTTGTCCATTTATTTAAAAATCTGGGAGACTTTTAGGCCTATTTTCTTTTAAATGGATCATCTGAAGGGCTGATTTAATGCTGTGGTTTTACGTTCACTGACTGAAAGATAGGATTTTGGGAGAAAAAAAGGGAGAAACAGGCTCAACTTAGAAGTAAAAAGATAGTTTATTAACACACAATAAGAAAAAGAAGAGAAAATGGAACCTTCAAAACTTTTCTCCCCCCCACAAGTACTTACTTTTCTACAAACCACATAGAGACAAAATTTATGACATTTAGTCAGTTTCACCATTTAAATGTAGTCTTTCATCAATTCTTCAGGAGAAGAGTCCCTTGTTTACTATGGAATTTTCTCACTGANCATTCAGGGTGGGCTCAGCTCAGAGCAGCTGCAGGCTCCCCTCCCCCTGCTGGGGAAAGGGCTCAGGCCCACAGCCAGGCCTTGGGCCACCTCCTCCCCCATAGGGGAGCAGCAGGGTGTTTTCCAGCTGCTAAAAACTGATCCGGGCCGGGGGCACATCATCTCCTCCCCCGGCCCAGGAGTCCCCGGGCCAGGCGGGTCTCCTGTGAAGGCCTGGGCCTGGGCAGGCCTGACCGTCCCGGCCCCTCCTCCGCAGGAGAGAGAGCCAGGACTGCCTTACCTCCTGTGAAGCCGGGAGGAAGAAAGCGACCCCAGCTTTCCTTCCAACTTTTAAGGCTGTGTGTTTCCCAGAGGTGGATCTCTACATGCAATTGGCTATTTTAGTTGTCAATTTAAAGGAATTCACATATTGCTCTTCACCATCTGTGCTAAACCAGCGCAAATGCACTTATTACTCAGGAGCTATGAATTCCAGAAGGATTGGTTGGATCTTGCTAAGACGAATTTGCCTCTGCCTATCATGAAGGAGAGAGAGTAGTAGTATGGGTCCATGGCCTTTGCAATGTAGACTTTTCCCAATTATAGATATTTGTAGTCTGGGATTCACCTAATTTACCTGATAAAGGTCATGGCTTCTCCAGAAATTGGTCTTATCTATCAGCTGCCTCCAAAAAGGGGGAGAAGTTCCCAGTCATCCCTTGCAAGTTTTGCCTTTCTTCTCCCCAGGTAACAGCTACATGGTCCTTCCCTCTCTTTCTCAATAACCTGGCACTCATCAGACTGATTCAGTTTGGTGACCTACCAGAAGCTACATACCTGTTGATATCATTGCTGTGTTATGACAGGATAGTTTTCAAAGGATTGTTGAGATTATTTGGATCACTGAGGACCCACTGAGCATTTACAGAGGTGTAAGATGAGCAGCAGCATTGCCTAGGTAGGAGCAGAAAGAAGAACAGGACTTTACCACAGCAGGGAGATTAGCCCACGACACACTCCAACATCCCACTGAAACACAGTCTAATCAGTAAAACCTCAAGTGAAAAGTACTTCCAACAACTGAAAACCCAAAAATAGAGCTGAACCTGACAGGAAATCTCCTTGAATTTAGTACTCTGTACCTCATTAATAAATAATAGCCTAGTTATTGACTGCTTATGTTTACAGTATAGAGACCAACACATAATACTTGATAGCCCTATGACATGAAACACTGTGATCACAGGAATGCAATCCTGAACTGAACTAATTAGCTCTGCAGAGGAGGAAGATTTCTTGTTTAAAGTGCCATAGTGCTGTAATATGGGTATATTGTTTCCAGGACCAAAGCTTATATTTGTTCTGCATGGTACTGCCTCACTCAGCAGTAACAGCTGCAATTAGTGGCAGTCAGATATATCTGATTGCCTAATGCAGATACACCTCAAGAAATTTCAAGGTTTATTTAGGGATTTCTGATATTAGATAGTGTCAATTGGCATAATGCTGTTTCAGGAAAAATACCAGTCTGACAGTCTTCAAATGAGAAAATTCTTTGTAATGCATGTAACATTCATTTGTGTATGTTGCAAGAATGGAAAAGGCAATTTTTCAAGCATGATCTTATTGAATATTGTCTATACTTCATGGTCACCAATGGTGCTGAGTACAACCCTAAAACTACACACCAACCAGAGGAGACACTCAAGTGAGCACTCTGAAATACCTTTAGGTTGGGAGGGCATCTGCAATCATCACACACCCATGATTCGGGGTATAAAATACCTAGAGCAGCACCTAACATTCTACAAGAAACCAGACACAAAATTTTAAAGTATTTTGTGTGCTTGTCAATGTACATTTTCTCTTACATGTTTGGAGCAGCTGTGCAACTAAATTATCACCCTCCCATTTCAAGCACTGCAATATCATCTTCAAAATTTAGTGTCCAGTGAACGCAGGCTGTGATTTTATGTTCAGGCTTAAGATAAAAAGCTGAGTTTACAAAAGCAGGTTTGCCAGTAGGACTAAACACACCAGTGATGGGGAAAAAAAAAAAAAAAAAAAAAAGAAAAATTTAAAAATACTTGAAGTTAAGTTGTCTTTTCTTGAGAAAACATCTTCCATATCCTACAAATCTCTTCTGCTTTTTCACCAGTTGAATGTCATAAGAGCAGTAAAGTGGAACAGAGTTAAAGCCTCCTTTCTTGTCACAGAGCAAAGCCTAGTTTACAATAAATGGACAGCTTTTAGAGAACCATTGGGATAGAATAAGGCCAAAGAATAACAGGCAGTAGATAACATCAAGTGCAGTAAGGAGAAAACTGAAGAACCACATAATGAACATACACTTTTTAAATAGTATGGGAAGGGAGGGGTGAAATTTGGTTTCTGTGATCAAGGGTAAAGCATCTGGAATTAAGAACTGACATCATGCTGCAAGTATTATGTTGTCTTAACTAGCCCATCCATCCCAAGAGAGCTGACCAATGTCCCTACTCTTTTTTGGGGAGCTTCAGATGTGTTTGGCAAAATCCTTAAATGGGAAGGTTCATGGTTGTGGATGTTTAATATTTTTTATCTGCAGGCGCTCTTTTCAAATGCCTTTTTGGGGGATTCTTTCTGCATCTGAATTATTTCATAGCTCAGTGCTGAGACTTCTAAATGTCACTGACATTAACAAGTTGTACAAAGATGATAATCTCAGTTGGGCGCCGCAGATTGAGAACGTGCCGGCTTGTATGAATCGAACAGACTGTCAGGGATAAGAAATGGAAAGTGCATAAAGCCAAGTGTCATTTCCATAAGAACTCTCATGTCTGAGGAAAAATCTATCAGAAAGGTGTGTCAAGACCAATCCTACAAAATGCAAATCATTCTATAAATTACTTTCTTGAAATCCAAAGTGAAGCAAAATAGAACTGGAAAGATTTTGAGGGGGAAAGATAATCTTTTCAGACAAAGAACCATTAACAAAATCTGTATAAAAATTGTGGAGTTCACTGTAGAACTAAATTGGGAAGAGAAGCTGACATAGAAAAGGTTATTTACTCAGAAGCTGCCTGAGAGATCATATGTTTTCAGACAATAGAAAAAAATTCTATAGCTATTAGAAAGGGAAACTGGAAGTGGTATTCTTATAAAGGGTGACTTTGAGCAGTGACCTGAAGCATGCCCAGTTTAAACAAACAATTCTGATTGTAACCATCAAGGTCTGGCTTTACTCAAATCTGGGTATGAAGATTTATGGTTGTTCTTATTAAATACTTCAAGCACTGAAGCTGGTCACAAACTCTAGTTAACAATCCCAAACAAGCTCTGCAGCAAGAATAACTGTAATTTTGAATTTTATCACTAGCATTCAAAATGGATGGGCACACCTGTGAATTTCAGCATTTTCCTTTTCTTTTCCTTTTTTTCTGTTTTGTTTTTTTTTCCAATGGTCAATTTATTCAGAAAAGCATGGCAAAGTCAGTGTTAAAGTGAATGAAGTTGAAAGCAGTATTGACAGTCAGTGTAGAGCAAATTCCTGATTTTGCAGGGTGGCATAGGAACAGAAATCTGCTATTGATGGCCTGTATTACAGCTTCACTATTGAAAAACTTAAACTGTGACTGAGGAGCACAGACATTAAGGATAAAAGACAGGCAAGTGTCCTCAAAAGTGTGCATACTGTGATCTCTTTAATGGAGAATACTGATATTTAAATCTAGTCACAGGGATGCATGTGAACAAGAAAGAATGATAGAGGGAGTAGGAGAGAGGTCCACAAGGGGATTTAAATGACACTAAAGGGTTTAACTACCATTTTATACATTTAAATCCAAAAGTTATTTCTTTAGGATCTCTGTATAAAACCTGGTTGATCCCGAATGGCCTTTGCAGCCATTGCGCTCCCAGCTGCTATCATTCAAGGTTGCTCAAGAATACCAAATTCCTTGTTTTTCCCATTCCAGAAGTGTCTCAGCACCTGTTTCATACCTCTAACGTATTTAAAAGGTTAGGGTCCCTAAGAAATACTGACAGAATAACGAGTGAAGGTGAATCTCAGTGAAGTGGTCACCCATGTTGTGCAAGTGAGAGTAAGTCCTTCTGTTGCTTAAAGCAATTTGAATCCACAGCTTCAGGGAGGATACCACAATCCTACTACTGGGTAGAATGACCTCTCTTTTCTGTGTCACCTTTCATGCAAAGGTTTCAGATAGAATGTCATCATCATGTGCTACTTCAACCTGGGAGTGGAAGCCTAGAAGCCCTTAGGAGGGTAAAATCTTTGCACTGAAACTTGTTAAAATATTCTTTCAATTTCTCTTACTGACTCCCAGTAAAGGATATCACACTGTGAACATCACAGTCATCCACTGCATCCCCTAAGCCTCGTCACAGTGACTGTAGGGAGGTGCAGTTCCTTTGCTGTGTTTCATTAACAGCTGGTCCCTTTTCTTACTGTTGTGACAATTTCAGCAGTGCCTAGTAAGTTAGCATACCATGAGAATTCGAGAAAACCTTTAAGAGGAAAGAGAAATGAGATGTGTGAGGGTTCACCACAGGGACTGTCGAACAGACATGAGTTTGGATACAATGGCCATTGGGAGAATCCTCCCATGCCCTCCTTTAGAAAACATTTAGCAACATTCACTACTTCAACCAAAGCCTAAGCACTCATTAGCCAGATGATCAACTGGCCCAGTCCATACCAGTACATAGTATGACAGCTAAGATTGGCTATTGCTTGTTGTCAAAGTCCTCTGAAGCAGCACTTGTGGCTCTGGAGAAATGTCATGTCAAACTCAGTAGGCTTCTGCAGCTTGTGTAGAAGCTAATCATCTTTTACTGAACACCCTCTATGCCATAAACCAACACTGTGAACATGCTGTTTGCTAAAATTGCAGGGTGTTTTTCTATCAGGTTGCCTTTCCATTACATTATGCCCTGTGATTTATATTGCTAGCTCTGCTGGATTGTGAGTACTGCCATGGAGGGGTATCTGAAACATGCAATCCATAACTGAAGTTGTGGATGTATGCTAGTGTATCTCCCCTTGCTCAATCACTGCATATGCAGTGTCAGTTAAAAGGGGCTCTAAATATTTTTGAGGGTGCTGTTCATTAAAAAATTTTTTTTGCGACCCGCTAGATGATTCTGAGTAGATCAAAATCAAAGTGGAGTTTTGAACACTGGTGTACCCATTTCAGATGATAATGTTATGCTTTTCATAAATAAAACATTTTGGTTTTATCAAAGTAATTATTTGTAATAAGATTATTTGAAGTTACTGAATAAAAAGTGTTGCAGGCTTTCTATGGCAGGAAATAATTTTAGATTTCAGCATTTCACACATTTTAAAGACAAGTGCATTTTGAAATGTGAAAATTCCTGTGAAATAAAAACTTCATTTTGCAACCAGATCTACTGACTGACTTTTTTTAGTACTACAGATTATATAGCAGTTATATTTTTAGTGGGAATTCCTGAAGTCCAATTACAAACATTCATTAACTGGGATTTTCTAGTAAATATTTGTCTCTATTTTCTTACTCTTCCTTCATACTTTTTTCCAACATTCTGACTAATGTAGTTATTTGACAGATTATATGTTAAAACAGATATTTTAATTAAATAAAAGAAGTATCTTGGCAGGTCAAGCCAGCACCACGATGTGCTCCTGGATACTTAAAAGCAGAGAACCCTAAGTGAAAGTACCAGAAAAGGACAATGTTGCTTGTATTTGCTGCCATTGCTAGTTATTTTGGAACTCTGGGGACAGCAGGTACTCCAACACAGAAGGCACAAATTCATCTGAATTGTCAATAATTATATAAATACCTGCAAAAGGAGTATGGTGTCCTGATACAGGGGTCTGTCTGCAAAGATAGCTACCTATCAGCCAGCTGAGAGAGCATTTTGGTCATGATTATGACTGAACATGCAGTCTTCCAGAAAATTTATTCTGGATGAGGCAGTAGGTTCTGTAGTGTCCTCAGGAGATAAGTCATCATGGAGATATCCACTTCCACCCCTCACAGAGTGGCTTTGCATTCTGGTTATTCTTACAGCATATGATGGCATTTCAAAAACTTGTCTGGCAAGGCAATTAAATTAATAACTTTTTTTCTTTCATCAACTTCTTTATCTCCGTTCCCCCAGTCTTACATTAGATGAACTGATGGACTTTGGTGTAATGCAAATATAATAGGTGTGTGATTAGATAAATGAGATTTTTCATTTCAGTTGATGAGATATTGTGTCTTGCTGCTCTTTACTTTAGATATCTATTTTATTCTGAGTAGCAAGACAGAGTTCTTCACAAATGAAATGAGAAAATATTTCATCAGATTTCCGTCCAAATAATGAATTTGAACTTTTTTCTCAGTTTTTCACAAATAATTTTTTGTTTGAATTACATGTGGCAAGATCAGTTATTAGATTCATGATGCATAATACTCATGTTGTGCAGACTAAAAAAGAATTTTAATTTTTTCCTTCCAAAAGTTTCTCACCTGTAAGAAGTAATTAGGATTCCCATTAATTGTAGAGTTTGGGGTTTTTTTGTTTCACTGTAGCTCTGCAGTGGAAAGGAGCAAAATCAATTTTGTGATGTAATTGCATTTAGAGGGAGAAAGAGAACAAAAGAGTCAGATTACTAATATACAGGAAATATATGTATGTGTATGTCTTCTTACCATAAATACTGACATTTTATTTATTTCTATTAATCAATGCATAGAAAGCCTACCAAGAATCATTAAAGCAATACATAGTAAAGACAAACCAACAACAGAAGGATTTTTTTGAATCAAGTATCAAATTAAGTACTTAGCTAAGGAGCACAGAAATAACCACCCTACTTAGAAAAAAATCAATTTCCAGTTAGTCAGAGGAGAATGGAAAAAAAAAAAGAGATGATGACAAAGAAAATCAAGAGAACAATGCAATGAGCAAGCAAAGATATCTTCCTTCAAAATAATTGTATTCCCCAAAACATGGAGATTGTTGCAATCAGAGATACACCATCACTTCAATATTTTTCAACGTATGACATGGGAAAACAAAGGAAATAAACTGAATAGTTTGTGCTCTTTTCCCTCCTAATTTGAGTGTTTTCTTGAAAGAAATGTTTTCTATTGCTCAGTGTAAAAAAGGTACAGAGTGAATTAAAAGTAATCTCAAAGCAACCATAAAAATAATGCACTAAAATCCAAAAGACCATTAGAAATATGTTCCTCCTAAAACTATTTCTTCCAAAAGTAGTTATTTACTGCCTAAATACAACTGTGTTAATTTTAAAGGTTTCATGTAGTTTCTTCCTTTTTTTCCCACGGCAAACAAAAAAATAAATATATGGGTCCCATACTGTTATATAACTAAAGCACCACTCAACCCTCTAGCAGCAGACTAGGTCAGAGTGCCTCTGACTATCCATGACACTTGACAACTAACTAACTCCCTTGCATAATTTTGGATCACTCCAACATCTCCTTCAAAAAGTAGTTTGTTCTAGACGATCTCAGCAGTGACTGTGTGAGGTTAACAAAGCTGGATATCTGAATTTTGTACTAGAAGGTCCCGTTGGTGAGAGTGATGAAGTACCTGCATATATTTTAGATGTGCATTTTAAGTGATACTCCTGAATCTGTATATGAAAAAATGCAGTATGTGTGAGGTTTCTCTTGGCCAGTCTGAGATATTTTATATGTTGATATTTACATATAAATTATTTGTCTAGATCCTGAGGCAATGAGGAGCACTAGATATCTGTAGATCTCAATTCACATGATGTATTTGGATATTTACTTTCAGAAGAGAAGTATCACTCCTCAAAATCCTTTTTGTTGTTGTTGTTTGTTGCCTGTAAAAGAAGGCAATTGCCTCTGATTGAAGCTTGCTAAACCCATCCTTACTCAGTAAATATATAAATGTTTCCATTTCCTTTGGTCACCATCACTTCCAAAATGTTTTAACAGGAATGATCTGCCTTTGACCCAACCTCCATAAAATGAATACATTTTGTCTATTATATTCCTACATTTTTGGTATAAAGTGCTAGGAATTTTCTTATAGGTATAAGCCCACTAGAGGAAATGAAAGCAACCCACTGTCTTCCACTTAAGAACCTGTAATCAAAACATAGTTTTTTGTGCTCTGGTTTCTTTAAACATGTCACATTGACACATCCATGTTGGGATGAGAGTCTCTCTGACATGGAATCCAGTGGATGTGGATTCCCTAACAGCTGTGCCAGGAGGATGGTGGCAGTGAGAGTGAAGGAAAACTGCTATTGACAGTGAGATGATCTGCAAAAGAACTAAGCTTGCACGTGGTTTTGTTGTGGTTGATAACAAAGGGAAAGCAGAGAGAGGGCTCCGGAGGCTCCTAGCACACAGGAAAAAAAGAAGTAGCAGACAGATGTGCTGAATCCTAAAGTCCAGTGCAAATGCATTTAGGTCAGGACTAGTATAAAGGAAAAGGAAGAAAAAAGTCCTAAAGATGAACACTGGCAGGTTTATAATTTCTTGAGACTGTGAAAAACAACAGTAGTCTCTAATTTTTACCTCTTATCCATTTCTTCTTAGAGAATCTAGATAGTCAGTGCAAATAACCATCTATGTTTGCACACAACTGTACTTTGAAAACACATCTCTTTTCATTCTACTTTGAATATTTTTTCTTCTTTTCATTCAAAAATAGAAAAAAGACAGGATATTATGCCAAATTGGACAGTACACAAATTAATATTTCCCAAATTCTACTGTCTGGTTGCTTTTATATCAGTTATAGTTTGTTTTTTTTCTATGATGATTGACTACAGGATTTGGTTTTCACTCTCAGAACTAAGAGCTTCATTAATGTAGGCTACAATTCTTTTAACATCTTATAAACTAAGTAATTTGCAGTTAATTTCGCTGTTGTTTTTCATTAATTTTGAGTAGTACTTGGCAGGGTGAATTCTGAAAGGATTCTGAGTTGGTGGAGGGGATGGTGATGGCATTTCAGCAAATCTTTTCTAAAAACCGGTGACTTTAAAGAGGTGATTGGCTGGCATGGCCTGTAATCTTCTTTTTATTAGAAATGGCCTGTAAAACTACAGTTGTCTAGATCTCCTCCCTTTTTTTTCTGCCATAAAAGCTGTTTGAATTTTTCCAGTATTTCAGGAGTGTCACCAGAGATCAGGAGCTCTGACTAGGCTATAGTGACTAATGCCTTAAGTGCTATTAAGAAAATTACCAGAAGAAAAATAAATTTCATGTAGTCCCAAGATAGGCTTCGTAGATTTCAATTGTTTATATTCAGATTGTTTAGAATTAACAGTGTGTGGATTTCTCAAATGTTTATAAGATAGTGTAGCAGTAGAGCAGTATAACACTGCTAGGTGTACTAAGTCACCTTCATTGGGTTTTTTGGTTTTGTTTTGCATTTTTTGTTTGTTTGTTTGGGGGTTTTCTTTGTCTTTGGGGGGGATTGTGTTCTTTGTTTGTTTTGGTTTTTTGTTTGTTTGTGGGTTTTTGTTTTGTTTGGGGTTTTTTGCAACTGGGATGACTTTTCAGAATGCAGCTTTATGTCTACCAACACTTCAGAGTTCTAATAGGAGAGAGAAATTTCCAGAAGAACCTGATTTGCTAGATCTGCTCAGTCTAACCTTTAATTGTTTCTGCCTCGCTGAATATGATATCCCTGTGATTCCCAACTACACACTAATCTGGTGGTTAAAACACTTAACCAGGCTATACAGCAATTCTGGTCCTAAACTACCCACATCGGTATGGAACAGCCGGGTTCTATGCGTACACAAGCCTGTGGTCTCAGCCTGAGAAGATTCTCCCCTCCACAGGTATATATTCAGTGTATATGTTCACACCTTTCCTCCTGAATTTGGTTCAAAAGGCACAATTAGGGCATGCATATCTATAAATTCTTCCCGCAGACAGAGAAGGCTGTGGAGTACTTGTTTTTCTTCTTCATGAAGAGCTTTAAACACCCAGTTTTGTTGCTGATTGAAGATCTGATATGTAAGTACTTAAGAGAAAGCAATCAGATACATAATTGCCCCTTGTTGCCCCTTTCCTACTGATTGTCCCTGACATCACAGAAATCAACATGAAGTCTGTCATGAATCCCTAAATAAGCATGTAATTATTTTTCTTTGGTCACTCTGCATGCCAGAGCAGGACACATTACCCAGCCTGCTGACAGTCAAGCTTCTTTTTTGACAGACAGACTTTATTGGCTGTCTGTCCTAGTGACACTGCAGATGATCAGTAGCGCTTCTTTTGATGCTAGACTGAGTGCCAGAAACTGAAACAGAAATGGAGAAACAGAAGTGGTATCTCTGACACTTTAAAGTTCCTGATGGATTTTTCTTCCTTACAATTGCATTGGCTGCACACATACAGGAACAGTCTGACATTAATAAATTAATTTAGAATGACTCCTTTAAAATGACCATCAGCATGTCATGTGGTGGGGACCACGCTTTGCTTTGCTTTGCTTTGCTTCGCAAGGTGAGAGAGTTGTGTCTGATTCCTTTGTTAGAACAGGGAAGTTTAGTGAAGAGGAATGGGGACAATAGTAAAACAGTTACAAGTAAAATTATTTTATGAGCTTCTCAATGTGTTCCAAGAATATTCTGAATTTTAATTAAAATGTGACCTAGCAGCATCCCTGAGTACTTCCCAGTTTAAGGGCTAATTGGAACATGAATCTCAGATGCCAGGGCAAAAGTGGAACACCGGCCAACATAGTGCTGGCTTCCCCCCCAGGGTCAGCCACCTGCTCCAGCACTTCTGAGCCATGCCAAGGAACCCACTTGCTTGCTGCTTTCTCATTTCTTCACTTCTTTTTTTTTTTTTTCTTAACATGACTAAATTTGGAATTTTTTTAAAAGCCTTCTATCCTTTTATTTTTTAGAAAGGCAGGTTCTGCGGAGAGCTGCCAGCATGTTGAAACTAAAAAGGGTTATTAACAGCAGACAAGCACAGAGCCTTTAGGGAGAATTTCCATATCTCTTGCCTCATCCTATCCACTTCTCATCCTTAATCTTGCTCTCTTTCAGTCTGGAAGAGCACACACTAGCTTAGTGTAACCTAATAGTTTTCCTTTCTAGTCCCCTCTTTCTCTTTTGTGCTTTCAATAGATTCAAGGATCAAGGCCCAGATATTTCTTTTAGCTTGTTGAACTTTAGCGAATAAGAACAAAAATGAACAAAGCCAACAGTTTTTCATAAGTGATAGCCAACAGAAAACTTCCTCTGGCTGAAAAGTTCAAAGACTCTATTTATAGAGACAGAGGATCCTAGCTTTCCTATCATGCCTTTCTGGATAAATATTTTGTTCTATTGGAACAGAAAGAAGTAGCTAAGAATGAGTTTGCAGCCAAATGCTCCATTTAAGGAGAATTTTGAGGATCATTCTGTGCAAGTGAGTCTGGAATGCCCATGGTTGGATAGAGGGATAAGAGTTCAGGAAGGAAGCAAAAATGGCAGAAGTGAAAGAGGGAAAAATCAAAGAGAAAAGGAAACAGTAAAGGATTAATGGTAGGCAGGAAGGAAAGAGAGAGAGAAAGAAAGGAGAAAATTCAAAACATGAGAAGGGGTTATTTAAGGTCTACTTTGATTTATCTTTATGCAAAAATCAATCTAGTCCCCTTTTTCCTGAATCACTTCTTCCATCTTCTTTCTGAGGCAAGGAAAACCAGTTGTTTATCTTTCCAAGTGAAAATTTACCTCTGGTTCATATTGTGACATGACAAAGATTTGTCTGGTGTTTTAATTCTTTTTCAATGTGTTCTACAAGCAAGTCAATATTTATTTTTCTTTTCTTTCTCTCACTGCCTAATGCCAGAAGTTTTCAACATCCAATAGGTGTTTTCTTGGGCTGGTATTTGTAATTCAGGTCCTGAATTAGCAAGTTCATAGACATAACTTAATGCTCAGATTCACCCCATGCAGCATAACCCTGAAACTTCCTAGGTCGTTTGTTGATAAAGGAGAGCCATGTCTCCATCAGGCATATTAGAAGTTCAAATTATTCACATCAGTGTACATAACTTGATGTTTGTCAGCACAGAAGCACACATGTTAAAAAAAAAAATCAAAGGAAGAAATCCATTACCTTTGTATCAAGAATTAAATGATTGTGGAAATGTATTTAACAGGATTTTTTCTTTTGCAATTGCATGGGGAAAATGAGGCACAGAAGACATCTCTGCTGGTAGAGAGAGAGGCCCCTTCTGGCCCCTTCTTAAGTCTGTGGTAAAATCTACACTGACTTCAGGAGGAGTTATGAAAGCAATGCAAAATATCTTTGAGAATTTTACCTTAAAGGATAGATCTGCAAGGGATTTTAGTTAAATACCAAACAGCAATACCAACAGATGTAATTTTGCAGCAAAATCTGTAGTCCTAAGTTAGATTTCTGTTTCCTTACAGATTGTACTGAAAAGACAGAATCCACAAAGACATACTAGGCAAGGAAGGACTTCAGGAAATGTCAATATTAAGCATATGCCTTAAACCTTCTCTCTGTGCTGCAACTTACTTTTGAATTAGAGGACATGCTGTCTTCCACTTGGAATTCCATGATTCTAAAGTCCTGAATTGCAACATTTACTCCCTAACTAAAGGGAGTTCTGTTCCTCTTCTAGCTTTTGGATAATAAAAGGGCCTAAAAAATGCACACATAGTTTTCTTTGTCACATGGAACTACAATCTCCCACCTCTTAGAAAAGTGCTTGTTCTCCTCAGCCACAGCTTTCCTGGAAAATTAAGTAATCACTGGAACAGACAGAAAGTGTGAAGTACTTGATACTCCCCTCCCCACGAGAAAAAAGAAGCTGGGTTCCAGTTCCTGAACGAGTGTATGTGTTTAATACTAAGTAATCATTACAGCAGTGACTGGAATCCAGATCTCCCTTTTTCCCAGGTGACTGCCTTAAGTACCAGACTCTTTCTGTCTTCTGAGAAGCTTGTTCTTTCACTGGCTTAATGAATATTTAATCACTCTCTGTGAAGTGGAACATCACATCTTGCAAGGAGAGGCTGTGAGCAGCCAAGCCCAGAAAATCTACTAGCCTGGTGCTTAGAACATTTTGGTGAGAGATGCAGTTTCAAATCCTTAACAAAACAGAATGAATTGAATCAGAATTCTCTACCTTTAAATAAAAACAAGTTCTCACTAAACTTAAAGCATATGCTCTATTCTACTTTTATGCAACAAATCCTGAAGGGCTTGCCATCCCCCATTCATTTACAGGGCCACAGGACTTGGCAAGGTACATGACGAGTTAAATCTATTCTTAGAATGTTGCATATACAACAAATGTGTTGGATAAAATAACGAAATCCCAAGATTGTATAGGCATGTGTTACATATCTAGAGGATCATGATTTAGGCAGTTAGCAGATTGTCCAGAAGCAGGTTTTTGATTCTTGGATAATTTCAATAATGAAGTGCTAGCTGCTTGGGCACAGTCTCAAAGAGTTATATCATCTCCTAATTCCCTTTTAGGAGTTAGGAAAATTAAGAACATTAATTAGGCAGTCACAGACTGCCTAAATTGGGTACTTAGGCTTCCTAATTGATTAGTGGAGTGAACTAGGCACCAAAGAGCAGTCCAGAGAGTTTGCCTACCGGGAGCAGACTCATGTAAAGATAGCAGCTGTGAAACGTCAGACACAGAATTTGGCTTAACCATTGCCTCCCTCTGAAGTTTATACATTGATGTTTGTTTGTTACATTGATGTTTGTTTTTATACATTGATGTTTGTTAAGGCAACTCATCCAGTTGCCTTAACATAGCCATCTGGAGTGGTAATGTGTGCAAGGTAGACCTCCAGCTGCTCTTTAGCTGACACCCCAGGTCTACTTAGTTCCTGTGTTATGTCCACCAGCTCAGCAAACAGATAAACCTGGGATGTTTGAGATAGCACTAGGGGCTTATACATGGGCAACTGAATTAAACCTCGAGTCATCTCAAGCTGAAACAAGTCCTGAACTGAATTCTTAAACAAATATTCTAATGATAAGACTTTCTTAGAGAAAATAATAGGATCAATTCCAGTTTTGCTTTGACAGACATACTTAACAGCTGTAAAGCATTAAGATTCCTGTTTCCATGGTATGGCATCAATACACTTTGGAGTGGGAGAGCTAACAGTTTATGATCCTAAATGCTAACTTTGTTACCCAGCTTTTCTATGAAATTCAGGGGAAGAATAGAAATTAGAAACTTAAATATTTTATGGGCCTCCCAGGATGAACTGGCCGCTGAAAAATAGATTAGAGCAGTAAGTTTTGGACTTGGATCTCAAAAGTAAAATTCAGCTCACCTAACTTTACTTTTACAGTTTAAATGCCCATGACTGGACAAGTCACTCTAGATTCCCTTTATCATTGACAAAGGCAGCTTCAAGGATGCAAGTCATCTCTCCATAAAATCAATGTCTCCTTAGGTCAGTGAGGGACTCCTTTTCCTAAATATAGCATCTAGTGCCGTTCCAGACAGCATAAGATATCACTCCTGGCCTTGATAGGTCAAGTGTATAGGTCCTGGTTTGTATCTGTCAGTCCAAAACACAGTATAGATATCTTGGTTACCCTACCACCTCTCCAGTGGCACTTGGCACCACAGCAAGAAACATAACCAAGATCTTTGAGTCTCCTGATCCAGTGAACAGAATCACATCTCACTAGTCTGTCTGAAACTTCCACTTATGAAAGGCATTTGAAAGTCCAGAATAGAAAAAATTTTAGTAGTACCACTTAATGTGACTAAGGACCATTCTTATTAAAAATGAACCCATCTGTATTTCATCACAAACCATTTTACAGTTAAACACCTAAAAACCAAATTACTGAAAACTCTTTAGTAATTTTGAAATGTAACTATCCTAGAAAGCTGCTTTAAAGGGGAAATAAAATCATCTGTATACTCTTTAATTATTAATACTGAAATGTAAACCATAAGAACACATAGTTTTGTCTTAATCCAACAATGTTGTACTTTTTCCGTCTTTGTGTTAAATATACAACATTATTATGGATAAACAACTACTATAAATACTCGATCACAAACCAGTTATAAAACAATATCCTTTTAGGTACATTATTTGTTCATATCTTTAAAAACAGGTGGAAGTAAAAAAGTATATTATTCATTAAAGTGATATATAAAGGAACCTGAGGAAAAACTAGCTCAAAATTAAGGTTTCTATGCTTCATCTTTCTTGTTTAATACAAATGGTCATTATACAGGGAAAGCAAAATAAAAGGTACTCCATATTCCCCTTTACCTTGTTTTAATGAACATTGCATTTATGTATGATTGGTAGGAACAGATTTTTAAACTTTAACTCCTTTTCAAAGTGTTTATTTCTGAAGGTATTTTCATTGCTTTCATTGTTAAAGCTCTTTCTATTGGTACTTACTAAATATTTTTTACAAACAGTATGGTTCAACCAATAGCTATCATAGCTCCTGTTTACAACAGCAGTCTGTCAGGGGTTAATAAGGGTTCACCTATAACTCTCACCCTCTCCAATCTCTATGTTTCTCAGAAGTCTGAAAAAGTAGTCTGAAGAACTAGTCTTCCCAGCTTCCAACAGCGGAAATTGGAATTATTTGGAAATTGGAATTTGGAAATTTGGAAATTGGAATAAATTGGAAATCTCCAACAGAAGAAGCAGGTTTTGCCTATAAATTTTTTCCACTGGAATTGTTTCGTAGTGTTTGCTTCCCTAAATGAATTAAGACCCTGTACTACCTGTGGCTCCTGGAGCCATATGAATGCACATGCATGTATATTGGTGTATGCGTGCAACATGCCTGTGTTGAACAATGTACTCCTGCCTGCCTTTTTTATGGTCAGATGACTATTGAAATCACATAAATATTTTACAGGAGGAAAAGGATTGATTCTCCCTAGCTGTAACCCTTTAAAAATGAAGAGAAATAGGTACCTCCAAGGAGTAATTCATCTATCCTGCATGAGATGCTTGTTCAGAGGTGGACTGAATTCCCACGAGGTGTTATATCTTTACATTGACTCCAAAGAGACGTTGAACAAACAGTTCAGGTTCAATGCCTGGTTTTTGAATGTCTAAAGCCAGCTGAAGAGAATCTCACCCTAATTAATTGTTCTGTCCCAAAGGAAGAAATCAGTATTACTGTATCTATGCAAAAGGAATTGATGATATCCATGTAGCTAGCATGGTATAAAAGCAGATTAATTCTGCTCTTACGCCCACTCTCTGTTGTTGCTTCCTTGCCACCTCTTTGTGGGAGCTGCTTATCACAGCAAACTATCTCAGCTACTTTCCCTTTCCTGTCTGTACCTTTGCCAGATAAACAGCTCAAACTCTCAGGCCCCAGGGTGCAGCACCATCCTGACCAGGACTGGTGCCCTCACGTTGGCAGCACGTACTCAGCATTGCGCTCAGCCACTGATCTTACCTAGGCCTTCTGCTGGGATCCTGCAGCCCTAGGTCAAGTTCAGGGATGAGAAGGGGGAGAGGAGAAAAAGGCAGACTGTATTTAAAATATCTGAGATACCATGAGGGATGCCCACTGCATTAATTTTTAAAAGTAGAAGCAAGTAACAGAAATTAAAAAACAGCTAAATATTCACTCATACAAAATACATTTTTCTATTGACCCTGGGATTAGNCTCTCCTCTCCTCTCCTCTCCTCCGTCCCACTTATGGCAAAGAAACCAAGCTGGATCTCTGAGAAGGCAAGGGAAGTTTCTAGTCCAACCAACCAACCTGCTGTTGCTCCTTCCACATGAATGACTCTCATGAATGAGTCATTCTCATGTTCACACATCTGCAGCCAAAACAAATTCCTGAATGAACAGGACCTCCCTATTTTCCCATGGTCTTTTTCAGACCCACCTGAAATTCATGCAGACCTGGGCCACAAAGACTGAGGCAAGGAGGTACAGCTCTCCAAGGCTGGTTAATTAGCTGAGGCTTTATGTCTTGTGCTAGTGCCATGAAAAGGATAGGCACCTCCAGAGAGCTCTTCAGCTCAGCTATCACAGTCAGTTGTCCTCAGGTGAAAGGAATCTCCATCCAGAAATGAATACCTCTCTATTCATGAACAATAGCAGAAACCTAACTGTTAACTTAGACTAGGCAATTTGTCTCTTTTATGGTTAAAAGTAGGTGAGATGAATGTACAGCTCATTGACCATTTTCTTTGGTCACCAGGTTCACTCTGTGATGACTGATAAATACAGAGATGCCTCCCAGCATGACAGATGTTCATATGGAATCAGACAACACATGAATTTCATCAGATTCACTTTCAGACCATTAATTACAGCAGGTACCTTGGGGTCTGCCCCCTGCAGGTGCCTTGGTACTGGTGGTAATCCCATTTATTCTGAGAGTAAGGAACACCTACTAAGTCATACACAAAGCACAGTGCTGAGAAGTGCCAAACCTAAGGAGCACACCACAGAGTAAGGAAGAATGGGAAAAGATACAGACAAAATGATATATGGGAAGATAGAAAATACAGTGTTTCTTGTATGAAGAAGAGAGAGGTGGGACAGGAAGAATGAGCTCAGATAAATGGAGTATGCTATGCAGAAAGACAGAGCTAGGTGAAGGGACTGAAGGTCAGATGGGGACAGGTGTAGGGAGCATTTTCTTTATATCATATCTCAACAGTAACACAGAAATCTTTTCCTTGGGATCAGTGGGCATTCCACATCCATGTACAGCTTTTAAAGTGAATGTGGAAGAAAACTACTGCTTGGTGGTTGTGGTGATAGTTGCCCAATAGAGATTGCATGGCGACCATCAAGCTCATTCCACTTCAGATTATGGAATGAACTAAAATTGTCATCCTCAAGGTGAAAAGCTAGGTTTGCATTCACTGTACTAAAGAAGTTTGGGTTTTTTAATATATATTAAGCAACTGTGAAAGGAAAGATTGTGCAACAACTAGAAGTACACTGTAAATATCAAGGTTACCAAAAGTCACAGAGCAACCTTTCCAGTAATCTGAAGTGGTGATAGGAAGAGTAACACAGTGAATTTGTATTGATGCAGAAATCATTAACCCTACACCCTCACTTGAATTTACGCTAAAGAAGCAGCTGACTGTATTTTCATGCTCGTTGCTTCTACCTCAACAGTTTAGCAGGTCAGCAAGTTTATTGTCTTTGAGTATATACATGCATATGTGTGTCCACCTATGTGTCTGCAAATGTTTGTTGGGAAATATATAATACCTTGAGTTCCTTATGTTACAAAATAGTGTGCATATATTATTCAGATATTTTAAACATGCACTCTTAAAGACCACTTAAGGTGACTCAATTATGTGAATACAGATTCTGCCAATTTAGCAGCTGTTAAGGAATATTACTTTGGGCAGTCCTACTGAAATATGTAAGATTCTTAGGAAATGAGTTAGTCATGCAGAATCTGACCCAAACTGTTACTTCCACGGATCATTGTAAACAACCATTTGTGTTCTTAGTCTTATGCAGTCTGTTTTCACTCCTGTATACTATGGCTTGTTCAACCCTTTATAGGTGAGCCTTTGTAAAGCTAGAAATCACTGGGATGCCTGAGTCCCTTATCCACATAAACCAGCAACTACCCTCCTTATTTTTCAGTGTCAATGATTTGAAACCCTACAGTGGGCAGGCAATTTTAACTGGAAAACTAGGAAAGGCTATTTAATAGTAAAATAAGTAATCAGGAAGCAAGTAACAGTGAATCATTAGGATGGTTAAGAAAAAATAAAGAGAAAAAAGTAACTGAAAAAGCAAGGATAAAATTAAACAGTAATGATAATTTATAGTAAGATACTCTGAGACATGACAGAAGTCTCAGTACACCAAAAGGAAAATCTTGTTTGCTCAAATTATTTGTTTCTTCTGTCTAATGAATGTAATTCTAATATACAAGCGATAACACTGGCATTTCTTTGAAATGTTGATTCAGTTTAATTATGAAAATCACCAAGGTATTTTCTGGCTGCTGCATCACTCCCTGTACTAAGATTAATCACATCAACATCATTCATTTAATCTTCAAAGAGTAAGCAGTTGTCCACAAAAGCCTTCAAATAGCTTCATTAGTGCAATTTTTCAGACTCAAACACTTATCTGGCAGCATATGATTGAGAGTAAGGAAGGTCATTATATTCATCTGTTTCCTAATCCAGTTTATTTTTTTTAATGTTTCTACTTTTTTCTTTTTTTTCTTTTTTTCTTTTTTTTTTGTGGATAACTTTAAGCTCCACTTTCTTGTCCTTTATTATGGACAACCAAACCACGTACAGTTCAAATACAGATAAAATTGTTGGTGACTGTCATGACTTACTCAGTTTGCGACAGATGAATTTGAGCCAGACTGTGCTCCTCTCCCAAGCCCAGCACTTATTTAAGATACATATTGTTTTTGTCACTAATCACAAAAAACCCTTAAAATATGTTTACTTAAACATGCAAACAAGGTTAAAAAGGTGAGACACACAGTAATGTTTTCATTGCCAGACTGAGACTTATTAACAATGTTTTAGAGGATAAAAATAAGTCCAACCTCTCCCTATTATTAATATTTAATTACATGCTAAGAGCATCATCCTCTTTAGTCTCCCATGGATGCTGAAAAGACCTTTCCTTATTCCATATTATTTAGAAACTTCTCTAGAACAGCCCTATGTATTTTCAAAAAATCATGGTACCTAGTGTCCAATTAGCTGGTGCTGTGATACAATATTAGAAGAGTTAAATTTTTTTCAAATATAGCATTGCAACCCCATATATTAACACCAAGTGTGACAGCTCACTATCAAGATCACAATGGCAACCTGATCAGACACAATTATCTTACCTGTACAGCACTAAAAGAGCCACTGATCAAAATGTACTTAGTTCTCTTACAGAAAACTAAAGCCTCCAGGTTTAGTTTTGAAGCTTTAAAAAACAAAGACTTTATTAAAGTTTCTGCTAACATATTTGCCTGGAGCTGTCAGTGAATTTTGAAAAAAAATCCATCAATCAGAAAAGGGGAAGCCTTGAAATGCCAGGCAGCAAATGTATTTTTTTAATAGACTATTTAAATAACTATAAACTATAAAAATAACTATTAAAATGAATTTAAAATGTCCTTTTATTTAATTTTGGGTGAGGAAAAAATCAATTTTGGATTTAACAAAAAAACTTGAGAAAAAATTTACGAAAATTAATCTTAAGGCTCTGGTGAATTGTCACCATTGCAAATATGCCAATCATTCGGAAGGTATCCAAAAGCATGCAAAGGTGTGTTTGAACCACTAAGGTATTTGTTTTATTAACAACCAGATTTAGTTTAGAGAGAGGAGCACAGGATAGTTCTGTAGCTACAAAGCAATATATTTGTTTCAGTTGTCACTATATCTCACAGAGTGATTTTCATTCCTTTCCCTGGCATACAAACAGCACTCATGCCCCCTCCTTGGTTTGCAGTGCTATCTGAAATCAATTGCTATATGAAAAAAACAGCATAAAACACAAACTCCATGTAGTTCTCAACCTAGCCACTCAACAACGTGGAGGTGAGGCTTTTCTAACCAAGGGTCCCCTGCAAAAGCAAAGATTTTCCTTATGCTTGTATTAAAAAAAAAAAAAAAAAAAAAAAAAAAAAAAAGAAAGGAAAATCAATATTCTCAGAAGCAGATATATAAGCTGATGCCTCACTCGCACCTTTTGGTAGATTAGACTCTCCCAACTTTGGTGCAGAAAGGAAAAACACAGGCTGGTACAATATTTATTCAAGGCAGAGAAGATTAAGGCATATCTCAACATGCGTTTACATACAAGCTTTAGTCCTTGGGCTATTTGTGAAATACAGAGGACTATTTTTCTCCTTTTGAGATTTTTGGCCACCTAAGACCCATGCTTGGGGACTCCTCACTTGTGACACAAGATTAAGTCATGGAAATCATTTTATTTAGAGCAGGAGTCAGGATGCAAGAAGTCAGGACAGCTGGAATAGCTACTGTAGCTGAAGGGATACAGAAGCCACAAGAATGTATCTCCACTCATATTTGCCAGGCTTTTTTCATCTGGATATTTTAAGCCATGTTGATATCCCACCCTTAGTTTGAGGTGTTAGATGCCATATATATTTTTTTCTGCTTCCATATATAAGAGTTTTCCTTTCAAGAACCAAGGGCCTCTGCAAATGATTTTTTGTTGTTGTTGTTAAGAAAAACAGCAAGGTTGAGACTGGAGAATTGTGCTTTTCAAAACCTTTCCATAAATTGCTCTCAGATCTTGTTCCTGGATCTTGGCAGTATGAGGCCACATCATTTCAAACTGTGAACAACAGAGGGAATGACCAGATTCATCCTGCAGTTTGTCCCTTTTCACTGAAATACTTAGGAATTCTTATGCAAAGTGAGCTTATTTCTGCCTCTACCTTCTCTCTGTAGGACATGGTGGAGTGGTGGGCCAGCTATTCTGCTATGCACTTTTAGACAGGAATCTTTGTGAAAAAGAACAGCTGTATATCCCTGGAATCCTTCCATCCAGAGTTGTCTGCAGTCATGGTTCAGTACTAAAATCAGTGCATTCCTAATAACTTAGCCTTAAAGGGCTATACTCCTTGGGTGACATAAGTTCTCTTTTTCACTACTTCTTTTTATTCAGATAGTGTTATCCTCAGGAGCCCCAAAGCTTCTAGGTCTCAATCAGGCCTTAAAAGAAGGAAAATTCTTCAAACAGGTCTTGCTGTGACAAATATGAGTATTATATGCTACTGTTCTTTACTGTTCTCCTCAAATCTCAGTTTCCCTAATTGCACATTACTTCTCTGAAAACTATGAATTATATAATGAGTCTAACCAAGACGTATGCTGCAAGTACTGCTTCAGTTATCAAGCGAAAATAAGAAAATAAGGCTAATCACAGGGAAAGCATTTTCAATTAATCTGCCTTACTGTGTTTATGTACAAAGCATTAATTTACATCGGTTGCTTTTAATTTTAGCAATAAATGAACTTTTATTGTTAATGTAGGAACAGATCCCTGAGTAAGTGACAATATGCAGGGCAAATAATCAATTAAGGATGCATTTATGTAAAAAGCAAGAGAGAAATAACCTGTAAACCCTCAAGACAACCACGAATACAAATTTATTTAGATCATTCACTAAAAGAGAATTCACCTCTTCAACGGTCATGATCTGCCTTTTTTTTTATTAACAATACATGAGTTTTCAATCAAAATTGGTACCAAGTGAAAAACCTTCTTCATAGAGCATGAAGAAGTAGTGATTCACCTTTCTGACAGCCTTCTTTCCTGTCTTCCATATATCCTCATAAAATATTTACTCTGCTTCTGAATGACCACTCTGATTATCCTTAGACTCCTTTTCAGATTCCCTGATGATGTCATGGAAATGTTAAACCCATTATGCTAAGCTAGGACCTCCATCTACTGTGACCTCTTGGCACTAGCTTCTGAGGACAGCATGACACTTTCACATTAAAGTTAGTCTTCCTTCAGGTCATCAATAGGTGGACTCGTAATACATCAGCACTTCAATCAACACCACTAAAATTTAACCAAGGCCGTGCAAAAAGTCCAAACCCATTCTGTGCTTACAATAAAGTGATTAAAACGTCTATTAAAAGGTACAATTATTTTCCATTGGAAAACAAGCTTTTATATTATTTCATGGGTCCACCCCACAGGTAATACATGGCATTCCTTTTCATTAAGCTATTAGGGAAGTGATTAGTGACTAGCACCCTGCTCTAATTATCTTTAATGTAGTGTTTCAAATTGATCATGCATAATGTAATTAGAAATCATAATTAAATTAATTTATATTGATTTAAGCCTTTATAAGTTGTTAATAACCATGACCCATTACATTAATTCCTAC
This sequence comes from Illadopsis cleaveri, assembly GCA_013399915.1. Classification (NCBI taxonomy): domain Eukaryota; kingdom Metazoa; phylum Chordata; class Aves; order Passeriformes; family Timaliidae; genus Illadopsis; species Illadopsis cleaveri. The sequence continues at coordinate 46,767 of VXBB01010162.1, read as the reverse complement.
AAGCCAACATTAATATTTCCAATATGCTGAAATATTTCTCTTTTCCCCCCTTCCTTGCATCGGGCACTCCTGCAGGATCTCGCAGGGAGTGACTGTCGGGGGATGTTCCCGGGGAGGTGCCCCCGCGGCCGGCGGCTCCAGCCTGGCCCTCGGTGGTCCAGCGCGAGTGGGTGCTGGGAGCGAATCGATCGCTGGCTTTAATGCGGGAATAATGACCGCTGCCCGGGCTGACAGCCGCCCCTTCGATTTCCATGGAGACGGAACGACCCCGGCAGCCGCCCAAGGGGAAAACTCGAGGGGTGGGAGCCAGAGAAGCGAGTTGGTGGGGGTTGATACTGAAGGAAACCAGCCGTCCCCCTCCCCCAAAGCGGCTGGTGCCGGAGCTCCCCGCTGACCGGGAGGGAAGGCCCCGGGGCGCTGGGACTTCCCTGGGCGCGGGAGGCAGCGGGACCCCGCGGGGCCGTGCGGGAGGGCTGGGGCTGCAGGAAGCCCCCGAGGGCTCCTGGGGCATGTGGCCGTCTCTGCAGCCGGACCCCGCCCGGGGGAAGGCTCCCAAACCTCCCCTCTCTTGTGCCGCCCCATGCTTCCGCCCCCATCTCCCTCCCCCCAGCACAAAAGCTCTCGAGAAAGTTATTTCCCCCCAACTGCAATTAAACTTGCGCAGCACGGCCCCCTTTTCGGAAGAAATATGCGTATAAACAGGGAGCAAATCATCCAGCGTGGGATGGCACGGGCCAGGTAGAGCTCTCAAATGGGAGTACTTCCACCTCACCCCGTCTGACACCTTTCCATTACTTACGAACGCTCCAGGGGTAAAATAAGTTTTCCAGTAAGAAAGATGCCCGGCTATAATAAAATCTTACCGCGGAGGGTGTCGCGAATCATTTAAGAAACCATCTTTGCTTAAATAATAATTCCTTTTAAAATAAATTCGGGGTTCGCAAATCACGATTTGGTTTGAAGAGGCATGAATTCTATTATATGTACAATTTAATCACGGGGTATTTAAAATAGACATTTCCATCTAAAATCCAATCAGAAATCAACACAGTACCTCGAGGCATTAAGATGATCATCTCCATTTTGCATTTGTAAACTGGTAGAAATAAATGTGGCTTGTGGATACCAAGAGGTCAAGTACGGCTGCTCAAATATTTTTCTTACAAAATGACGGATTTATTAGACAAATAAGTGGCCCGGCTGATGCAAAACCCCCAGTGATTGAATTTTGACGTTGAGTCAACAACAACTCGAACTACATCAGTGCTCCAAGATTTAGTTATGATGGTAGAGATTACTGAACAAATAGGAGGCAGAAATGAATACAGATTTCCTAGGATCTGCCCCTGGCACCCTCCTCTTGACATTCCCCTCCATATGCTATCCCTATTCACAGTGTATTCTAATTAAAGGACTGGGCTATGTCTTCTAATTTTACAAGAACTTTTAAATAATTAGTCTGGTGTATGTTAAAAGGGACAGCTTCAGACATAAGGGGATTTCAGTCCCTTTAGGATCTCTCCGCGGCTTTGCAGTTATCACAGTCCCCTCCATGAAGAAGGGAGGAAAACGCCTCTGATTTGATTGCAGAAAGATGTGAACCCTGATCAAACTGCCGTATGCAAACACAGGCGTCAGCGGTTCATTTCCAGCCCATTCAAAGAGAATGCCTGGGGAGGGGGTGGCGGGGAAAGGTTGTGTTTGGGATTTTGGTGTGAGATTGGGGGTTTTTTCCCCCTTCCCAGTGGAACAGATGTTGAGGGTTCAGCACTCCTGTGAAAATCTGTCCATGGATCCAAATCGCCTCTGAAATCAGGTTGGGCTGTAGCCTGCAGTGCCATAGCGGAATTTTTACCGAGCTGAACCTGCCCTCTCCCTCCTTTTCCCCTCCCTCGCTCCTTCCCCCCCTCCCGCCTCCCCACCCTACAGGTGTGTGTATCCAAAGAGAGTTCCCCGGTTTGAGCCGGCAGGGAGCAAGCCGTGTGGCGGAAAGCCTGCGTGAGCTGGGCGAAAGCGGTGTTATTCTTGCTTCATTTCTTCAGCGCTTTGGAGCGTTACTTTTACTTGCTAATCACGAAGGGGCGCTTAAATAATTGAGAGTACGTTTAAGCATAAAGCAGTCAGTTTCTAATCTTTTCAGGGGAAAAGGGACTAATCTGCACCTGCTGTGAGAGCCCTTTTTTTTATTTATTCTGTATATTACTTCCACTCCAAGCTGGACCTGATGGCTCCAATTACAGTTGAGCCTTGCAGAATCCATACCCTCCCTTGCACAGCCCTTTTCTCTTCTCTCCTCCGCAGCAATAAACTTTTCCTTGGCAGAGAAGAGGGAGCGACGTGATCTTAACAGACACCATTTAGCCGAGATTATAATTTATTTATTTTTTAAGAGAAGCTCTTCAGAATTCCCAAGCCCTCCAAATTTGCCTTCTTTCTATTGCCTCTACTGTTTCGTATGCATATTTGTAGAAAAGAGAGGCACACACTGGCTGCCACGGTGATCTGGATTGTTTTTTTTAACAGGGGATGGTTTGAGAGGACTGTTTTAAAGTCGATTTTCTCCTATTAAGCGTTTGGGAAGAAATTGTTTAATAAGCCTTTTCTGTACTACTTATTTTCCCTGCCGTGTTTTTATATTGGGTAGAGGCATCTCAGAGTATTGCCAAAGTTAATTCCAGATTTTTATCTCTCTAACCTACTTAGGATGCAAAAAGGAGGAGGAGGGGGGGGGAGGGAACCCCGTCAAATTAAAGTGAGTCCTCCTGTCCTGCCTTCTCCCAGCAAATAACTTGCAGCACCTAATAAATCCAGATGGAGTTCCTCATATAGCCCGGTGCAGAAATAATTATTGTCCTGGCTTGTTTCATGTCAGAGGCCTCTTTGGCTCATCTGTCATGAAACCAATTTCACTTTATTTACATCCATTTGCTAGTTTAATTACTGTGCTGATGAATAGCCTGAAGGAATTAAGTTACGAGTCTTTGGAAACCTAAAACGACAGATATATGGGTTACCTTTTAAATAGAGGAATAAAATGTTGGGTGGTGTGTGCACCAAAATTTAAAGGTAATAAGAGACTCTTTGCTAGGTGGAAATGCAGAATCAACTGATGCTCAGCCCATGCATTTACCTCTGTGTTTATGTAAAGTATCGCTTTGAAAGGCACTCATATTTTTGCAGGTTTAATACAATCTGTATTAAAGCAAAGGTTCTGCAAGATGGGTGCCAGATTTAGATCTAAACACAGAGGCACTCATTGTTTTTGCAGCCACAGAAAGAGGAAAAATGTTAGACAATAAGTTGAAAGTAAGTCCTAAAGACTGACTTCAACATAACCTATGCACTCTACCATGTAATACATATCAATAGGGTTACTGTCCTATGTCTGCAATTGCAGAAATAGTCTCAAGCGCCTCTTCCCTCAAACTTGCCTCTCTGTGATGCTCTGTACTAACAGAGGGAATTCCAACCAGCTAAGGGATCTTGTGGTTTTTACATAAATCTGCAAAACAACAGAGCTTGTCCTTGTGTTAGCTGTAGCCTGCATCCTTTCCCCTTCTTCGGGTATTTTTCCATCGTTTGCATCACACACATGCGTGTCACTTGACCTGGAGATCAGAGATAGGGAACCTGCCCCATCCACCGCCACGGTCCCTGCTGCAGGATCCTGGCACACTGAAACGATCCTGCCCTCCCCTCCTCCACCACTCAGTAACATTCCTCAGCCGTTTTCCTGAGCTGCTGCTTTTATAATAATCTAGAATTTCAAAACTTTGTGCAGCAGGTACCTGAACGATAGGTCAGTCTCTTTAATGCTCCCTCTCAGTCATCTTGAAAGGAAAAAAAAGAAAATGTAAATAACCCCGTGGCCTCGGAATTAGGTCGGGAGTATCAATTGCCGGAGCTGTGCCCCAACGCGTCACCTACGGACTGGCAACCGAGGTCCGGGAGGAGCCCGTGTGAGCGTGTTCATTCTAACCCTGAAGACAAAGTCCCCCCAAAACCCTGTCTTCCAAACAAAGAGTAGAAACCAGACCTGAGAGCCCATGCATCTTCTCGGGCACTGAGCCTGAAAGGCACAATTTTATGTGGGCACGCTTTGAGGGCTGCATGAAAAATTCACATACACAAGAGAACTCTCCTACACAGACTGCTTCTTCTCCTTCGCCCGGTAATTTTGTGGATCCAATCCTTTTGTGGATCTCACGTGGGACAAACCTTCCTTGAAGAAATGATGTGAGGCAATAGGCAATAGGGCAGATATAAAAGTGATGAGGGTGGCCAGAGCTCTGGCTGCCTGCGGGGGAGACGATGCTTGATTCGCTAGAAAAAAACCTTCTTCTCAGACACACCCTCCGCAAGGAGATGGCTGAAGGGGCGGACAGAGACCCCCTTTTGTCACAGAAGTTGAGCAGCACTTTAAAATCAAATCCTTTGCCGGGGGAAACGGGACGCGTTCCCCCTTCCTGCTTCAAATATCGCTATCTACTAACCCAAACTTGGTTACACCGAGGCTATAAAAGAGCAGATCAAAAGAGAATTACAGCTGCCTATTCGAGGTACTCCGGGTCTTTATATCTGAGGGAAATGAAAGGAGAAAGTGTACAGCAACACAGGGTGGGGTATGAAAAGCTCCCTTCCCCCCCTGCCCGCCTCTCCCCTCTTCTCTCTCCCCCTTTGATTAATAGATCCATGTGGCTAACGGCCTGACATATGGTGTGCGAAGCAGCTTGAGATGGTACCTCGGGCATACCCTACGGCTATTAACATATTACAGGCTTCTGTGCAGCCGCAGACGGACAGAAGGAGACTCAGGCAGACAGACAGCCTCCCCTCGCCCGGCACCGCCCGCCGCGGCCCGCCGGAGCTCTCCGTGGTGCTGAAGCTCCTCCGCTCCGCTCAGCCCCGCTCCGCTCTGCTCCTCCCGCCGCTCCGCCTGCGCGCAGCTCCCGCTCCGCCTGCGCGCTGCCCGCCCGCGGAGGCTCCGCCGTGCTGGAGTTCAAAAAGCAGGCGTGCACGCCCATGCGGGTTTGAAAGTCCTGCGCCGCTTTCAAACGAAGAGGAGGAAAGCAACATCGGCATTACTCCTTGTACATAATCCAGGNAAGGGGGGGGACGGGGCGGGGGAGGGGAGAGGCGTCGTGCAGCACGCCTCCCATCAAGCTGTCTTGACAACAATTACTAAAGTTTTTAATTAGCCTCTTGTTATAATTCATTTTATTAATTTTCTAAATCTCAGCCCATGAATTATTAACGGCGGCCCCGTAATTGTGTTTGCAGCGGNTAATTTATTTTAGATAAAAAAAAGATGTTGGTATGTATATAACTCCTTCACCACAGAGTACACAAAAATTGCCTTCTGTGGAATCCGGTCGCATATACAATGCAGTGCCAACTTGCAGTACAAAAAAGACTTTCCTGCTAATGACCCAAAAGTTAGGGAACTCACACCTAATGCACCTGGTGGTGTGGGAGAGAGGTTGTTCCCAGCTGTGGTGTTTGGAAGGAGGAATTATATTAGACAAAACAGTGGGTTAGAATGCAGCAAAACCTGAGGTTTATTTAATACATTTCAAGGGTTCTGACAGAAACATACATCACTCCCTGCACTTTGCCTCGTAGTCTCCTGTAGGCAGCTGCCCCGACTCTTTTTAACTTTGTTCTGGCTGTTTTGTTGGGAAATAGATGCTAACACCAGATTAAATGTTTCAGGTAGCTTCATCTTCTGATTTCAGTAAAATAGTGTTAATAAGGAGCTTTGATGTTGTTTTACTTTCAGACTATATGCCTTAAGGCAAAAAAGCGCATAAAGGTACCTGGGAAAGTAAATTGCCAGAAGCGAAGAGCACCCCCCCTTTCAAAATCCTGTAAGTACTCCTCTCTCTTACATCAAACCGACCCTATGCAGAGCAGCGCTAGCTGTTTTAAGATTTCCTGGCTTTCGCAAATATCTCTTCTTTCAATGCACGACATGTGCCCCTGTGTTTATGTGTGTGCACATTTCAGTATTAGTAGTTGCTAATAAATCTGAAAATTATGGGGGAAAATGCGAAAGGTTCATTGACATAGCTGCTTTTTTATTATAATTGTTTTCTTTTTCCCTGATAAGAATACAAAATCCTGTGAAGTAAAGCCTCCTAGAGATTTTCCGTGAGTAAAACCGATGCAACATGAATAGAGAACTGTAGATCTCCACCACGCTAAAGCAGCCCGGAATAAAAGTTTTGTACCCTGTATGTGTATTTGGGGCTTTCTTAGCTATTTCGCTAGTAGCCTCCTCTATTCTTTCGGGAGCCCACCACATCAGTATCACAGATTCCTCACACACAATCAATACATTTTGCATAACACGAGTCTCCCTCGCGCGCTCTCTTCTTCTTTTGCTCTCTCTCTATTCTGCTTTGCCTCTCGTCGGTGCCCGAGGTTTCTACAAGGGGCTTTTCTTTTAAGAAATCAGCGCCGACGACAGAGAGTCTCAAAAGCAAAACCTGCTTGCTCGCGTCAGAAATTTCGCTGGAGCCCACCACAGCAACCTTTCAAGCACGCGGTTCGGTTTCAGACAGACATAGCTTGTCTCTTTCCATTTTCTCCCCCCCTCCCCTTCTATTCCTCTTACAGCAGTGCTTTAATAAAGTCACATAAGTGATTGAAATTAACATAAATCATTATTAGTTATTAGGATTTGTTCTAAATTACTCTGTGAATATAACACCAAACCCCATCTGCCACTCCTGCTCTAGCAGCAATAGATTGCAGATAAAATAAATGTCCTTACCCCATTAGAATGTTCCTGTCTCTGTAGCCAAAAGCCAAACAAAAGCAATAAATACCGAGCTTTTTTCTCTCCACTATTCAGCTGTGACTGTTTTCATCAGCTCTTCCTCTAGAAAAGCTCAATAGCTGCCTGAAAATATTGCATTTTATATCACCAAAGGGCGATTAATATTGCATTAACTGTATTTAACATTTTTTAAGCGCGAGTAATCTGAAATGAGTAAGTTTCTGTTACTAAATACAGGGGATGTCAGAGCTGGTGAAAACAGCTTAAAATATCTGTATAAACAGATTATTTGTTTCATACTTTGTATTTTTATAATGTTATGGTATAGTGTGCTCTGTTTGAAGTAGAAGAAGCCATGCTAATGGTCTGTTTAAAGTATTCTGACACTGTCTGGAGACATCCAAGTCTCTGCCTTCATTAAATGTTTATTGTCAACACTTCAGTGAAAAAAAAAGTCTTGTGTAAGTGAATTTCCACTGCTGGATGCTGTCAACACTTTGTTTTATTCTGATCTGCGTGTACAAAAGTTTGTATACATTATGCTGAAGTGAAGAAAGGCAGAGATTTAGTGAGCTATAATTAGTTACCAAACAAAGTTTTGTTAGTAATTCGGTTTATATAATGACCATAATCAAGGGCTAAGTTATATTTATCGCCGCCTCGTCTCCTTGCCGCACAGCCCGTAAAAAGATGTGTTCATGTTGACGTGCTCTCTTCTTGTCAGGGAACACCCTTTTTAAAATAAAGTAAAAAAGCAACAACAACAACAGAAAAATCAAACCAAAAGCATACACACAGATCTTACACCTTTTAGCTTTGCTTCACAATTTTAAATTTCTTTCTTCCACGAGGGCAAGGGATGAAAAACCCTCTCCTCACTGCGGTGTTTGCAGTATGAGCCGTCTGTCTGCTCCCGCCGCTGGACCCGGGCTCAGGGCTGTTTGTCCCCGCACTGGGACCAACCCCGTGCTGCAGCCCGTGCGGGCAGCAGGGTCGGCCGGCATTCTCACCCAAGGAGGCACTTTGGAGTCTTTTATAGCTCGCTTGTGGAAATCAGTGAGAAGTTACAATTTATCTTCTACGTACCAGGGCCAAGTGTCTCTTAAAAATATATTAATTTTAATATAAAACCTTTTAAATACTTTAAATACAGCCTTTAGAGTGATTAACGTCTTAAGACATCATTTTTAAAAGTTATTTCCCCTACCCCCCGACTGCCTGATAAATTTTAATTTTATATTAAAACAAAAAGAAGTGTTTAACCACTTTTCCCCCAGAGTTAGAGATGCTCTGGTACACTTAGGTAAGTAGGCTGAAGGAGTTAAAAAGCAGTTCAAAGGAGGACGCCTGCTTTCCCAGAGGGGCTGTGACTCCAATTTGGGAAGCAGATTTTGCATGTACAGCTGTCCCTGGACGACCAGCCACAGCGAGCTCCCGAGCAGGGCACGGCTGGCGACACGGCCATAAATCGGCAGCCGTGCAGAGCCCGGGCTCCCCGGCCCCCTCTGCCCGCGGGAACACCGCGCCGAGTCCGCCTCAAAGTTGCATCTGAAACCAGCAGGCGGAATGGGGCTCGGCGGGGGAGGGCGAGCATCCCGCGGCGCCTCCGCCCCCCGCGGAGCAGGAGGCGCGCTGGGGGCCCCGCACCGCCTGCCTCTGGCATCGCTGGTGCGGAAGAGAAGGCGGAAAGTGCGCGCCC